>CAXKVW010000434.1:0-268736 GCA_964058825.1 Carex arenaria
AATCGGGTATGAAACCAAAATCGGTACCGATATGCCTCGTGTTAGACCCATACGGCCGCCCTGATGGCCACTGGCAGCCGACAAGATCGCCACCGTACTCTACTTGGAGAGACGATCCAGACTGCACCGCCTTATGGTCGGCCGTGGCCGGAATAGAACTAGAGAACCAAACTGAGAAGGAACCCTGTGCAGACTGCACGAATCTTGATGCAACATGATGCGTTAGATTAAGGCGCCAAATAAAAGTTCAAATCCAATATCCAAATTTTGATGCAAATACCATATCCAAGGACTCACGTCCTCTCTATGTTAAATTAAAAGAACTCTGACATGTGGTCCCCACCTGTCGGATTTAATGAGACTCATCTCTCTGCACACATCTCAAAGCCCAGATCAAAGGCCCATAAACTCTGTGCACATATCAAAGCCCAAATACAAATCTCAAAGCCCAAATCTCAAATCCAAAGGCCCAGATCCATTCTGAATTAAATAAAATCAAATAAATATAACTCTTTTACAAATAGGTCCTTCTAACAATTTAAATTTACAGCGCAGTCCCTGAAAATTTACAAATAAGTCCCTGCCTGTATAAAATCTTGTCAAATAGGTCCCTGGAAGCCCAAATTTCATTCCAAACCTCACCAAAAGCCCAAATTGCATTCCCAAGTCCTTCCAGAATTTATAAACAAGTCCCTGGAACATAAAAATATTTACAAATAAGTCCTTTTTTATCATAACTTGTTCATTTCAAGTCCAAATTGACTCAAACCAAAGCCAAATGAATCCAAATTCAATTCTCTATCATTTGAAATCAAAATTAAATATGTTTAAACTTCAGTCATAACCTAAAATGACCAGAATACCCTTCTTTTGAATCAAATACAATATTTTGTAAACAAATTATGAATTTTATAAAACATGACACATGCTTTTCTTGAATATAATCAAATTATAAATATACACACAAGTCTTTCATGACCAAAAGAGTCCTGTCCCATGACCAATGTATATACAGGCACTAGAGAAGGAAATACGTGACACGCCGTGACGTGACGTGACAAACACGCCGTGATTTGGTCACGTGACAAACACACCGTGATTTGGTCACGTGACGTGACGTGACGTGATAGACTTTTTTTTTCACGTGACGTGACGTGACGTGACCAAAATGGTGGCAGATGGTCACGTCACGCGAATGGTCACGTCACGCGTAGTCACGCCGTGACCACGCGTGACGTGATCACACGTGACGTGACGTGTCGTGACGTAAATTAGTCATGTAAATTTTTTTTATATTTTAATTTAAATTATTGAAAATTTAGAAAAAAGATATAAAAACTTCTATAGTACGTAAATAATGTTGTAAAGATTATTTTTTTAGGAAATGTCGCATCTGACATTACTTTAAAAATTTAAATTACAAATATTAATTAGACTAAACTAAAAATAAATAAAAATCAGTACTACATGAGTACCAATATAACTGAACTTGCACTAAAATAAAAATCTAAATACTCTATACATATAAAAAAAATTGGATACTCTATGTTTCATACCGTGATGTGACGTAACGTGATCACGTGACGTGACTGGTTCGCGTGACGTGACGTGACGTGACGTATATTTTCACTAAAATGTGGTCACGTCACGTGAATGATCACGTCACGTAATCGACACACGTGACGTGACGTGATGTTAACGTGACGTGACGTTTCGTGACGTGACTAGTCATGCCGTGACAAATTTCCTTCTCTAACAGGCACCATGATTGAATTGAATGTTTAAAGCAGTCGAGAACCCCAAATATATGTTCAAATAACAATACATGAGCCCCTTTTAGCCCCATTACTCAGTTCAAACCAAATAGGCACAAATCCTGGAATGAACGAGGTGTTCAGTCAGACCTGAAAAGTCTTTCTGATGTAATTAACAGCGAGGGCTTGCGCCCGTCTGGAGTTAAACGTCTCCACAATCAAACAATAAAATCCTGGCTAGCTGATCATGAACGTAGGTCTGGCTAAGGGTGAACAGGAAGGTATGCAAAAAGATGTCCAGCAATGGCCCAAGTTCGGTGCCCGCTCATGTCTGCCTAAGAGACTGGAGCACTGAACCCGTGCGGGAGCATTCCCCCACAAATGTAACAGCATCGTTAGCTAACCTAACCTTGCGACTTTTTGCGCCCTACATGTAGATGATATGATTATAACAAGCAATGACAAAGTTTAAATTGAAAAACTTGAAATGAAGTTGTCAAAGGAGTTTGAAATGAAGAATTTGGGAGGTCTAAAATAATTTCTTGGAATTGAGGTATCATGATAAAAGAAGGATATATTTCTCTCTCAAAGAAAGTATGTTCTTGATCTCTTGGCTGAAACTGGAATGTTGGATTGTAAACCAGTTAGTACCCCAATGGAACAAAATGTGAAGTTTGAGATTTGTTTTGACAAATGTCCTACCAACAAAGAAAAATATTAGAGGTTAATTGGAAAATTAATATATTTGTCACATACTAGACCTGACATAGCTTATGCAGTGGGAGTAGTAAGTCAATTCATTCATAATCCAAGTGAAGATCACATGGGAGCTATCACACGTATCTTACGATATCTCCAGGGGACACCCGGCAAAGGAATCAAATTTGAGAAGAATGGGCATACGAAGATTGAAGGATATACAGATGCAGATTGGGCAGGAAACATCATGGATAGGAAATCAACATCAGGTTACTTCACATTTGTTGGGGGCAACTTAGTAACATGGAGAAGTAAGAAGTAAAATGTGGTCGCCTTATGTAGTGCTGAAGCCGAGTTTAGAGGCATGGTGAAAGGAATTTGCGAGCTATTATGGCTACGAAAAATGATCACTGAATTGGAATTGGGAACCGAAAATGGGATGAAGTTGTATTGAGACAATAAGGTTGCCATTGACATTTCACATAATCTAGTGCAACACGACAAGACAAAACATATAGAGGTAGATAGACACTTTATTAAAGAAAAACTTGATTCTCATGTTATTTCTCTACCCTTTGTTAGATCAACGGAATAGGTGGCGGATATTTTAACCAAGGCAGTGGCAACTAAACCATTTGAAGAAATACTAGAGAAGATCGGAATGGTAGATATTTACGTACCCTTGTGAGGGGGAGTGTTAAGATTACACTCGGATCCTGACAACTTGAAGATCAAGCAAATAATCTAGAAGATCTGTACCTATTCGAAGGAAGGAAAGAAGAAATGTGATAGAAGGAAAGAGATCAATCATATATGCATATGGTGAATTTCGGCAATAGAAAGATTTGATTATTTGTCAATTATAATATTAGTTTCTATGTTTTAGCATGATACGAAATATTTTCTGAATTGATAAATAGAAGAATGTAATAGCCATGTAACTCATAAAAAAAAAAGAGAAATAAAAATCTTGGAGGGAAGGGAGATTCATGGGAGTCTTGTGTTCTTGAGTTATTCAATAATTATTTTTATCAGATTTGCTATGGAACCAGGTAGCATGCCTTGGAGTTGGTTGTCTGGCATTCAACAATTCTAGAAATGTGCAGTTGATTAAAGAATCAAAGAATCTCCAATCGTCACCGGTGGCCTGAAGTTGATTTGAACACATGTCAAGCCAAAAAATATTTTGTAAGGTTCCTAACTTCCTATACTATCTGGTATTGTGCCTCTGAAATTGTTTGAGCTTAAATCAATCATAGTCATTGTTGAACAATTGGATATGGACATTGGAATATGCCCATTAAGTTGATTTTTGTAAAATGCTATAATCTGTAGCTTTTGTAATGCATCACAAAAGTTAGAAGGAAGATTTCCATCAAGCTGATTTACACTTAAACTCAGGTAAACCATGGTTGAGAGATTGTAAATAGAATCTGGTATCTTGCCTGACAAATAGTTTTCACTGAGGGAAAGATACTCAATAGCCTTTAGTTGGCCAAGATAATTAGAATGTAAATAGAATGTAGACTTTAAATGTATATTTTCTCCATTAAGGAAAGATAATTAATCTCGATTTCTGCTATCACATCAATTTGAAAGAGGACCTCGATCACTTCTTCTGTGCACAAAACTTACCAGTACATTAAAATAAATTAATACCATTATTAATTTACATCGTGATTCGTCCTTAATGAATAATCAATGCGATATCTCCATTTTGTTGAAAGGGAGAACAGTTTAAATTTTACTATATTCTTGAGTGGGAACAAAGATGGATACCTCAATTTTGTTTGAAAGGGAGAACAGTAATCAATATTATTAATTAAATATACAATGTTACATCCCTCATGTGCAGCTGTGCCCATTTTCTTCTCTTAGTCAACACGTCCCTTTCCCCTCTCTCTTCCCATTCAATTCATTCCACTACTTCTAAAGAGCAGATCCAGTTCTCTCTCTAGTCCCTACATCTCTTCCTCTATATATTCCTGAACCCTTGGCATTGCGCATAGCCCAAGAGAAATAACCAAAGCAAAACAAAAAACAACAGAAACCAAAAGATAAAAGAAAAAGAAAAACGGTGTTAGCAGCAGGCATGGATGGAGGGTTGCCCATGCGCCAAATCCTCACACCCAGATTTGCTGTGGAAGTGGTTCGAAGCCGGTGGTTCCTGGTTTTCGCATGTCTCCTAATCATGTCGGTTGCCGGTGCCACCTATATCTTTAGTATCTATTCAAAAGACCTCAAATCAACTCTAGGCTACAATCAGCAAACCCTAAACACTCTTAGTTTTTTCAAGGATGTTGGCACGAATGTTGGGCTCTTATCCGGCCTGATGAACGAGGTGACACCACCATGGGTTGTGCGGTTTTGCGGCTCTGCCATGAATCTATTTGGCTACCTCATGATATATCTTGCTATCACGGGTCGTATTGCGGCTCCACGGGTATCGACGATGTGCCTCTACATATTTATTGCAGCAAACGCTCAAGCCTTCACCAACACCGGCGTACTAGTCACATGTGTGAAGAACTTCCCAGAAAGCCGTGGCATTGTGCTAGGGTTGCTCAAGGGTCTCCTCGGGCTAAGTGGCGTGATATTCACCCAACTTTATTCAGCCATCTATGGCAATGATTCCAAATCCCTTGTTTTACTTGTTGCGTGGCTTCCAGCCACAGTCTCCATTGTTTTTGTTTACACCATTCGTATTATGCCGTACAACTCGTCTCAAGCAAGGAACACGAAGCCCTTCTTTTGCTTTCTCTACATCTCCATTGGGCTTGCAGTGTTTCTATTAATTATGACCATTGTGCAAAAATTTGTCGACTTCTCACACTTTTCTTATGCGATTAGTGCATTCATTGTTACTCTCATTCTTTTCCTCCCCCTAGCTGTTGTCATAAAAGAAGAAGTTAAGATCCTTATTCAAACAAACAAATCGTTTGAAACACCACCAACCATAACCATTGAAGAACCCTCCCTCATCCCCAACCCGTTGCCATCACCATCACCATCACCATTACCAAAACCCAAACCGAACTCTTCTTCAAAAGTGACCTCATGCATAATCAACATGTTCAAGCCACCAGCAATGGGAGATGACTATTCAATCCTGCAAGCATTAGTAAGCATAGACATGATAATTCTCTTCTTTACATCACTTTGCGGCATCGGAGGTACACTAACTGCCATAGAAAACATGGGACAAATTGGCCAGTCATTAGGATACCCTGCAAAGAGCATCAACACATTTGTCTCCCTGATAAGCATATGGAACTATGCCGGTCACGTTACAGCCGGCTACGTATCCGAAATTGTGCTCTCAAAGTACAAGTTCCCCCGACCATTGGCTCTCAGTCTTGTGCTTTTCGTCGCTTGTGTCGGCCACCTTCTCATAGCCTTTGGAGTACCACGATCGCTCTATATTGCCTCCGTCATAATAGGTTTCACTTTCGGGGCACAGTGGCCATTACTATTTGCCATTATATCTGAAGTGTTTGGTCTTAAATATTATTCTACACTTATCAATTTTGGGTCAGTTTCAAGCCCGATTGGGTTGTACATTCTTAATGTTCGAGTCACCGGTCATTTGTATGATGTGGAGGCAAGGAAACAGAATGGGCATAATGATCAGAACTGTACCGGCGTGCAATGCTTTAAGTTGTCATTTATTATTATTACAGCAGTGACAGCACTCGGTGCTATGGTGTCTCTAATATTAGTTTGGAGGACAAGGAAGTTTTATAGAAGCGATATTTATGCAAAGTTCAGGGAGTCGGAAGCTGTCAAGATGGATATTTCGACAGGAATGGCATTGGAGGGAGTAAATATGAAAGAAATGGAGAAGAATGGTGTGAATGAAAGACAGAAAGAGGTAGGTCAATGCAAACAAAGGACATAAGGGATGTTAGATGTTGACTTAATAAGTCAAAGAAATTGCAATAGTTTGCTTGCTTGGTTTTAAATTTGAACAAGTGTGTGCTGAAATTCAGTATGTTGCTAGGGTAAATATATATATATAATTTGCAATTGCATATGGTACGTACGTTATACGGATTGCCAAAATGTACATGCAGTTCACTTTTAGTTTCACTTTTTTTTTTAATTTTGGATATTCTATTTTTGTCATCTTTTATTTTTCTTCTTTTATTTCCCTTTTGGGATGCTCTGTTGTAAAGCCTTTGATTATTAAGCTACGCTGAAAATTAAAGAGAAATGTACTTCTTCAAATCAAATTCATTGTATAATATATAATCATATATAAAAAAATAGGTCATCAAGAGGGGGAAAAAGTAACTAGTAACTATACAGTATGCCTACGGGCTTCTATTAAAAAAAACTACATGTACAGTAGCATTATTAACGCATAGTAGAAGAGATATCAGCAGATTCCCAGCCCTTATTTGGTAAGTTCTCCAGTGCTATATATATATAGTTAATAGCGACTAAACCTGCTAGAGTGCTACAAGTCATAGACTTAGAGCCAAGCCGTACGTTGAACATAGTCCTATCATTAATAAGATTTGTACTTTAGATATTTTAAAAACTTGTTATAAATCTTTATGTGTTAGATATAAACACTTGATATGTTAGATAAAAGCTCTTAATTTTATTAATAAAAATATAAAATTAATGAAAACTTTAAATTTTAAATCAATTAATATTTTAATATTTTGCACCAACTAATACTACTTTAATATTAATTTTTCATTTTTCATTTTAATTAAATCACAAAAATCAATGAATTTAAAATTAAATTATAACGACTTGATTCTTATACTGCTTCATTTGTGAGTAACTTCAAACCCGGGCAATAATTGGTTTGAGGTGTTCATAACTTTTGATACATAGTATTTATGTAAGATTTCAATTCAAATTAAAATCTAACTAGGATCGTCTGTCTAGTCTAAAGATATATGTCCAATCATTATAATGACTTGGTATGCTAGATATAAAGATTTGTACACATGGATATAAAGACTTGCACGGGCAAACTAGTACCGGCTGTAAATGTGCTAGCTACAAGAATCTATCACTATATGCGAGGGTAAAAGTGCTTCGTATTGTCGGTGTTGTCGCGGATACTGTCGTCGGTAATAGCAATTACTGATAACATTGAGAATAACAATTTCTATCATTTTTATATTTGTACCCTTAGCAATAGTCACTTTACCTTTGTGATAGTGACAAATTATTGTAGGCGTGCACTAGCGATCTTTTAGAAAGATGTTCCTAGTCAAAATTCGCTAGCTTAGTTGAGATATTTGACCGGGGATTGAGTTTGGGAGACTGTGTTATCCCATTCCTAGAAATATATAATGTATGAAAAAATATAACTTTTTAAATTTTACATGTCTTATAAAATTAAAACAACCAAATTCAATATTCAAGCGTCCGAATACACTACAGCAGATTTTGTTTTTAGAGACCAGTATCAGCGACTGGGGCCCACGCCGGTCTCTGTAACTCATTTTTTTTTTAAAAAAAAATAAAATAAAATAACAGCGGCAACCAATGGTTTTCAGCGACACTATCAGCAACCGGCGTTACGCCCGGTCTCTGAAAGTCGTTTAAAAAAAAAAAAATTTAAGACCTATCAGCGACCACGTAAACCCTTTCAGAGACTGGCGAAAATCCCGGTCGCTGAAAGTTTTCCCCTGAAAACCATCTCGCGTGCGCGCGGCGTTTCTTTTTTACTTCTCCCGCGTTTTAGGTTTGGCCACTGGAAACCCTGCGCCGTCGCCGTCGCCGTCGCCGTCGTCGCCGCCCTGAAGCCTTGCCGCCCCCGCCTGAAGCCGTGCCATAGCCGGACCGCCTCCCTATCAGTAAGTTAACCTCTCCTTGATCCTTTTTTTTCCTGTTTTTTTAACTGTTTTCGTTTTCTGTTTTTTTTCTTTGATTTTGGGAGAAATATTTGTGTTTCTTTTTCTCGTTTTTTCCCTATCTGTTTTATTTTTTCGTTTTTCACTCTTTTTTTCCCTTTTTTTTTTTTGCTATTTTTATTTTTTTTTCGTTTTATGGTTGTTGTTTTTCCTTTTTCCTTTTTTCTGTTTTTTTCTTTTATTTTTTCTGTTATTTTCTGTTTTTTTTCCTTTTAGTTTTTCCTTTTTTATTGTTTTTCTTTTTTCTGTTATTTTCTGTTTTATTTTCTGTTTTTTTCGTTTATTATTTTCTGTTTTTTTATTTTATTATTTTATTTTTTTTATTTTTTATTTTTCTGTTTTTCCTTTTATTTTTTCGTTTTTTTTTTCTTATTTTCTGTTATTTTTTTTCTGTGTTTTCCTTTTATTTTTTTTCTGTTTTTTTGTTTTCTATTTTTAGCAAAATTATTGATGTTTGATCTTTTGTTTATGAGAAGATTAAGATATTTGCCAGTCGCTTGCACTGTCAGGGTTCGGTATCTCTTTTCTCCATCGTTGCCACTCTCTTGCGCCGTAAGTATTTAATTATAATAAAATTGATATTGAAACTATTTGGCATTAAATTGAATTGAATTGTGATTGAATTGAAATTAAATCGGTATTGAATTGTGATTGAATTGGAATTGAATCGGTATTGAATTGGGATTGAATTGAATTATATTGGGATTGAGTTCATTTTGAAACCAATTGGGATTGAATTGTAATTGAATTGGGATTGGATTATATTGAATTAGGATTGAATTGGATTGAATTGTGATTAAATTGCAATTAAATTGGGATTGAGTTCATTTTGAAAGCAATTGGGATTAAATTGAATTGGAATTGAGAATTGAATTGATTTTGAACCAATTGGGATTGAATTGGGATGGAATTGGGATGGAATTGGGATGGAATTGGGATTCAATTGGGATTCAATTGGGATTCAATTGGGATTGAATTGAGATTAAATTGGGATCAAATTGGAATTGAATTGGGATTGAATATTTGAGATTGAATTAGAATTGAATTGTGTTTGAATTAAACTTGCTTGTTTAATTAGAAATTGTAGTATTGTTTTAAAATCCAAATAGACCATAACATTTAGGTTGCCTTTTAGGTCCATACCTGTTCAAAATTAATCCAATAGCTAGGGATTAATTTTGAATAGTCCTCGGTTTGGGACTGCTCTTTAAATACTTTGTCTCATTTAGGATGTGAGGAAATGTATGTGGATCTAGTATTTAAGAAAAATTTGGTGTCATTTCCTCTTATTGTTCCTAATGAGTACGTATTGAATTACATGTCGAAAGATATGTGTTTCTAACACGTACTTGGGGAACTAAGGGAAAATGCTGCCGAATTTTTCTTAAATACTAGATTCACATACATTTCGTCACTACTGAGACATAGCATTCAAAGAGTGGGATAAGGTGGTACACCGGCCCTATGTAAGCCCCAATTGTTAATATTTGAATTGATGTTATTTCATTGATGAAAATTACAATTTAGAACTAATCAAGGCAAGGCAAAGCAAGACAAGGCAAGGCCAGGCAAGGGGAAGCGCTCTCTCTCTCCCTCTCTGGTACGTATGTTTTAAATATAAGTAATGTAGATGCCGCTTGTATGGCTGTATACACGTCCTGTTGCATGGATGATACAACACATGGTTTGATTTTGTGTTTTTTCCATGACTTGCTTTAGAGGGTCCATTATCAATTGATGATTTCTGGAGGGTCTAAAGCAAATATCTAGATTTTTAATTTGTTTGAGTAAAAAATCTAGTGATGGGGCTAAAGTAACGGAATTTGTATTGAATTTAATTGAATGAACTAAGGTGTTAGGATTTGAATCCGATCAACCTAAATTAGGTAATATATTGAATTGAATTGCATTTAGGGCTTGTTTTATATAATATCTTATAAATGTGTAATCATAATTAGGAGAAATGGAGGGTGATCGTAGTTGGATGTACGGTCCTCGTTATGTGAACAAGCGAAAGAATCCCGTATTTGTGAAGGGTGTGGAGGGTTTTTTTGACTACGCATTTAGTATTCAAGAAAATATAAGTAATGGTAATCGCATTAGGTGTCCATGTGCCAAGTGTAGGTGTACTAGATGGTTGGATATGGAAACCATTGGACAACATCTGATGAAATCGGGTTTCTAACTTTATTATGAAACTTGGTACATGCATGGAGAAAGTCAAGGCGTTGAACAGAGCCAAACGGAACAGCCCCAGATGGTCGTTGAAGAGAGGATCGAGGTGGAGACGTCAAATGCTATGGTGGACATGGTTCTTGATGCTGCAGGTCCTTCTTTTAATTGGAGTGCGGACGAACCCCCGAATCAACAAGCTCAGGATTTTTATAACATGATGAAAGCTGCCGATGAGCCGTTATGGGACGGTTGTAATAAGGAACATACTGTATTTGCGTGTGTTACAGAACTCTTCAGTATTAAAGCTGACTGTGGTATAACCAAGGAGGGATTCAATCGCATCGTATCGGCCGTGAAGAAGTGGCTTCCGAAGGAGAATCGGTTGCCTCCAAATCAATACCAATGCAAGAAATTGGTGAAGGGGTTGGGATTAAGTCATGTGAAGATCCATGCTTGTCCGAATGATTGCATGTTGTACTATGGTGATGACAATATTTGTAAAGAGAAGTGTGATGTCTGTGGTCATGATCGTTACAAACAAGGTAACCAGTTAAATTCCATGAAACGTGTACCGCGAAAAGTTTTACGGTATCTTCCAATAACTCCGATGTTGCTAAGGCTTTTTTTAACTTCGACAACCGCAGAACAAATGCGTTGGCATAAAGAAGGAAAGTGGGAGAAGGAAGGGGTCATGGTTCATCCTGCCGATGGTGAAGCCTGGAAGGAGTTTAATCGTCTGCACAATGATTTTGCAGCAGATCCTAGAAATGTGTATCTTGGGTTTTGTTCGGATGGATTCTCTCCTTTCAATATGGGGGGTCGGTCTTACAGCAATTGGCCGGAATTTCTAGTCGTTTATAACCTTCCTCCACCTCTGGTGATGCGCGGTAACAATATATTCCTATCCTTGTTGATACCAGGGCCCAATAGTCCGACCCGAAGCATAGACATTTACCTACAGCCTCTCGTGGATGAACTCAATAAATTATGGAACAATGGAGTACTGGCCTATGATAAATTCAAGAAACAGAATTTCACTGTGAAGGCTGCCCTCATGGGAACTATTAGTGACTATCCGGCCCTAAGTATGCTCTCCGGATGGTTGACGAAGGGAAAACTAGGTTGTCATGTATGTATGGAAGACACAAAGGCTTTCCAACTTAAGGAGAGAGGGAAAACTTCTTGGTTTGATAGTCACAGAAAGATGTTGCCCCATGATCATGAATTTCGGTTTGAAAAAGATGCATTTAAGAAGGACACAATTGAAACTGACGATCCCCCTCGACGCTTGAGTGGAGAAGAATTGCTCGATCGAGTAATGTCATTTGAGCAAGTCACATTTGGCACCAAAAATAAGAAAAACATTCCTGGTTTTGGTGTGACGCACAATTGGAAAAAGAGAAGCATATTTTGGGAGTTGCCATATTGGAAAGACCATCTGGTACGGCATCACATAGATGTTATGCATCTTGAAATGAATTTCTTTAAAAACATATTGTGGACATTACTCGATATTAAAGAAAAAACAAAAGACAATGCAAAGGCTCGTCTCAATATGGCACAGTTATGTCATCGTCCGCATTTGGAGCTAACTACCAACGATAAGGGCAACATAGTAAAGCCACACGCAACTTACTGTTTGGAAAAGAAAGCCAACGATTTTGTTCAATGGAGATGCGTCTTTGGAAAACAATCCACATTTGACTGAGTTCTTTCAAGAAGACGGTCCAACCACCCAATTTGAAGTGCGTGCTGCATCTGAGTTGAATGATCCAAGTCTATTCGTTGATGGGGTGGATTCCGAGATTGTCACAGAACAAGAATTACAACCACAAAATAATCAACAACAGGATAACAAAAAAAGGAAAAAGAAAAAAACTACATAAATTGCCATATTAGGTTAATATCTTTCAATGTACATTTATTTGGAAAATTTATCTATGTAACGTCTTTTTTTAGGTTTGGAATTATTTGTGAAACTAATTGTTTTTTGTCCTCTCTTTTCTAGATATGGCACCAAGTAAAAAGGGAAAGGGAAAGGCAATGGCAGGATCTGGAGAAGAGAGTAGTGGTAGTCAGAGAAATATGCGGGGTAAGAATGCATATATTCCGCCGTCACCACATCCGGATTTGCGACTCGTTCTTAGGGTGACGGGACACAGGTAATCCTCATTTTTTTCCTTGTGTTGTAATTATACATTAACTGTATTGATTGTAATAATTATTTCTGTTTACAGAACTTTTGATGCAGGGGATCCAAAAAAACTAAGCACGTCAACAAAATTGTTTCACAGACTATACGCAACAATTATCCTAGCCTGTTTTTCAGCTACTCTGCTTTTCCTGAGGAGACTAAGGTCCTTTGCAAGACAGAGTTTTCGGTGCGAAAAATTTACTTTTATCAAACCACTAATAATTATTACTTGTTAATTTTTTCTAAGCTAACCAACATAATTACTTTTTTACTATGCATTACAGAGATACTACATTTTTACTCCGGAGGAAAGAGAAGACAATGCCTAGGACGTTTTTAAGAAGGTAGTGGACAAACGGATGCAAGACATGCTCCACAAGGCGCAGCTCGCAGCGAAAAAGGCATACGGGGATAATATGCAGGAGTGGAAGGAGCATTCGGCGCCTCATCCACACGATTGGATCTCGTCCGCAAATTGGCCAGGAGTCGTGGATCATTGGTGCAGCGATGCTTTTGCTAGTCGGAGCGCGCGAAATAAGGCTAATAGGGCAGCTGCAGAAGGGTCTGGTGCCACGATGGGCTCTGTGAGCATGCTTGTTCACAAACAGCGCTTCGTAAGTTTTTTTTTATTAAGTTAATTAATTTTCATTTTAATTGAATCAAATCGAACTAACGTTGATATTTTTTTTGGTAATTGAAATTGTCTTTCAAACTATTAATAGGAGAAAGAAAATCAGTGTGAACCCAAATGGTCTGATGAGTTGTTCGTGCCGACCCATAAAAGCAAGAAGACGGGGTAATTTGTTTTCGCCAAGGCTCAAAAGGCATTTGTACGTAATAGAACATAAAAACTGTTTTATAAAATTCAATTTAGACTGGTAAAAATATTATTGTTATATCTATAAAATTTGCAGGAAAATTATGAGAATGCGATGAGGCTGAGTCATGGAGAGAACAAAAATGACTGGCCTGCATTTGACATAAATGTCTGGTACACTTCGGCTGTCGATGATCGTAATGCTCATGGCGACAATTGTGGCCTCGGTGCCCTAGGTAAAAAAACATTTCTTCAAATCTATAATTTTTTTTTAAATTTGTAAGATATTAACTAACTATCTTATCTTTAATGTTCCAGGCCAGATGAGAGCCATGTATCGTGTTGGTGGGTCTAGCAGTACTCCTTCACGTTCTTCAGGGTCATATTCTTCTGCGCCACCGCCTTCACGCCTTACATAAGATGATATTGAAGCGATATCTTCTCATGTGATGACCTCGATCATGCCTAAGCTCACCGACACGATCGCCGACACAATCATGCCTAAGCTCACCGACACGATCACCGACCAGATCAGCAGAGCTTTCAGATCTACTCAGGTACGAAATTCAATTTATCCCACTGTTCTAATTGTCAATCATATATCTGAAATCCTAATTATTTAAACAACTGACAGCGAGGGTCGACCTCTGCCCGTGCCTCGATGCAGGAATCTCAGGATGACGACGATGATGGCGAGGATGACGACGAGGATCTCGGCAGAGATGGTACTTCTTAGATTTTCTTGAGTTGGCATATTTATCTATGTTACAGTTTAGGTTTAGATATTTATGGTAGCATACTTATATGGATTGGATATTTAGCATACTTATGTGGATTGGATATTTAGCATACTTATGTTGGTATATTTATGTTTTTGTGATATTTATTCATATTCTTGTTCTATTTGATTGTTTATTCGCTGGTAATCGATGCAATTGTACATCTGATCACAATTCTGAAACGACGAAATATCAATAATAAATAAAATCAATATAATCAGAACCAATAAAAAAAATAGAAACAAATTAATTTCTAAAAAAAAAAATTTGATTATCAGCGACCGAGACAAAAGTATCAGAGACCAGATTCTAGTCTCTGATACTAAAGAAATCAACGACCGGCGCCATCATTATCAGAGATCGGGAATGTTGGTCTCTGATAATCAGGGTATCAGAGACCGGATTTTAGGATATCAGCGACTAAAAAAGTGGTCTTTGATAGTCAGGTTATCAGAGACCAGTTTTGGGTATCAGAGACCGAAAATTTTGGTCGCTGTTAACTAAATATGACGTCATCGTGTTTTTTCAGAGACCAAAGTTCTGTGGTCTCTGAAACAGTATCATAGACCGGAGACTTACTTTCAGCGACCGGTGGGAGGTATCAGAGACCACACTTTCATCAGCGACCAAATTTCACTATCAGCGACCAAATTCACTATCAGCGACCGGCGCCATTACTTTCAGCGACCAACTACACCAGTCGCTGATAACCTTCTCTGCTGTAGTGATAACCTCACTTTATAAACGACAACAATCTTTGACTCATACATCCGGGGAAGATTCTTATCGGACAAACTACAATTAAAGCTCTAATGTTGACTTTAGAATGCAGGACACTAGCTTTATTAATCAATGTTTGTCAATTAGCTTCAACATCCTTATAGTAGGTCATACCATACAAACAAAATCCAAGATTCGCTTGTCACTTGTTCATTGGAATCTTCTATAGCATCCCATCTGGTTTACAACATTGGAATGTTCATTTGTTCATCTTGTTCACTTGTTCATTGGACTAATCAACATTGGAATGTTCTATATATATCCTTCTGTCTTGGTGCCTAAAAAAGTCACTATAAAGTATCTTTCACAGATGGTGAGAGATGGGTAATTTCCAAGTCTTCTACAAATGCGCACCGCATATCAGTCATTTATGTGTTCATGTTAGGATTGAAAACTAAGCAGATAGTGGTAAACCATATCTATATTTTTTTTTTAAAAATTTGAATACGGATACAAATTCAGATCAAATCGGATATTTATTAAAATAATATAAAATATATTAAAATTCTTAATATTTATCTAATTATAATGGTGAATAACATAAATTTTTTTATAATATATATTAAAATATATGGTATATTATCCATACCGTTTTCACCTTCATGCAAACATATTTTTCTAATTTTTTTAATTTTTTCTGTCTATATAGGTACATACAATAGAACAATTAGTTTCAGTTTTATTCTGGACCCTATTTGTTATCAAATATAAAGTACCCAATTGGTCAACTCATGAAGTCCTTCGAGGACGTCAATTATATATGTGTTATTATTTTTTCCATTTATTAGATTATTAATTTCAAATTTGATTCTTAGTTAATTGGTCGTTGCTAATGAATAACTTATTTTCTTCAATGTTTGTGAGAAATCAATTTTTCTTGGGTGGTCTATGGAGATAAGATATCTTGAATATAATTTGAATATTTTAAGTGTTTTCCTTAAGGGCCGGCCTGCTCGGATCATCACTTGGAAATGAGAATTGGTGGGTTTTTCACTTCAATGAGTATATTTTTTTATCTTCTCCCGTTCGTTTGTTAATTTGTGTGTTATGGGATTGGAAATAAATCCCACCTCATATCGATTTTTGACAAATTGGGGAGAAAAAAATCATATGAATTAATCAGTTCCCTATTTAAAACGCCTCTTACAAATTCTGACTCACCTTTAAGAAGGGTGCAAACAGGGCGTATATTATTTGTCTGTATCTGAATCTGTATTCAAAAATTAGATATAGATATCTGATATCCTAATATCCATGCGATTACAGATACAAATATGATTTTAAATTTTAATTATCCGCATCCAAATAATAAATATATATATCTGTTGTACCCTAAAATGTTGCTTAATATGAATTAGCAATATTTTAATGCTTGGAAAATACCAAGATGCATATTAATTCTATAAAATAGATTGAGAATGATGTTTTAAAGTTCATGAAATGATTCCCCATGAAAAACCATGAATTTTGATATTTTATACGTCTCCTAACTCAAAATGGTTGAAGAGTTATGGATTTTTGAAATATATGCTGACATGGCAAAATCTGGTTGGTGCCACATAGCATGTGGTGCTTATAGCATTTAATTTGAACAGCTAGGTGCACAAGTTTGGGTATCCTTAATATTGGAATCCATTTAAAATAAAAAGGTGAGGAAATGGACATACCCATTTTAGCTTGAAATGGAGAGCATTGAATCCAATTGAAATTGAGCAAACAGATATCTTTGAGCTTCACGCGCCTCATGCTACCCTTAAGCCATACACATGGTTCATGATGGACCATACCTTGGCAGCCCTTTGGCTCATGATGCTCCATGCTCATGCAACAGGAGACGCATCTTCATCTCCAACAAACTAAAACTGAAACATGAAGGAAAACGCAAATGCAACCGGCCGATCCACAAAATGCCATTCCAAGGCTCCAAACCTCGGGTTCCACGTGCCAAGCACTAATTGGACCATGCTAGATGAAAAGAATATGCCTTAGAACCTTCTAGATAATGCTAGCAGCCCATTTTCTCCTTGCACGCCAACCGTTCGATGAAATGCACGGCCAAGATGAAGATGCCAAAATCGAATCCAAGTGTTGCCCTAGCCTTGAGGCTATATAAGGAGCTCCAGATGATGAATAAAGGACGCCTCATACATATCAAAAACAGCCCCATAGGCTACAGCCACAATACATACCCCATAGGCTAGTGATACACATATTGTACACACACAAGCACATAGCTAGAGCTTAGAGCTTCTTCTTCCCAAACCTCTGCCAAATCAAAATCAATAGCTAGATTTCCATTTGATGCAATGTAGATGCCGTATGTGGCTTAGTTCTCATGTAAATATGCCATGGATGAATGAAATGCAAGCTTACTTGGAGCTTGCTTACTTTGAATGCTTGTATTCTTTTTATTGTTTCTTCTTTTTCTCCTTTTCTTCCTCTTTTTGGATCTGATGCTTGATCTCTCTTTTTTCTTCTTTTCTTTCTTCCTTTCTTTCTTCTTTCCTGTTGCAATCATGGAGGTATAGGGCATTGGTTCTAATACATGAATCAATTGCTTGAAAACCGATTCAATAAAGAAGATGAGGCATAGAACAGCTGCTATAGCTGAAATCAAGCCTATGAATCTATAAAAAAAGGATGTTATTTGTGTACATATGATTTTCTTCTTTGATCCCTGCCTCTTTCTCCTTCTTTTTCTTTTCTGTCTTCTCTTCTTTTCTTTTAAATTCTTTGATTTTTAAATAGATAATGGATATAATGAAGATATAGAGGTCAAGTCAGCTGATTTCCTCTAATATCCAATTTATAGAAGTTATTTAATATAGAAAATCAAAGAAATCAATATAAAATGTGAAAATAAAAAAATATATAAGGGTAGCAAGGTCAAGTCAGCTGATTTTCTTGTTATCCCTTCAATTAAATGGACTTACATGCACTTGAACCCCAATGCAAGGCTAAAGGACAAGCCAATGTGCACTCAAATGCATAAAGCAAAGGGAAATAAAGATGTTCATGTGCATATAGTGAGAGAAGGAGTGTTCAGATATGGAGAGACAGCAGTATACACTGTGTCAAAACCCTCCATACTCTTTGCATTATGACATCTTGATGATCATGTCCAATGTTCAAGTGAAAAGAGCACCAAATGCAAATTTCAAGATTGCAGGGGCTGTTTTGCAAATATACACCCTCTGTCAGTCTATATATATGATAATATGATAATTGAAAAGCTTAAACTTAGTTTGATCAAAGGTATACCTTTACTGTCACCAAAACAGTGGCTGCCATGCCTCTAAAACATATTCAAACCATGAACCAGACCCATGTTATACCCCAGATGTGATTGAACTAGCCCATGATATGCTAATAAGTTCAAACTCAGCATGTATGGTACAAATTGATATGTGAGATACACCAAAAAACAGTAAAAATGACCCCTGTGCACAAATCAGCAAATACCAGATAGCATAGGGATCAAATTGAAAATGTAAAGACACAGTCAGCTAGAGGGTTTCAAAACAACCACTTTAGACTCAAATTTTGCATCATTCTGATTTTTCTACTATTTTCTATGAATTTTTGAAGTTGGACTTTTTGGATTTTTAGCTTTCTGCACTGTGCATATACATGGCCATCAGCACTGTTCTACATATTTCTTTATTTTACGCATACCTGACAGTAAATATAAGTATATCATCATGTAGATCATTCAAAAACACCCAAAATAGACTATAAATTTGCATCATTTGAATATATATAGCATGAGTTATGATTTTTCAAAGTTGCATGTCATTCGCATATCATTCGCATGTCTTTTGATATTCTTTGATTTATACGCATGAGGGTCATGCCCAACCAGTCCCTAGTATGTTAAATATGTGATAACCATGCCTGTGCCAGTTGTGAACCACTGCTGGTTCGAATACATGCTCAGCTGGTACGCAGAATGCCCAAAAATGCCCTTCTGCCAGTAAATCAGTCCCACAGACCAAACCAGGCTGAATCTGACCAAACTCTTTTACCAGTAAATAAAGGACTCTAATATGAGTAGAACCAAAAAAGAATCACCCAATTTGAGTAATCTGGTAAGAAATGGTGGCCCTTTAAAGTTCGATTGCCCAGAATAACTGTGCTGTCACAGTTCTGTCCACTGGTTTTGCTGGAACCAGACTTGCATCAGTCATAACTCAAAACTAGACAAAATTTGATCAAACCCTCTTACCAGTAGACAGAGCACTTCAATGTGAGAAGAACAAAAAAAGAATCACTCAATTTGAGTAATCGAGCAAGAAACAGTGACCGTTTAAAGACCGATTGTCCAAAATGAACTGAACTGCAACAGTACTGGTACTGTTTTGCTGCTGATACCAGTCTTGTAACGGCCATAACTTGAAATCTGTAAAGGATAAAAATATGAAATTTGGTCAGATCATAGACCTTATATCAAAGAACAAAACTGTGAAGTTTCATAGAAAAAAAATGAACAATTGCCTGTAATTAAATTCAGAAGTTGGTTGAAACTGTGTTGTCACAGTGCTGGCACAGTTTGCTGGTACCAGTTTTGTATCGGCCATATCTCAAGATCCAGAAAGGGTTTGAATGTGAAGTTTTACCAGATTATAGACATAACATCAAAGAAGAAGACTGCAAAGTTTCATAGAAAAACAATGAACCAATTGTCTGTAATAAAAATCAGAAATTGATACCAAGTTGAAAAAGAAACCATAAAATTCTGTAAAAATCGTTATGCTGACAGCCACTTCATGGGTTCTGTTGACCTAGCTAGAAATCTCCAAAAATCATGAAAATTTGCAGAGTTGCAGATTGCACTCTTCTCTTTCAAACCATATGTTGTGCATCAATTTCTATTCATTATCTTGCTCAGAACCAAATTCCAAAGTTGCACCAAAAATGCAAATGCACACATGTCCAAACTCTGAAATGTCTCTCCAAAACCAATGCCAATGATGGGAATATGTTCATGAACCCTCCCTGAACCCACATCTCAGGTCTACATGATCTCATGTACCAGAACTTTATGATCGAAACCTATTTCAGCTGAAATCATGCCAGCACCAATATTGATGCACATCCTTCTGTCCAAAAATGACAAGATGAAAGTTGTAACCGCAAGCAAACCAAATTCAATTCCTATGAACCCCTTTGCTAAATTCTCTACAAAGTCAAGAGACCCAATTACCTATGTCTAATGCCTGAACGACTGAAATTGAAACCATTCAAAGGAGGAAACCCAAATCAATTCAAATCAATTCTGAACAAATCAACTCAAATCAATTCCAAACAACTCCAAATCAACTCAAATCAATTCCAAACAAATCCAAGTCAAGTCCTCACTGTTCTAAATCAAATTCAAATATGTCCTAACTTCAGTCATAATCTAAAACGACCAAAATACCCCTCCTTGTATATGAACATAGATGCATACACATACACATACATGACACCATAAAATGTCTAAAGCACACGAGAACCAACCATATGAATACAAAAGACAATACATGACCCCTCTTTAGCCCATTACTCAATTCACACCAAATAGGCACAAATCCTGGAATGAACGAGGTATTCAGTTAGACTCGAAAGGTCTTCCTGATGTAATTAACGGCGGGGGCTTCCGTCCGTCGGGAGTTAAACGTCCCCACAATCAAATAATAAAACCCTGGCTGGCTGATCATGAACGTAGGTTTGGCTAAGGGTGAACCGGAAGGTATTCGGAAAGAAATCCAGCAATGCCCCGAGTTCGGTGCCCCACCCATGTCCGATTGAGAGACTGAAGCACTGAACCCATACGGGAGCATTCCCACACATATATGACTGCACCGCTAGCTAACCTGGCCGCGCGAACTTTTCGAGCCCTACAATATCATATGGTTTGATATAGCTTATGAAAAAAATTATGTTATTCACCATTGTAAAAACAAGTATCGGTATATGTATTGATATAATATCTAAATCTGTATCAGAATCTATCTAATATTCGATCTGTATCAGTATCTAAAATATAAAAGTGAATACGGATATGATGTTAGGACTATCCGATTCGTATCTGATCCGTCTGCACCTCTACCTTTGAGTCATTTAAAAAAGGAGAAAAAAAAAAGCCCAGAGAAAAAAGAAAAAAGCAGAACAAACAGAGAAAAGAAGAAATAAAAAGAGAAGAGACTAAATGTCTGATTGATTATTCACGTACACTACAGCAAAATCACCCTTCAGCGGCCGGCATCAGTAATCGGTTTGGACGCTGGTCACTGAAGGCCATTAAAAAAATTAAAAACAAAAACTATCGGTGACGAACCCTTTAGAAACCGGCGACAAACCCTTCTGCAACTGATTTAGCCGCTCGCGGATGGGTCTCCACTGAAAACCCCCCGCGAACCCTTCTTTTTTTTTTCTCTCCCGCGTTTTAGGTTTAGAACTTTGCCGATGACGCCGACGGCGTGATGACCTCTGCCCGATGATCCAACCCCGTTCGCCCGACAATCCGACCTCCGCCTCGCTCTCTGACTCTCTTTCTCTCTCTCTCTCTCTCTGTGTACTGTGTCTCTCTCTGAGTCTCTCCTTTTTTTTTTAATTTATGTTTTTTTCTTTTTTTGTTGTCAAATGCCAGAATATGTTGAGATGACGGTTTTGTTGGGCCAAATTTGACAAAAGAAGAGCTCCCGAGGTGAATCGGTTGTAGAAACTAGAATTTTTCAGGTTTTTATATTTTTTGTTTTACTTGGTTAATTAGGAGAAGGAATTGTGAAGACCATGGTAAAATTATGAGATAAATTTCAGAAAGTGATATCTCAAGAAAAATAATACAATATATTGTTGGAGTTTTGGGTAGCAAATCCTATCTAAACACATAATTCATGTAGAAATTAGATTTAAAATCTTAATTTATCATTAGATGTCGAGAGAAGTGCAGTCCCATGTTATTTTCTCAATTAATGCATGTTCACCTCGAGACTAGAGTATATAATAGTGATTTAGAGATGAATACCCGAGGTTCACTCTATAGTTTATTTGTAAGGAGCACCTCATATTTCTCATATATTCTACCAACATCACAGTATACAAGATTTGATTTGTAAGGACTAAGGAGCACCTCATATTTCTCAATTATACAAGATCTGATTAATTTGGGTTTCATAAAAAAGGCTTATTAGAGAAAAGGGAGAAATTGGCTACTTTATAGAAGTCTTGTACAAATAAAGTATCACTACTACAGAATGGCGCTTCCTACACTGTGGTTGTACACGGATTTTCTTGGTTTTATGTAAAACCGTGTACCAAATAGGATTTTTCCAATGATCAATGATATCTCTAAGAATCCCACACGGATATTTCATTGAAAAACAATGTTTCAAAAAAGCCGTTTGAAGTTTACATTTCCTACACGGATATTTAGTTAAATATCCGTGTAGGAATGGTGAGAGAGCTACACGGATTTTTATTAAAAAATCCGTGTAGGAAAGGGTTATTGTACACGGATTATTGTTTAAATAACAGTGTAGAAAGGATAGAGAGCTACACGGATTTTTATTAAAAAATCCGTGTAGGAAGGGATTATTGTACACGGATTATTCTTTAAATAACAATGTAAAAAGGCTAGAGAGCTACACGGATTTATAGTGAAAAATACGTGTAGAAAGGTAGTTTTAGGGTTTTTGTTATATAAAAAGGCCTTTTCCCTCCAACGCCGTTTTGATTTTATAATACTCTCTCTCTCTCTCTCTCTCTATCTCTGTATTAAAATATTGGTCTGATTTCAGCTCGTAGCACAACTGGGATCTGAGATATTTGAAGTTGTTATTTTCTCCTCTCTATCTTGCTAAGGTTATCTAATTTTCTGTTACTTATTATTGCTTATTTAGGTCATGTGTAATTATTATTGCTTATTTCTCTTTTATTTTTCTTTTCAGTTTTGTAGGATTTTGGTTGGTTACTGTCATCTTCGCCTTGGTTGGTTACTATCCTCTTCGCCACCCTCCCTCCATAAATTCATATAAGATGCAATAATTTTTTTCTTACGAAATTGATTTTCAGTGGTTCGTATAAAAGCCATACAGATTCAATTAATTTTATGTATAAATTTTAATTGAGAATTTTTATTCTCTATGATGTATGTATGTATGCACAAATTAATATGTTGATCATTGTATTTTTTATTGGAGATGCAATATTGTTGGAGACCTTTAACCAAGATACATCATGTCATGGATCACATGCAAACTTCCTTTTTGATATGTTGGATCTAATACAACTTAGTATGTATGAAATTTCGTGCTAGAGTAGATCATAGCCATGAGTTTTGGCAACATGAGCCCAACTTATGGAAATTTGGCTCAAACCTTGATCACATGGTTGCTAAGTGGTAAGGACATAATGTTTATACAAACATTGTATTGGATCTTGAGAAGTGTATGTTATGTGTTAGATCACATGGGATTGCATGTAAAAAAGGCTATATATATATATATGTTGCAAATGGCTATGTATTTATTTTTGCAAAAGGCTATGCATATACAAAATGCTATAAATTTATTTTTGCAAAAGATTATGTATATTCAATCTGAAATATATAATTACTGGCTAGCAAAAGTGGAGGCTAGCTTTAAAAAAAAAAAAAAAAAAAAAAAAAAAGAAAAAAAAAAAAAACGGTTCAGCAACCTTCCTACACGGATTTTTATTTAAAAATCCGTGTAGGAAACAATTCTATACGGATTTTTACTTAAAAATCCGTGTAGGAATGTTGATATTCCTACACGGATTTTTTATTAAAAAACCGTGTAGCTCTAGTTGGATTTCTACACGGCTTTTAAGTAGAAATCCGTGTAGATTGTTGATAATTGCACACGGATAAATATCCGTTTGCAAAAGATGGGACATTCCTACACCCTAATATCCTACACTGCAGGAAATCCGTGTAGCTCTTTGTATTTATCCGTGTACAATCACCATATTCTGTAGTAGTGTATGGCGCCGAGTAGAAAGGAGAAGGGGAAGGAGAAGGAGGCATCATCCAATGGACTGAAGCCCCCTCCACACGACCGAAATGCATACATTGTGCCGCCGGCCAATCCGGAGGACAGACCAGTGATTGGTCGGGCCAGATGGGGGTAAAATTCATTATTTGTTTATTTTTGTATATGTAGGATTATTCATTTGTAGTGGTTTAAATTAATTTTGTTTGCAGATCTTTTGTAGGAGATTTCTTGAGCGCGACCAAAAATGTCAACAAAATAATCTCACGATGCGCACGTTATCACTTTCCTGAAGAAACTTTCCTTTAGATGTTTCATATTTTATACTTATGTAGTATTTAGATATTTGATGTTTATGTAGTTTTATGTTGTACTTTGTAACATTGTGAATTTTACAAAATAAAATTCAAAATGTTAAAATAAATCATATGGTTAAAATTTAAATTTTCTGATGCTTACAAGATTTTATATTTACTAATTGATTAAAGCATCAGGTTATTTTTTTTTTTTTTGGGCGAAATTAAAATAGGAAATAAAATGAAATTGGTAAAGTTATAAAATAATTTATCTTGAATCCCCCAATCATGAAAATCTGAAAACTATAAACTTATATAATAATATTTGGATGAGCTAGATTTAGAGATGCCTTAGTGATAATTATTACTATTGTTAATTTATTTCAAATGCAAAATGGGCCGTAGGCCTTAGTGAAAGAAAATGAGCAACAGCTCAATTTAATAGAATAAAAATATAGGCCTATTCCTATCCTTTGAGATATTTTACCTTTTATTTCTTTCACCACCTACTTTCACCTTCATCTCTTTTATCGAATTTTCTGTTTGGAGTCCGTCCCTCTTCATATCGCCAGCTAGGGTTAATTCTCTCTAGCTTAGTTTGAGAAATTGGAGTTGCTCACTGTGTACTTTCTCATTCCCTTCTACTACCGATAGTACAGTGAAGTAAGTTCCTTGCTGAATCGATTCTCTGACTTCTCCTCTTAAATTGATTAGAGTGATTCCCTTTTTACCCCTGGTGTAAATCTAGTGATTACTGGCTCTCTGCACTGATTTTCTGATTTCCTCTTCAATCAACTAAAGTCTTAGAAACCATTTTATTTCATGTGCAGAATTGTTAACTTTTACTGTTTAGAATCCTTAGAAATTTTCTTGTTGGTACCAACTGGTACTGTACTAGGTTTGGGTATTATTAATATGGGTTTAAACCCTAGTATGGTACCAATATCTTATTGTACCAATTTTCTTGCTAAAATGTGGAGTTAGAAGTAGTTGATTATTAAATTTACATCTCTTGATACCGGTACTATTCCGTACCAGTTCCTATTCTAGGTCATGTTATAATTCAAAGTTTAGGCGTTGAACTTATAAATTTTCCTAGGTTATTAAATTTATCATATCAGAGGGGCTAAAGTAAAAATATGAAATTGTGACCTGGAGCTTAGAAACTTTAATTGAATGGGATCTGAATCTTATAGTTGAACTTACATTTGGTTTAATTTATCCAATTATTATTTACCTTGACTAATTAATCCGTGCCTTAGATATATGAAAATTAGTAAGTCTAGTATAAATGGAGATATGAGACTTGACCATGAGATATATATACAGGAACTAGAATATATGCATATATTGCATATGTGATTTATATATTAGAGTTTAGAGTGGATTAAATAATATTATTTTGATTGTTACTCACTCACTTATGCTATGTTAACATAGGCATAGAATCTAGCGGGCACGACTTAGCGGGATCGTCTGAGACTCTGATCTAGTGATAGCTGATCCTCTACGCACCTTACATGATCAGGTGCGGGGGTTCACCGGATTTGTCTTGATATTTATTTCTAATAACTAAATAACTGTTTATATTAGCATGTTGGAATTTCTGATTGATAGCATTATTGCATCATTTGCATGAGGTAAGTTAATAACATAATTTAATTGCTATAACTGTGATGATTTATCATGTTGGTACTGTTATATTGATTGTCTGTCCTCTCGTTTCTTGTAATTGAATGGAACCACAGTATCGAATTGAGTTACTTTATGGTTTACTGCAAAGTCTAGAGTCGACGCTAGACTTTGAATCAGGATCCATATGCGCATACGGTGAATGACCTCAATGGAACCCAGTACCGGTTGGGTAGAGGATAATGTAAATTGCGATTGCAGGAATAGTAATACTGTGGTATATCAATTGTTCTATTAGTCACTTGTCGGTAAGGAGTGACAACTTGTTGCATATTATGGCAGTAAGTTATTGTCTGTTTAATTTTTTGAATTGATGAATGTCTGATTTCAAACCATAATAAGTAGGAATAGTTAAGCCAAAGGTGATAGATACCTTACATTTATCAGCGATAACCTGACCTAGAAATCTGATCGGTTAAGTCCAAATATTCTGAATAATAGTTCCTTGGATCATCTTTGATTGTGATATATGTTGAATCTCATTTTTATCAATCTTGAGCATGTGCATTTATTTTTATTGAATGATTAACTTGATATTTTAATATTGTGATTATTTAGTTCTGGTAATGGATTTCTTACAAATCCAGTAGCCCTGGGTTAAATTCCGCACTAAGAAATGGTTGACAAGTTTCTCACCCCGCCTTTCCCCTTGTGGTTTTTTTTTTTATTTTAGGAAAGCAAGAATAGGAATCCAAGTGCATCGAGTGAGCAGTAAGCCAATATATATATATATGTCGCCATGAGTACTAGGATAGATTTTGGTATACTAGTTGAAGGATTATAAATTGTTTTGCTGTACAGTTCCTTCAATTAGACCTTTTATTATGAAAAATGTAAATTTTTGTTTGTATATTTTGTTTGAATGTATAATATAAATAACTTCTACTTTTGTTATGGTACTAGTATTTATGGCATTATAAGTAGGTGTTGTGATAACAGCCTTTATAAAATGTTTGCTTAAAATTTTACTATTATAAAGTATAAACAGATTGCACTGTAGGTTATAAATATGATGTGTAATATTACGGTTAAGGAAATTATGACATGTTGGAAAAGTTGTTATGAATTATATTTATGTAATTGCCTTGTGAGTACATAAGAAATTATGTATTCACGGCGTAACTGCACGGCCCCATGTTTCGGGGTGTGACATACTTTGGATATATCTCTCTTGGATCTCCTCTTCGAACTTCCATATTTTATCGCTCTCGCATCTCCTCTTCGAATTGCTTATGAATTAATTGTTTTGTACGATTCAATCGTAACGATTGGGATGGGGAAAAAAATTGAACATAATGGGTATTTGTTTGGTACAATTCGTACCAATTGGTGAATAGAAAAAAAGAAAAATTATAAAAAAAAAAAACTTTCTGCGATCGATTTTGACCACATCAGAGACCGATCGGACAGTCATTGAAGTGTCTTCTGTGACCGATTTTTTACCCATCTGCGACCAGTGACGTCATATGTGGGCCATCAACGATGGAGCAACTGCAACTGAGTCATCTACGACTGATTTTGGTCTTCTACGACCGATCACATCTGCGACCGGCGCCTTATCCATCTGCGACCGATTGGGCCAAGCGCAGATGGGGTCTTATGCTGTAGTGGTATAACCATTGCTCGTGGACCTTATCCACTAGTTTTTCTTTTGTCTTGTACCGCTATTGAAATATCTTAGCACGTCTCTCTCTCCATGTCACAAACAGTGTAATGACCAAAATATTTTTGTTATTATTTTGCGTCCATTTGTCCTTGCGAAGTTGGTTTTTGGTTTTTTTTTAAAAGAACTCGATAGAAGCTATCATGTATAGAGAATTAAAAAACATAAAAACAATCACACATACATGCAAACCATGAGCTTGAATTCTTTTTTGATGTCTAGACATTCCAAGAATAGATGCTTACAGATTCTTCCTCTTCCTATAGAGAATGTAGGCCAATTTTACAATACCATGCTATTTTATATTAAATTATATAGAAAATTATACATAAAAAATGGAGTTAGTTAGCAGTTCAGCAAGTCTGATTAATTAATACTATTAATTTTAAGAGAAATGTCCAGGCCCACCAAGCTATCATATCCGAGCGCGCTCTCCAACTATTTTAACATTAAAAGCCTTTCAATTTTGCCTAACTTCAATTTCCAGCGCTCATATTCAAGCTTTTAAAGTTTTGTTTATAATATTTTACAATGTTACTCGCAAGCATTTAAACGTCTATCTGCAAGCATTGAAATTCAAAATCTATGTAGTTTTAACTCCTAACTACTTTTGTCTTCAAACCAAAAAGGAAAATATTCATTTTACCTACTCTTTTTTTTTTGTTTGATCATTCTCATCCATTTTTCTGATGATCCATGTTGAATTTTACGAATCTAAAAATACGAGCGTTTTCTACTCGATTTTCTCTTTCAAATGAGATCCATGAATAAATACTTTTCAATTATTTTGAAGTCATTTTTTAAAAGTAAAGCTCATTAGCACTTTAAATTTTCAAACTTTTTAAATAAAAGTCTATCAACCATTTATACCTCTGATGTCATCATTTAAACTGGTATGTTCAAGTGTTTAAAACTCTGATATCGATCTTATAGTATCACGCATTTAAACCTTTGTATACAACCGTTCAAAAATAGTTGTGTCAAACTTTTAAATAATTTCAATGTCAGGTTTAAAAGTTCGTAGACTAAGGTTTAAAAACATGAGAATTTAAATTCCTCATGGACTTTACTTTTAAAAAAAATAAAAACAATGACTTGAAAAAAACTCAAAAATATTTCTTAATGAATCTTATTTGAAAGAGAAAATTAAGTAAAAAATATTTGTTGTATTTTTACATTTGCAAAATTCATCACGGATCATTGAAAAAATGGGACGAGAATGATCCGAGAAAAAAAAAAGAGTGGGTGAAAAGAATATTTTTTTTTTTGACTTGAAAACAAAAGTAGTTAGGAGTTTTAACTACCCAAATTTACAATTTGAATGCTTACAAATAGAAGTTTAATTGTTTACGAGTAATATTATAAAATGTTATAAATAAAGCTTTAAATGCTTAGATATGAGCGCTGAAAATTAAAGTTGAATAATAAATATTTGGGGAGCGTGATTGAAAATTTATTTGGGGGGCAATTATCATGCTCCTAATTTTAATTGTAGGAGTTATCTTGAACTTTATTTTCAGAATTTTGGGTTCTAATGATTATTTTTTTATCTTTAAATATGTTGTTCTTTATTTGACAATATTACGCTAACATTTGAATTGCGATTATATCTTTTATATTAGACCTGTGATTCGTGAATTTTAATTTTTGAATTAGTACAAGTTTATTATACTTTTATTTCTTAGAAAAACACAAAAAAAAAGAAATAATAGTATCTTTTTTCCGCGTTGGAATAAATCCACCTATATACACCATAAAAGTGGTTTAGCTTCAATCCTTCTAAAGCATATCAAGTCATCATATTTTCAATCGTTGAAATAGTAAATATCTATCATCAAATTTAATTATACGGTTGAAAATTATTGAATGCTTGGGGTTTACTTAATGCAATCTACGAAATTAATAATTTCATTAGATAACCATTAATTGAAATTTGCTATATTTATTTTATGTTACATTGTATAAAACAATATTTGTCTCAACTTTTTATGTTACATTCTAGTTATATTAAAATCCAAATCAATCTTATAAATCATTTATAAGTGATTGCCATATGTGGATAATAATATTTAAATCTAAATTTCACAATGCAGATTGATATCCTTTTGTCTTACTGTATGTATTAACACCATTGGTGTGAACAAAAATACATTTTTATGAAACATTCATGTGTTCATTATTATTTTGAAGTCCTTACTCCAAAACAATTTTATAAGCTTATTACTTGTGTACAATTGAAACTGAATATAATGAATAAACGAACAAATAAGATTGAGAACGATAGAAAATATTGTTATTTGTTTTGGAGAATATTTCTTACGATTTTTGAACTAAAAATGTTAGAGGAAATCAAATATTTTTTTTGTTACGTTTGTAGTTGCCTCTACTGAAAAGAGTGTTGTGGGTGGTGCTGAGTGTTGTCTGAACTTTAATAACAGTGGAGGTGACTGAGGTCGGTTTTCGTTGGTGTGTGAAACCTTGAGGAGCTGAGGAGTCATCTGATAGATCAAATTGCTAACCTAATTAATTTTGGAATTGGAATTTGTTCTTAGACACACACATATATTTTTTAATAAAAAATAAAATCAAAGATCTATGCAGTTTTATGATATATTTAAAACCTTTTTTTGGTGTAGAAATAATCACAATATTTATAAAAATATATTCTAATTTAGGCAGAACGATACAAAAACAAACTAATTTGTTCTTCTTGTTAAATATTGTTTTATTTTTTTTATTTGTTTTCATATAGACAAGTTCATAATAGGAGCCCTAAAACATCTTTAATTAAATTGGGTTTCATTCAAAAATCAAATCTTAATTAAATTGTTCTTCCTTCATAAATCAAATTTGGAGGAGTAATTTAGATTTGTTCAAATAAAGTTTCCATCAGTGAGAAAGAGTTCATGTTGATTGCCCTTTAACAAATATCAGAGGGAAAAGATGCATGATTTTGTTCAAATGAAATTAAAACAATTTTGCAATGCTAATCATTAATCTAACTTCTCAAACATTGTGGGATTGATATATGGATCGATTTATACTGCTGTAAAGTTTGTATTATTTGACAATTAACTATGTAAATTACATTGCAAGTACACATTTTGCTGTAATCTGTAAGAATTTATAGATTTTAATTTGGTGCCTTTCTTTTATATGATGAGGGCACTCACAAACACATTTTACAATTTCTGAATGTATTTATTAATATTCCAGTCCCAAACATAGATACCTTCACTTTTAATTTGTACTAATTAAAGTAAAATTAAAAGTAGAAAGTAAAAACTGTTTTGCGTATTTTAATTTAGCAAAATATAATGTCTATACAAACATAGATAGTTAGCACTAATTGAGGATTGTACGTATAGTAATTAGTTTAAATATAACCGGCTACAACTTTAGCACAAATTATATGAGTCAAATTAGAGACATAAAATTTTATCGTTTGATAGTTTGGGCTTGGGCTTCGGCTTACTATAAAAGACTACTTCGCATTTTTCACATAACGCACGTGCTTATCTTAGTTACCTGAACAAGAAAACGTTTGTTCCAATATTCTTAATTATTGTCTCGGTAGCTTCATTTTATAATCAAATTGTTGTGATTGATAACTTTATTGAATTACATAATCAAATTTGATAGCTTCATTTTATAGTCAAATTTGATGTTTTGAGACAAAACTACAAATATTTTTTTGAGTAAAAGTTGGAGGTCAAGCCACCCAACTATTTAATACCTTTGTTATTACAAAGGATTTTCTTCATCTGGGTTTCGAACCCATGACCTCTAACATAGAGACCATGTACCTTAGCCACTAGACCAAATGCTAGTTCTCAAAACTACAAATATTTCATAATAATACTTCTTTTTAACTATTGAAAATAAATAAACATTATAAATTAATGGATTTAACAAATAAACAATTATAATCATGAGAATAATTTACATAAGTATCTACAATATCCCAAAATTATTGTAACATCTTTACTAAAAATAAAAAATATTCTTTTAAATAAATAATAAATTTTCTCTCAATTTTTTTTGTTCCTGATAATTATCAATCCCGACTATATAACAAATATCTTTTATAATGAATGACAAATAATTGTTTTAACTAATTAAAACACGAATTACTAATTAGAAATTTTGAAAGAAACTCAATTTATACAATTTCTCAATTTATCATTTTAATTCTTAATTTAATAAATTTTAAATCGAAATTTGAGATTGTGCATACAATTAAACAATATTCAAAAGTTTGATTTACTCTGACATCTTAGATAATAAACTTGTAACATTTATTTATCTAAAATTAATAATAAATGTGGTTGTTATTTTCAGTCATCTTTTCATATGGTAGATAATAATTTGCAATTGTATAGATAACTTTATAAATTGAATTATAAAAAGAAAAAGTTTCACAAAAATAATGAATGCATGAATGACTCATGAAAAATTGATTTTGTTCACAACATTTGTGTTCTCGATATAGGACGGAAATATCATATTTAAATATTATAATTTACAATTGATTGCTTGTGCAATCAGATGAAAAGAGTTTGCATGTTATTATGATTCACATTTTAATTGTAAGCTGAACTAATTTTTTGGTTTTGCTTCGAAAGAGCAAAAAAATATGTATTAATAATATTTGATTTTTAAATTGTACAAATGTTATTAAATATAGTGTAAGATAAAAGAAATATATAAAACTTAAAAAATATCAAATAAAAAAATTATTGCCGAATATTTACGTATAATAATATTAAATGATTATTTCATGAGTGATATATAGAATGTTCCCAAAAATCTATCACTGAAATGTAAACAAAAATCAATATTTTTCTCCCAACAAAATGCATTGAAAATTCTTGTATGTAACCGTATTTTAAATCCTATTCGAATAATATTTAATATTTTACTTAATTTAAAAAAAATATATATATATACATAATACAAGTTAGTATAATTATTTCATATTATAAATGTTTAGATTAAGAATCAATTAAAATAATAATTTAACTAATTAAATCAGTTATTTGGTTTAATATATTTAAATCAACTCAAAATAATATTTAATATATTATATTGACAACAATTCTTTGTTATTTAATAGTTCTGAATTTGCAATGTATAAGATCCAAGTGTGAATTTTATTCAAGTACATGTTTTTTTACTAACGTTCTGATTCATTCAGTAGATTTGGATCCAACTATCGAATTATGACTTGCCTTGCCTCTGTCATTTTCGAATTTGCACATTTCTAACGTGATTTTAAAATCAGAAAAGTGTAGAAAATTCCCATAATTTAAATTCTACAGTCGCGCTCTTTTTAAAGGAAAATAACATGTGCAACTTTTTTTTATAAAATAATTAAGCTCTAAATTATATTGTGTCATTTATAAAAATACTGTCCTTAATTAATTTTACACTGCCGTGAGAGAAGGAGATAAAGAGGTATATTAGAATTGTCCAACTGATGAAATTATTGACTCTTTTTTTCTTATTGGAATAAAGTTCAAGTCAAATTGCCTTAATTAAATATTGACAGAAAAATCTCTCATCTAACTTTTCTTATTGGCTTAGTATTTAGTAATCATATCATATAAACCCTAGCTAGCTTGGTTATAACAATATTAGTTGCATAGTTTAAGAGATTAAATAACCCGCTGATTTGGTGACAAGTCATATGACTGTGAACTTAAAAAAAAAAAAGCCATATGACTGTAATATTTTAAATCAGTTTACTGTATACAAATTACATCAATGGGTTAATATACAAATATAGATATCATAGCTTATAGATACTTTACAGCCAGGTAATTTTAATAATAATACTAAAGATGAATTTCATAGATCATGAACTCAGATTTTTGATTTCTCGCTTTTGATATCTCTCGTTTCAGCAGCTAGCTTCATTCGAGCCAAATTCAACTCCTTGACAACTTCTTTGATCCCAATGCGCTCTGTTGGATACAACTTGGAGCACAAGAGACCACATTGAAGCACTGAAACCAAGCAATCGCGAACGTCCTCTGCATTTGCATTCTCTCCTTCATCATTTACAGGGAACAATTTGTGGTCGATAATCTCAGTAAAATGACCAGAGAAAGCCATCTCAACATGATTGTGGAGGCTCAATCCATCTTTGAATCTCTCGTCGGTGGGGCTTACACCAGTAAACATCTCAAGTAGAAGAATGCCAAAGCTATACGCGTCTCCTTCAACTGATGCCTGACCTCCCATTCCATATTCTAAAAATTATTACAAATTACAATCATACCCTTCTAAAAATTATGCAGCAAAATCAGTAACATAATCTTGTTTTTTTCTTTTCAATTCAATCATATATGCTGTGGTAAATATTGCGCGAAAAGGAATTGACCTCCTTTTTTTCACTATGTGTATGTTCCCAAGTTTAATTAGATGCATTAATTTAATTTTACCTTCTGAAAGTTTGTGCACACTTACTACTCACATATCAATTTAATTAAGGTAATTAAAAGAACATATGAGACAAGCAAATTTTGTTGAATGCCATTCTTTCTACAAATAGTTAAGATAAATAATAATCACACATACTTCTGTAAGATGGTAAGTAACTAGTTATACCTATATACTACACAAAAAATTAATGTCTCACAAGGATTAGCTTGTACCTGGGGGAATATAGCCGATGGAACCTCTAAGTCAATCTGTACTTCCCGTCAACAGAGAAGACATAGAATCAGATCGAACCAGAAATCTAGCAAGCCCGAAATCACCCACATGTGCAGTCATCTCTTCATCCAAAAGAACATTGCTAGGTTTAAGATCACAATGTACGATTGGAGTGGGCCCATGGTTATGAAGATAATCCAATGCTGTCGCAACATCAATTGCTATATTCAGCCTTTGGATGAGACTGAGACTCCTAAATGGCCTATTTGTACATGTGTCGGGATGCAGCCATGTTTCTAAGCTGCCATTCGGCATGAACTCAAAAATCAAAGCTTTAAAATCATTACCATGGTGGTCTGTGGTAGAGCATAAACTTAAAACTTTGATAAGGTTTCTGTGTCGGACTTTTCTTAGTACCCCACGTTCAGAGAAGAAACTTCTAGAAGCACCATGCTGCTTGAGATTCAGTACCTTCACAGCCACAGCTGTCACGTTCTCAAAATTCATGGAAGCTTTGTAAACATCTCCAAAACTACCTCTTCCAATTAGATTCCCTAACGAAAAATGGTCTGTAGCTCTGAGAATATCATTGTATGATACTTTTTGATACTCAGAATATTTGGCCACAAATGGTAGGGGATTATTACAAGATCCCTTTTTCCAACAAAAATGGGCAATCATGAACATGGTTATACAGAAGCATGTAATACCACCTATGCTAAAAATTATTACAATGATAACTTTGGAATAGTGCTTCTTCTTTTGGTTATAAAAAATGCATTTGGGCAAATGCATTTCGGGTATGCCTCCACAAAGTTTTGAATTTCCTCTTATGGCTACTGCACTAGAATTTTGAAAACCCCATCTTTGGGCAAATCCCCCTCAAAATTGTTGAAAGAAATATTCAAATGTTTACGTTTCATCTGACCAAGAAATTCAGGTACTGGACCAGATAAAGCATTGTTGGAGATATCAAGTTCTTGCAACCCTATCATGTTTCTCAAAGAGAAGGGAATAGACCCATTGAACTGGTTTCCATCAAGATGAAGTATTTGAAGTAGTTGGCACCCGTCGATTGTGCTAGGAATTTGACCAGATAATTTGTTATTTGATAGGTAAACTTTTGCTACATTGTTTAAATGACCAATTTCTGGTGGCAGTGATCCATTCAAATAGTTATTTGACAAGTCAAGGCTGATAGAAAGTGAATGAAGATTGAAGATTTTTTTTGGGATTGAGCCTATCAATTGATTATTTGAAAGATTTAAGGTATTTAGTACTTGCATATTGCTTAATTCCTCTGGTATACTCCCAGTGAATGCATTGTTCCCGAGATGTAACGCATTCATTTTGGTGAGATTACCTAAGTTGATGGGATTTCACCAGATAACATGTTTCCATTTAGGCCTAATTCTTGCAAATTCCAAAGATTGCCGATTTCTTTTGGGATAGTGCCTTCAATAAATGTTTGGCCTAGTCCTAATGAAATAAGGTTGGTTAGTTTTCCTAACTCTGCAGGAATATTTCCTGAAATTGGATTCATTAGAAGTGATAAATAATTAAGACTAGTAGAGAGATTTGCTATAGCACCAGGTAGCATGCCTTGGAGTTTGTTGTCTGCAAAATCCAACAATTGTAGAAATGTACAGTTGATTAGAGAATCAAAGAATCTCCAATCGTCACCGGTGGCCTTAAGTTGATTTGAAGACATGTCAAGCAAAAGAAGATTTTTTAAGGTTCCTATACTATCTGGTATTGTGCCTCTAAAATTGTTTGAGCTTAAATCAATCATAGTCATGGCTGAACAATTGGATATGGATATTGGAATCTGCCCATTAAGTTGATTTTTGTAGAATGCTATAATTTGTAGGTTCTGTAATGCATCACAAAAGTTAGAAGGAAGATCTCCATCAAGCTGATTTACACTTAAACTAAGGGAAACCATGGTTGAGAGATTGTAAATGGAATGAGGTATCTTGCCTGACAAATAGTTTTCACTGAGGGAAAGATCTTCAATAGCCTTTAGTTGGCCAAGTGAAGGTGGGATGAAACCAAATAAATTATTGTCACGAAGATATAGATTAACTAGATGCGTAAGGTTGCCTAAGGTGCCTGGGATAGATTCTGTAAGATTATTTCTAAAAAGATTCAATTCTTCGAGTTGTTCTAGGAAACCAAACTGTGGAGGGATGGTTCCTTGAAGATTATTGGTTCCTAGATGAAGAAATTTTAAATTGGAACAATTACCAAGCGTTGATGGAATATTTCCGTCAAGGTAATTCACACTCAAATCTAGAAATTGTAATCTACTCAAATGACCAAGCTCTGCTGGGATGTTACCAGTAAACTTGTTATCTGATAGATTCAAACTTTTGAGAAATGTGAGATTTACCAATGAGGGTGATATATGGCCTGACAAACTTAATGAACCCAGCGAGAGAGCAGTTACTCTGTCGGGATGGCGGTTGCCGCACCTTATGCCTTGCCATTGACAATAGTGGAAAGAATCATTCCATGATGAGAATGCCCCAAACGAACCATTAAACATGAGAGACTTAAAGGAGAGAAGTGCAAACATGTCAGTTTCATTTGTGGCAAAGCTGTTTGATGGAAGATGAAAGGAGAAGAAGCATATGAGAAGTAAGAGATGTAAACCATCCATCTTTTTTGGGTTGTCAAGTCTTGTAAGAGGATATCTCTAATTATGGCTATCTTCTTTGATCCTATTTATCATTCAAATAAGTTGGTGGAAGAAGACTATCAGAATTTATCACACTTTAGTTTTCCTATTGTTGGTCATTGTCACCTTTAATTTTCCTATTGTTGGTCATTTGTCACCTTAAATAGACAGAGATATTTCTATATATTCTGAGTATATTTCTATGATGATACATATCTACTATTTTTTATATATGAATTACAGCAGAAAATTGCCCTTATATTTTCCTTAAAATTTACCGTCTTTTAATTTGTTCCTGTCAGTAAACACTAGGGGCTAAAGAATTAGTTGTTTGTTGGATGTTGACCTATCTAGGTAGAACATCCACACAAAAAAGTTGCTTTTAAAGTAATGTATAAATATTCAGCATGTCAGATTTAAAAAAAATAAATAAATAAAAACCATCCCAAACCAAATCAATGTTCATACTCGCCTTCTGGCAATTTAATTTTTGTTTAAAAAAATATATGTTAAAATATGTGGAATCAGCTTCCCTCTTTCTTTTTTCTTTTTTGTTGTTGAAAGATCTCTAGATAGATTTGCATTCCATTTTATAGAGGTGTCTTTCTTTCCACACTAAATTTGTTTGACCAATAGCTTAATTACTAGCCATAATTTTTTAATTGCTTCTAGTTAGTGTTATCTAAATTTTCATTTTTGGATAATATAATGGAGTAGAACTAGGGTGTTCTTAAGCTCACTAATTCTTTGGTGAACTTTTCTCTAAAACCTATCAGATTGATTTCAAATGATGAATCTAAATCGTTAAAACTGATCTACTTCATGAATAATACATGTACATGTCATAATTTTAAGTTTTCAAATTAATTAAATTCAAACGGTACAAAAAATAGTTTATAAGAAATTTTAATGCATTCAATTTTCATCATTTTTTTTTACCACTTGACTTTATATTAAATTAATTTAAAAATAAAAAAATTACTTTTATACGTAACACTCATGAAGTAGATCAACTTCAAAAATTTGAATTCATCGTTTAAAGTAAATTTAATATATTTTGAAGTCAAGCTCACTAAAAAAAGTAAATTTAATATATTTTGAAGTCAAGCTCACTAAAAAATTTTGTGACTTAGAAGCATCCTTGTTATACTCGATGGATTGCACGTTCTATGAATAATTTGGATTCATAATGTCCATGATCTAAAGTTAGGTGTTGGACCAACCCCCAACCAACCAACTATATGTGTGGCTTAGAAGCATCCAACCAACCATATATTTAATTCATTATGATAATATTTATTATGATCGCTACTAGTACTAGTCATGCAGGGGACGTATTCCATGTCAAAGAAAAAAGGTCAAATAAAGGCAACCAAGTCAACATCAGTTCAATATTATAAAAAATGTTGGAGTAAATCAAACTTTTGCATATTGTTTGCTTATTTGTGTACTACACTAATTTTTATTTACAACAACAATAATAAATAAAAAGAATTAAGATAAAATTATGAAATCCTATAATCAAATAAAAGAATAGTTTCTTAGTGATGAAACAAACACAAATCCAGCGCAAATTCGGGATCTATAATATTCTCTTCACTGGTGGTTAATAATAAATGCATTATTGCTTCATAAAAAATTTGATTATGTTCACAACAATAGGATGAAAAAAATTCCAACATATATCGGGAAATGCCATATTTAGATATTATAATAATGAGTAGAACTAGGGTACTGTTCCTTTGTGAACTCAACTCTAAAATTTATCAGATTGGTTTTAAATAACAAATCCAAACCATTAAAATCTTTATACCCTACGAGTGATGTGTCTACGTGCAAAAATTTTGAAATTTTATATTAATTTTTAATAGAGTCAAGTTGTCAAAAGTGGTCCAAAAATAATGCATTAAAATTAATTTATAAATCTTCTAGTTTTGACCACTTAACTTATACTAAATTAATTAGAAACTTTAAAATTTTCACATGTAGACGCATCACTCATAAGGTAGAAGGATTACAATAGTTTGGATTCGTCGTTTAAAGCCAATTCAATAGATTTTAGATTTTAGTTCACAAAGAAGCTTGGTGAATTATAAATACCCTAGTTGTACTCTATAATAATTAACAATTAATTGCCTAAGAAATCATTTGTAAATTTGTTTAGACAGTAGATTAATTTATATATTAATACAAGTAGAATTATTGATTTGGGCCTATGTCCATTCTTGTTCTGAGCATCTTGTATTAATTGCTATACCACTTTGTGTTTTTATGAAAATATTATCTAATTCCTCTCGCACCATACGGTGCACATTCCTGCTGCATAGACCATGTCCAATCCGGTTTTGTATCTGCACATTGTATATCCTCCCTCAAATGTGTCCAAGTTTCAAAAAGTTTATTTCTTATATACGTATTAACGCTCGATTGAATTATATATATAACCCTTTTGAAGTCTAGATGCCATTAATATGACACCATTTTTGACTTGTTGTTTTACGGGAAGTATATTTCTTTGAATTAGTATAATGATTTTGTTCTACTCACAGACATACATACATATATATCAACAGTTGAATTAGTATAATGATTTCAGCAAAATACATTCTCCTCATGCCTCATCCATAATTCACATTCCTAAGAATATAGATGACTAGTCAAAGTTGGAGAATTTAATTAACTGGGGATTATATTGATGTGGGGGACTGCTAGCTATGTTTGGTTATGAACCAACTGAATCGGGGGTGGTCAGGGGACTGTGGACATCAGATCAAATTCGGTGCCATTCAATTTACGATTAGATTTGCATTTACAAATTTAAAATTCATTGATATCAAATGCATACAAATCTTTACGCGCATCTAATTAACGGCTCTGATCAGATATTGAACCAAATTTGGTTCGATGCCTATCGAACCACCTCTTCTCCAACAACTAACTAATTAATTATAATAACTACTTGTGGTTGCAACACTATTGGTATCGAAAATTGACCCATTGTCGGCCCAAATGGAATCTCAAAATAATTTTCCAATTTCATCTCTCCGGTTTTAAGTCTGTTGGATTTGGGTTTTGATATTCAAAATTGGTACCCACTTTATGTGGTCTTACTGGGCTAATGGACTATGCATGTAATACACAGCTTAGACATAATTAATGCCACTGAATCATAGAGTAACAGAGATATGATGGACTTCTACTGGGAGCCTTGATAGTAATAAGGAAAGCCCAACTTATTTGAACACTTCATATTAAAAAGGGGCCGGATCGGGGTGTCTTCTTTTTTCTTTTAGCTTTTCTCACAGGTAAGGTTTATTCTGTCAAAAGGATAATTTTCTCTTGTTTTTTTGTTAATCTTTTTCTAATGCGCCTTGATACTGCATTCATATCTGTCGTCCAAAAAAAAAAACAATTGTGTGCTATATATTTAATGGACATATTTGAAAAAAACTACAACCATTGTCTTTTTGTATTAGTCATATATATCTTGTGAGTATACAAGTAATAATTTTGCATATATGTCACATAAAACCTGATGGCAACACGCATGCATGGTAGTACATAAATGTATAGAATGTACGAATATATATTCCAAGTTTTTTTTTCCTTGTATAAAATTAAGCAACTAGGTAGTCTGAAAATTTGCTCTGTTATTGAAAATAATACGTAGAAGGATATATACTATAAAAGGCAAACTATAAAAATTTAAATGAGATCAAATATCATATAGAATATTATTTAAATGATAACGATGGTATCGATATCAAAAACTTGAAGTCTGACTACAGGAATTTATCAACAATGGAATATTTTATTTTTATTTTTATGGAGATAAAATATATTATTTTTCAAAAAAATTGTATTATAAAAAGATACTTCACATAAGCATTATTAAATAAAACTAAAAATATTTCACTAATTCCATCTTACTACAAACCATAGATAGCTAATGCCCGCCATAACACCAAGGATCAATACAAAGCAGATTACATTTTTGAACAACTGACAACAATTTGACTCAATCATTTTTGTTATATTACTAAATTTTTGCCACTTCGAGTAGCATCCTCTTTTTAGCGCAGCAAAACGCAGTAGAACCGGCTCCCATAACCTGCTTTTCTTTAGCACAAAAATAAGAATCGAAACTAGTACCCAGGATATAGCGAGCCTCGACAGAAAGTCCCATCCAGTAAATAAGGCAGGAGCCCAGTTCTTAGGATTATTATTAATTTGTTTATTAATTCTTTTAAAAATTTTTCCAACATCGTAGATTGCAGATATACCCATAGTGAATGCTACACCCATGAATAAGGCAGCATACCAGATCACCCAAACCAAGAACTTCATCGCAATATTTCTCTTCCGAGGGACCACACATAACAAAAGCATCATAACACTAACAGATAAAAAAAGCGCAACCATGTCATATGTTATGAAGTAATTTAAAGAACCACCGAGGACAGGTTGACCTTTAGTCATCTCATGATCCTTGTCATCAGGTTTGAATCCTCCTGGAGGATTTAATGCTGCTTGGAAGGTGACAGTCGCCACCAACGTTGCCACCAGCAAGAGAATTTGAGGATCGTACCTCTTTTCCTTTTTCTTCTTTTGCAACTCTAAAGTTCCATTTTCCTTGTCATTTTTCGAGCTGAGAAAACCGGGTTGCTGCAGTGACGTTCTTGGAGTTGGTATTGGATTTGAAAAAGAATCCCTGATGACAGGTTCTGCTTCAGACAATAGTTCAGCTGTAGTCTTTCCTCCAGCTGCTCGTATCATCTCTCCAAGGATGAGGTCTCCATTTTGCGGCCATGATCCCAACAGAACATCAAGTGGAGTTAAGGATGCCAAGTTTATGATGTTCACATTGATGGTTGGTTTATTCAACAAAAATTTGATTACCTGAGATGCAAAGGTGCCAGTTGTTATGTAATGCTTAGAAAGGCATCAAGGTTATTAATATACTCACCAACTTCTTTTTTATTAGAGAGAAAACTATGGCTTACTGATAATTGTTTGCTTGCGACGGCATGATGCAAAATAGTATTTCCTCTGTCATCTTTTGCATTAAGATCTTTCACCTGGTCTATCAAGAACTCAACTGTGTCAAAAGAATTATATTTGACAGCCAAATGAAGTATAGTTTCTCCCCAATTTGTAACCCTATGTACTGCCTCCTCACAGGCTTCCACTAACACTTTGACGACAACTGCCCTTCTTTTTTTAACAGCAATATGAAGTGGAAATAGCCCTTCCTGTGTGTCACTTAATAAACAAAGGTCCAAGCCAGCCTGCATAAACAAAATGAACATTGAATTACAAGCATATTTTGCAAACTGTGTAATCTTGAAGGTTTGCAGACAACAAAATCTTTACCGTTAATGGCACTTACTATATTCTAGTGGTGTTCTCCTTTGGATCTTTGTAACTTTTGTTTTTTTCATACAGAAAAGTGTTGGGCCATCGGATGTAATTTTGATTCCGATGGTCGTTAGAGCAGTCCGATGCACTTTAAGATTCTTGCAAACCCTGCTTTGAGATTTGTGCACACAAAATTCAAAACACATCGGACGGCTCGAATGCCCATCGGATCCAAATTTACTTCCGATGGTCATCGGACCCAAACACTACAGTGACATGACCTGATCATATTAATTACCTTCAACAACTCCTTAACTACCGTGACATGACCGTGGGCGGCAGCCAAATGAAGAGGTGACAATCCCTGGCTGTTGAGCTCCTTTGCAAGCTCGGGTTTGTGATAGACAATCTCGCGAACAAAATCAGCGTGCCCAAGCATTGCTGCAATATGTAGGGGGTTATCTATCACTGATGTTCTCACAATCAATTTCTCGAGCAAGAGCTTATCTTGATTGAGAAGCTCTTTTAATGCATTCACATCTCCAGCATGAGAGGCCTCTTCTAGTCTTGTAAAGAGCATATCCATAATTAGTCTCTTTTCCTTGGTTGAGTTTACACACCCAACACTAGTCCCTTTAATAGAGTTTATGCCGCGTGTTGACCTAACATCAACTATCATCAATTCAATGGAAATTCAATATTATTTCCTTACATATAGGCGAAAAGAGAGAATTAAACTTTGTGTGTTTATTGATCCCTTACAGTTACTTAACTGTCCAATCAAATATTTATTAACAATAATTTTATACATGTATATATGTTAAGTAGAAATGCATAATTATTTATTTAAACATCTTTCAAGGGCATTAACAATTTGCCTTAATTCCTTCAATATACATCGGACAAGACAGAGAAGAAGTTTTTGAAAACTCTACAGCGGCTGTCAAGATCTCTCTGTCTATCTCTATCTCTAGTACAGAATATTTGTCAACAGGAGACATGCGTTCAGGTCTCTGGGATTTTTTAAAGAATCATTAAAAGATACTGTTCTTTCTAGTTCCTACTTTAGTCTGAAAGAATTTACAATATCATAAAAGTTTTTTATCTATCTAAAAACGTGTTCTTCAATTTTACTAATATATTAAAAAATCATACAATTCCTTTCTTATGTCTATTTTAATTTTCTTATGTAATGGAATAATAATTATTTTTTGATTGAAAAAGTTCTTGTAATTTATGTTTGGATTCATAAGCAATGCTACCATTAAATATATCTGTTATTTAAAAAAATGAGTTCTTTAATTTTACTAAATATTAAAAAATAAATTATGTACCCGGAACTTGGACTACGATGCCTGAGTAGGCTCCAAGGCCATGTGAATTGAGCACCATTCATTGGTATTGACAATTAATAAGAAGAAAAGTATACTGCCGTATGAGTTAGGCTAGGATGCTATGGATAGCATAAGGTTATCTGTGCTACGGTGTCAAAAATCTATCAAATAAACTTAAAATTTTGATTTAAGTAGCTCAATTAATTATTTATATAATTAGCATGTAGGATGCCAATTTTTACCATTTTTGAATTTTTTTTACTATTTTTTATAATTTATGAAAAATGGTAAAAAAATGACTTAAAAATAAAAGAAAATTGTTAATATTTTAAGCTATTTTTGCAATCTTTTGTAAATCATAAAAAATAGTAAAAAAATTTAAAAATAGTAAAAATTGATATTCTACAAGTTAATTATATAACCAATTTATTTAGCTACTTAAATCGAAGTTTGAAGTTTATACGATAGGCTTTTGATGCCATAGCATGGATGGCCTTATGCTATCCATAGCACCCAAGGCTTACTCCTGCCGTATTATTCAATTCAGCAAAGTAGTCATGGGACTTGTCTTTGTAAACCGTTGATTTAGATAAACTGACAATAACGGAAAAAGTGATTGATGTAAGTTTTTCTGTTTGTTAGTGCTTCATGCGAAATTTCTAGCTCAATGTATTTTACAGCTTATGTTTTTTCTTTTTGTTTTTATATATATTCCTCTCATGTGTATCTTCGGGGTTATAAATTATCTCAACTAAATTGATGCAAATTAAGTCTATTTGAAGAACTGTATATTTTGTTTGCGATCATGTACTTCTTCTATATCAACTCATTCCACTATACATATAATTAGTTGTGCTTCATATAACACAATATTTTAAACCTAACTTTCAGGTCTAATGAAAGTTATTGTAATTATAACAACTCCCTTTCAGCAAGTTCATATGGCAATTTCAGCCTAAACTACCCATCCCAACTTGAGCTGATAGTACATTCGACTTAACCGAATTAAGCATGTGGTGTTGGGACTGGGGACCTATCCTGTCCATGCCACTGAAGAAGCTGTATTAATTGGTGTAAAGTGGACAAGATCTTAGCAGAAATCAGACATACTTCGATAGATGATTCTATGGACAGGTAGCATTCATTAATTGCGACGTTACCCGGCTGTATATCTTTTCTTTTTTAAATGGTCAAAGTTTGAGGATTCCACAGAAGACTCGGTCTTATATAATTTGTTGCTTATATTTGATGGAAATAATTTTAATTAATAACAACATACGTATTCCATGTCAAAGAAAAAAAGTCAAATAAATGCAACCAAGTCAACATCAGTTTAATATGATAAAAAATGTTGGAGTAAATCAAACTTTTGCATATTGTTTGCTTTTTTGTGTACTACACTAATTTTTATTTACAACAACAATCATAAATAAAAAGAATTCAAGATGAAATTATGAAATCCCATAATCAAATAAAAGAATAATTTCTTAGTGATGAAACAAACACAAATCCAGCGCAAATTCGGGATCTAGAATATTCTCTTCACTGGTGGTTAATAATAAATGCATTATTGCTTCATAAAAAAATTGATTATATTCAGAACAATAGGATGAAAAAAATTCCAACATATATTGGGAAATGCCATATTTAGATATTATAATAATGAGTAGAACTAGGGTGTTCCTTTGTGAACTCAACTCTAAAACTTATCGGATTGGTTTCAAATAATATATCTAAACCATTGAAATCTTTATACCTTACGAGTGATGTGTCTACGTGCAAAAATTTTAAAATTTTAAATTAATTTTTAGTAGAGTCAAGTTGTCAAAAGTGGTCCAAAAATAATGCATTAAAATTAATTTATAAATTTTCTAATTTTGACCACTTAACTTTATACTAAATTAATTAGAAACTTTAAAATTTTCACATATAGATGCATCACTCATAACGTAGAAGGATTACAACGGGTTGGATTCGTCATTTGAAGTCAATTCAATAGATTAAGAGTTTAGTTCACAAAGAAGCTTGGTGAACTTATAAATATCCTAGTTCTAGACTATAATAATTAACAGTAAATTGCCTAAGAAATCGTTTGTAAATTTGCTTATACAGTAGATTAATTTATATAATAATACAAGTAGAATTATTTATTAGGGCCAATGTTGATTCTTGTTCTAAGCATCTTGTATTCATTGCTATACAACTGTGTTCTTATGCAAATATTATCTAATTCCTCTTGTACCATAGGGTCCACATTCCTCCTGCATAGACCATGTCCCAATCCGGTATTGTATCTGCACATTGTATATCCGCCCTCAAATGTGTCTAAGTTTCAAAAAGTTTATTTCTTATATATACGTATTAACACTCGATTGATATACATATATATATATAACCCTTTTGAAGTCTAGATGCCATTAATATGACACCATTTTTTACTTGTTTTCTTTTGGCAAATATATTTCTTTGAATTAGTATAATGATTTCAGCAAAATATATTCTCCTCATGCCTCATCCATAATTTACATTCTTAAGAATATATATGACTAGTCAAAGTTGGAGAATTTAATTAACTGGGGATTATATTGATGTGGGGGACTGCTAGGTATATGTTTGGTTATGAACCAACTGAATCGGGGGTGGTCAGTGGACTGTGGATATCAGATCAAATTCGGTGCCATTCAATTTATGATTAGATTTGCATATAAAAATTTAAAATTCATTGATATCAAATGCATACAAATCTTTACGCGCATCTAACGGCTCTGATCGGATATTGAACCAAATTTGGTTCGATGCCTATCGAACCACCTCTTCTCCAAGAACTAACTAATTAATTATGATAACTACTTGTGGCTGCAACACTATTGGTATCGAAAATTGACCCATTGTCGGCCCAAATGGAATCTCAAAATAATTTTCCAATTTCATCTCTCCAGTTTTAAAGCTGTGGGATTTGGGTTTTCATATTCAAAATTGGTACGCACTTTATGTAGGTCTTATTGGGCTAATGGACTATGCATGCATATAATACACAGCTTAGACATAATTAATGCCACTGAATCATAGAGTAACAGAGATATGATGGCCTTCTGGGAGCCTTGATAGTAATAAGGAAAGCCCAACTTATTTGGGACATATCTCAGTTCTTATGAACACTTCACATTAAAAAGGGACGGAGTGTCTTATTTTTTTCTTTTAGCTTTTCTCACACAGGTAAGGTTCATTCTGTCAAAAGGATAATTTTCTCTTGTTTTTATGTTAGTCTTTTTAAAATGCGCCTTCACTACTACAGAATATGGTGATTGTACACGGATAATCACAAAGAGCTACACGGATTTCCTGCAGTGTAGGATATTAGAGTGTAGGAATGTCCCATCTTTTGCAAACGGATATTTATCCGTGTGCAATTACCAACAACCTAAACGGATTATTAATTAAAAGCCGTGTACAAATCCAACTAGAGCTACACGGTTTTTTAATAACATATCCGTGTAGGAATATCAACATACCTACACGGATTTCTAATTTAAAAACCGTGAAATAATAAACATTCCTACACGGATTTCTATTTAAAAATCCGTGTAACTCTCGTCAAGAAAATGATGATAAAATAAACAAATTATCAACAACCTAAACGGATTATTAATTAAAAGCCGTGTACAAATCCAACTAGAGCTACACGGTTTTTTAATAACATATCCGTGTAGGAATATCAACATTCCTACACGGATTTCTAATTAAAAATCCGTGTAACTCTCGTCAAGAAAATGATGATAAAATAAACAAATTATCAACAACCTACACGGATTATTTATTAAAAGCCGTGTACAAATCCAACTAGAGTTACACGGTTTTTTAATAACATATCCGTGTAGGAATATCAACATTCCTACACGGATTTCTAATTTAAAAACCGTGAAGGAATCAACATTCCTACACGGTTTTTCAATTAGAAATCCGTGTAGGAATGTTGATATTCCTACACTGATATTTTATTAAAAAACCGTGTAGTTCTAGTTGGATTTGTACACGGATTTTGTAATTAGAAAACCGTGTAGGAAACTGTCATACACGGTTTATTAATTAGAAAATAGTGTAGGAATGTAGGTTCATTTATTTAAAAATTTCTTGAAGAGAAATACACGGATTTCGAATTAAAAATCCGTGTAGGATTTTGTTATTTTATTTTTTTATTTTTTTTGTTTTTGGCTAGCCTCCACTTTTGCTAGCCATTAAAATATGCAGCTTTTTTTTTCTAAAAACCAGATTACCAGAATGTAATTTCTAAATTGCACTAATTAATTAAACTATATATACACTAATCAATGAATTTATACAAATCCATATTGTTCATTACAAAATTCTTTATAAAAAAACCTTGCCCACATAGCTCTAATATCATCGATTTCCTCGGGGGAGTAAGCGTCCTCTGTCGATGAATACTACAATTACAAATAGGTGATTAGTAACGAGAAAATGCAGATGCAAGATTTATTATTGATATTATAAAACGAAAAATTAATATGAATTACATACCTCTTTTGGAAAATTGAATTGTATTGTTTCGATCCATTGAAGCATGTAAGACATCGTGTAATAACCGCACTCCCAACCCTCTTTCTGTCACGGGCACTGAAAATTTACATTGATCGGCCTATATACGTTAGAATGACAATAATTGTTTGGACATGACATGAAATTAAAATAATTACAGAGGGCTCACATCTAACCACCCACAAATCAACTTATTCTTCTCATCTTTTGCCTCGGTTTGTTGTCCTCCGCCTTTAACATATTTGTTAAAAGCCCTTACAAAATTAAGTGATTGTAATTAGCAATTTTGGTACACAATTTAATTAGAATTGAAAAAAAATCAACCAAGTGGAAAATTATTCCTTACCGTCTAATAAGTTTGACGAGTTTTTTGGCCGTTGTTAGTGTGATATCTTTGGGCTTTGAAGAATCCATGCCATAGCACCGATTTGCAGTCGGGATGATGATGAGCAAACACCAGTGTTTGCTGTGGCATGAGAAATATAAACACAATTATAATCACATTTAATTCATTTTTGTAATTATTTAAATTAAAATATGAGTAATACATAATTTAAAAATTGAAGGTTAGAATTAATTAACCACTGGTGGTATGGCACGAGAATGAATTTCTTGTCATTCACGGCGCAATGGAGCATCGCTTTGCACAGGTACTCGACAGTCTCCTTGGGAAATAATTCCACCATCGTGGCATTGAGTTTGGCGGGATCCAGAAAAAAAGATAAGTTCTTTTTTTTTCAAGCGGCCAAGATTCAATGGATCGGATCAGATTCCTGAAAAATCATCATATTAAATTAGAACATATATTTCAGTGCTGCACATCTGATATAAATAGATTTTGGTACTTACATGGCGAAAATGGTGATGTGAGACACATCGAGCCATTTATCACTACCCGAGGCATGAAAAATATCCATGAAGTCCTTGGAAGATATCATCACAGAAGATGATTTGTGCAGAAACGTCTCCTGAGGGATCGGATCTCTATTTCCATTTTTGGGTCGGGTGCCGTGATCAATTTGTCATGGAGAAGACGACAATCACGGGGCAAAAGGCTGTATTCCTTTGCTGTGACCAGAGAGTGGTGTGATGATCCTGGCGCTACAGTCGACACGATCGCATCAGTCGCGACGTCCAGCACTCTCTCCGTGTGTACCGGTGACAAATGGCTCTCCTGATCAGCCTGTATCAAATTTTGGATCAATTTCAGTATTTCAAAAGAGCGGATTTGAATGTAACAAAAGATATTGATTGTTTAGATATTACCTCATCAAAAATGATCTGATTCTTGGGCCATGGGATAGTGGACATCCGGGCATCATCAATAGTGAGCATGGCATCGTTCGGGACAGGAAGAGGTATGTGCGACCATTCCTTCATGACTAAGTCGACCTCCACGAAAGCATTATCGGGACCGAGCCGATCATGGTCCACATCTGTCGGTGTTGGACGTACTAGGCCCTTAGCAATAGTAATGGGCACAGCACCGACCCAAATAACCAGCTTGCATTTGGTAGCGCTCTGCAATTATCATGTAGTCATTTTAAGAGGAAATGTTACCTAACAACAAATAAAAAAGTAGCAATTAATTAATTGTGATTATGAACTAGTATTACCTTTATACTATCTAACGCGTCTCCCCAGGTCCCGGAAGCTTGACTGCTGCGCCGAAATCCCGGCGAAATAGGAGGTGGGTGCTCGTATTGCTGCCTAAATTGAGAGGATAAGCGTTCGTAGATTCTTGATTCTATCTCCACCATCTGTTTGTCATGCTCCTGTTGCATTTGCTGGCGGAGCCGCTCCATCTTGACATCCTGCTTTTCACGCTTTCCTCGAGATTTTGATCCACCGAAGGCATCCTTGAAGCCCACGCGGACCCCCATACCCCTAACCCGACCCGGGTGCTCCGGATTCTCCAGCGTTTGAGACAATGTGTCATGCTGCCTGGAGACTGTACGGGCACCCGAATTGACCTCCTCCTCCACCTCCAACTGTTAAAAAAATTGAATAAAACAGAAGACTAATTAAATGGAGGCAGTTATAATTTTGTTTGAATGACGCAAGTTATAACAAGAATTAAGTACCATTTTCTGAGCCAAGGGCCGCAATTGTTCAGGCAGTTGAATCCTCCCGTCGGCTGTTATCTCAGATCTTGCCATGAACCAACCCGTCCCCCTAGGGTTGGTGATCTTTACAACCGGTGAGTCGGAATCTTTGTTTAACTCCAGTATCTTCTGAAATTCGGCCGACTTACCCTCGTACCCGCCTGACCCTAAATGGTGCGGGTACAAGTTCTTGGCAACAGTGCTCCTGCCCCTTTCACTTGCAGCCTTCATTAATCAAAGCCAATCAATTAGTGTAAGGCAGAAAAAGGATCAATCGACAAAAAACAGAGTTACAATTTTATAAATTTAGTTACCTGGAACTCGGGCGTTTGCTTAATCGCTACGAAGCCATCCCAGATCTCCTGGGTCAACCCGTCAAAGTGTCCGACCGGATTCTTCCCTTTGTTCATCCATTCGGTCACGAGTGTGCTCTTGTATTGCTTCCACCCATCGTTCATTATATTTAGAGTTTTTTTTTTATCGACATCATCTGTGATGTTCCATTGAGCCTGATTGACACAAAGCAAATGTCATTTTTCAGTAAGAAATATTTCAGTACAGCAAGTGAAAGGGTGACATTACCTTCAGTACAGCAACTGAAAATTAATTAACATATTTCAGTACAGCAACCCTAAATTTTTTCAGTACAGCAACTGAAAATTAATTAACATATTTCAGTTTGACGAGCCTAAATTTTTCAGTACAGCAATCAAAAGAAATATTGAAATGGTGACATTACCTTCACCATCTCCCACCATTCTTGTTTTGTCTCCTTGCTGAAGGCCTTCCAAGATTTTGCACGGATATCGGCCTTCCTCTTCGCGAAATGGCTGCACCAATTTGAGTAAGTCCCCTTGTTTGGCCCCGTCGGACACCCGTTCTTCTTGAAGGAGATTTGAAATATCCTTTTTTCTGACATGGTTTTGCACGTCGTCGGACCTCTCGTCCTTCTTTGTGATCCCGACTGGGCTACACCTTGCCCTTCTTCGACTTCGGGGTTCCCGAAATGCTCACCCGAATGTGACATGATTCCCGAAATGCCCAAATAAGGAGGAAATAGAGAGAGAATAGAGATTGTTTTTATTACCAAGAGAGGCCGACGAGAGAGGCGGCGTAGAGGGAGAGGCGGTGCAGAGGGAGGAGAAGCGGCGGATCAGTCCAGGTTTTTCAAAATCAGACAACTTGAGGGAAGCTAGAGTCGGGTACTTAGAAATATTTACAAAAAAGTATAGTATAGCAAGTGGGGAACTTTCCACACGGATATCTAATTAAATGTCCGTGTGCAAAGGGTATTCTACACGGATATTTACTTAAAAATCCGTGTAGGAATAGTAAGAGCAACACGGATTTTTAACTAAATATCCGTGTAGAATACCCTTAGCACACGGACATTATTTTATATATCCGTATAGCTCTAGACACTTTTATCACGGCTTTTTATTTAAATATCCGTCGGTGAAGAACAAATTTTTAGCGGGAGATGCCCGCCAGATAATTCATCTCTGTGAATTACAAAATAAATATCTAAAGAAATTCATCACTGTGAATTAAAAATATTACAAAATATTACATAAAAATCATAATTAAAAATACAAAATCATAATGGAAAATGCAAAATAACATTGTTACATAATTGAAAAATATTACATAAACAAAATATTACACAGTGCTCTTTTTCTTTCTTTTTCTCTTTTTTTTCACTTTTTGTACATCGGCCCATAGTCCTTCGTTGTGATCAGATCTGATGTAGTTCGCTTCTTCTTCACTTATTGGTACCTCGATTGGCACGTCGGTGCATAATGGAGGTATCTCGTCGAACTGGTCGTACTCTTCTTCGTCCACGACATTTTCAACCCCTAGAATTCTTATTTTTCCCGATAGGACGATGCTCCACCTAGCATCACTCGGGTCAGTGACATAAAATACCTGTGTGGCTTGCTTGGCTAGTATGAACGGATCATCGACATACCCGACTTTGTTGAAATCAACGAGTGTGAACCCGTTGTTATCAACCTTGACACCCCGGTCTTCGACCCATTGACACCGAAACAAGGGAATGTTGAGGCGAGGACTGTAAATGAGCTCCCAAATTTCTTCAATAACACCGTAATATGACTTTGATGCTATTACAGCCCGGGCATCCCCGGATCTACTGAATTCTTCGGAGGCCGCCACCAACATCACCCCACTATTTTGCGTCGCACTCTTATCACTTTGTAATTTAGTGTAAAATGTATATCCATTAATCTCATATCCTTGGAGTGTTCTAACAACAACTTGGGGTCCTTCGCCCAGTAGCCTAACAATTTCATCTACGGGCGACCTTTCAGGGTGTTCCTTCACTCTTTCTTTAAGCCATCCTGTAAAAGAACGATTATGCTCGTTATTCAACCACTTCTGACTTCTCGTGTAGTTCAGTTGTCGAAGGATTGTCATGTGCTCATCCACGTAGGGAGCAACGTCTGCCATGTGCTGTAGTACAATAAAATGTGCCTTTTGTAGTTCATCTGTGTCAGCAAATACGGCTTTCGACCCAATTGTCCCTACTCCTTGGAGTCTTCCCTCGTACCGGGATTTTGGAACACCGATAGGAGACACACCGGTCAGGTAGTTAGTGCAGAACTCAACCGCCTCTTCTGTTGAATACCCTTCTACAATGCTACCTTCGGGCCGATGCCGGTTCCTTACGTATTTTTTCAAAATACCCATGTATCTCTCGAATGGATACATATACCGCAGGAATACAGGACCGCAGATCTTAATTTCCCTCACGAGGTGGACAACAAGGTGAACCATAACATCGAAAAAAGAGGGAGGAAAATACATCTCAAGATGGCAGAGAGTAACGACGACCTCCGCTTGCAAAGCGTCCAATTTGAGCGGGTCTATCACCTTGGAATTAATTGCATTGAAGAAAAAACAAAGCTTCGTAATGGTCTGCCGAACGGCCTTTGGTAAAATTCCCCGAATTGCGACAGGAATCATCTGTGTCATTAGAACATGACAGTCGTGGGATTTCATACCTTTCAATTTCATGTCCTTCATGGACACCAGCTTCTTAATATTCGAAGAATACCCTGACGGGACTTTAATACTGTGGAGGCATTGGCAAAAGCTTTTTTTCTCCTCCTTCGACATGGTGCACATTGCGGGGGGTAGGTATGCGCGCTTCCCTTTATCCTGCGGTGCAAGTTTTTGTCGTATTCCCATTTCCACCATGTCTTTTCGAGCGTTAATACCGTCTTTAGTCAGGCGAGGAATGTTCAATAAGGTGCCGATTAAACTGTCGCATACATTTTTTTCAACATGCATGACATCTAGGCAGTGTCGCACCTCTAAATATTCCCAGTACGGTAGATCCCAAAATATGGACTTCTTTTTCCAAATATTTTTGGGTGGTGCTTTGGCGCATTTTCCGAAAACAACATCAAGGTTCATAACCCGCTTGAAGACACCCTTCCCATCCAATGGACGACGTGCCACTCCGAGCTCATTTTTCCCATTGAATGTCTTCTTTCTCCGACGGTATGGATGATTAACGGGGAGAAACCTGCGATGCCCCATAAAAACATTCTTCTTACAATATTTCAACCTCAGCACCTGCGTGTCATCTTCACAGATAGGGCACGCTTTTGCTCCTTTCGTACTGTAACCCGACAAATTCCCGTATGCGGGAAAATCATTCACTGTCCAAATACCATGGCCCGCAATTTGAAGACCTCTTTGCTATACGCATCCCATGCCCAGACACCAGGCCTCCATAATTTTTGGAGGTCCTCGATTAATGGTGCGAGATATACATCTATGTCATTTCCGGGTTGTCTCGGTCCTTGGATCAGTAATGACATCATAATGTACTTGCGTTTCATGCACAACCAAGGAGGAAGATTGTAGATGGATAAAAGAACTGGCCAAGTACTGTGCTGACTGCTCATACTTCCAAAGGGACTCATTCCATCTGTGCTCACCACAATCCTAAGGTTTCTCGGGTCGGAACCAAATTCTTTGAATTGTCTATCAATATTTCTCCATTGAGGAGAATCAGCCGGGTGTCTTAGTTTTCCGTCCTTTTTCCGCTCTTCTTCATGCCAGCGCAATAATTTCGCATCTTTGGAATTTGCAAATAACCGTTTAAACCTCGGTATTATCGGTAGATACCACAGCACCTTGGCCGGAGGCCGGTCCTTTTTTTCTTCATCGTTACAATCGTCAGTTTCCATGCCCTTACGCTTATAGCGTGAAATGTCGCATTTAGGACATACATGCATGGACTCGTACTCTTTACGGTACAATACACAGTCATTCGGACATGCATGTATTCGTTCAATCTTCAATCCCACTGGACAGATCAACTTCTTTGCCTGATATATTGTACACGGTAACTCGTTGTTATTCGGGAGCATTTCTCGTAAAAGTTGTAGCAAGGACGTGAAACTCTTATCGCTCCAACCACTGTCTGCTTTTAAGTTCAATAATTTCAACACAGCTGACAGTTTGGTAAATGCGGTACACCCGGGATACAACGGCTTTTTGGATTCATCAGACAAATACTGAAATTTATCATAATTTTCACCACCAATTTCACCTTCCACATCACGTAACATGTCCTCTAGGTTTTCAGTAAACTCGTGTTCTACGTTTTCATCAATATTCATTGTCATCTCATCATCGTCGCAGCATTCGACTTCAACATTATTCAAATTTTCGAAATTCGCATAATCATTGTTGCAATCAAATTCAAAATTATCATAAATTTGTGCATTCTCATTTATTTCATCACAAAATTTACCGGTACCACTACTTTCTCTAATTTTCTCACCATGCATGAACCAACATGTATATCTCTCCTTAAATCCCCGACAAATTAAATGAGTTCTAATTTCGTCCAAGTCCTCAAATCCTGTACAATTTTTACAATCCCTACAAGGACACAAAATATCGGCCTCCTTTTGCAAAACTCTGTAACTCTCAGCAAATTGTAGAAACTCTTCAATTCGGACCAAATATTCTTCACTGTCACGCCGCATTTTATACATCCAACTTCGATCCATCTGTAAATTAAATTAAAAAAAATGATTTCAATTAATCAGGCGTGATGGATGGTCGACATATGTATAACCTACCGAATTCTTGGCTTACAAAGGGCCGGTTTACAATCCTAACCCACTCCTTGAATATTGTGCCTCATATGTGAACACATGTTAGCGTGATTTAATTAGTATTTGAGAAAAATTCGGCAGCATTTCCCCTTAACTCCCCAAGTATGTGTACATACCACATACTCGTAGGAGCAATAAGGAGAAATACTGTCGAATTTTTCTCAAATACTAATTAAACCTGCTAACATGTGTTCACATCCTAAATGAGACACAATATTCAAAAGAGCAGTCCCAAACCGGGGACTATCCAAAATTAATCCCTATTGGATTAATTTTGAACGGGCATGGACCTACAAGCTTGTTAATAGGTCGGTTATTGGACAACAATACACTAATTATTTTACAACCATGCATGCATTAATCAAACCCTAAACCCTAAATAAGCAATAAAAAGTAATTAACAGAAAATTAAAGCAAGAAAAGAGAAGTATTACTAACCTTAACAAGAAAAAGAGGAGCAAATCACAACTAAAATCAGCAATCACAGATGCCTGCTGCGCAAAAATCAGATTCCAGCTAATCCAGAGGAGAGAGAGTGATCAAAACGGCGCTGGAAGATAAGTTTTTAAGTCAGCTGAACCCTAGATGACCTTTTCTACACGGATAATTAGTGATAAATCCGTTTTGCTCTCCCAACATATATCCACGGCTATTTAAATAAAAAACCGTGTCAGAATTACCCTTCCTACACGGATAATAAGTTAAATATCCGTGTAGCTCTATAACATTCATACACGGTTATTTAATTATATATCCGTGTAGGATTATAAATAGCTACACAGATATTTAACTTATTATCCGTGTAGGATTAACTTTTCGTCACGGATTTCTGCTCAAAATCCGTTATGAATCTGAAGGGTTTAGGGTTTAGGGTAGTCCAAACGTCGCGCGGGAGTTGAAACGCTCTCTTCTCCCTTAATTCTATTTAATCACCGCTGATTTTAGTGAAAAATCGCACTACACAGTACAAATCAGAAAAAAAAAAAACGAAATGGAGAGTCCTCCTAGTGTTAACCAGAATTTGCCCACAGTGCAAAATCCTCCATCTGAAAATCCTACTCCATCTGAAAATCCTCCATCATCTGAAAACCCCGGGGTAAATCCTACGTACGAAGACCCCCAAGATGATCCCAACTGGGCTCCCATAATTCCTCCACCGTTTCCTATTCCCTGTGGTTACCCTCCTCTCGTTGGTCCATCTGAAACCTTCAAGTTCTCTGATCCACATCCAGACATAGTTGAGTGGAGTGATTTAGCCCCGCCCCCCGTAATTGAATTAACATCATCCCCCGATGAATCTGATCACTACCAGTTCTCTGATGATGAGCCTTACGGTCCAGAAGGTCCTATGGATGACGAGGATGTTTGGTTATCTTTGAGAAGAAGCAAGAGAATTTGGGACAATGTAAACAAGGATGGAGGCAAGAGAATTAACTACTTCCCTAAGAAAAAAAGGCGCGGCAATTAGTGGGAATTATGTTTAATTTGTATTTTGTTGGTTTTATATTTTGTGTTTTCATTTCAGTTATATCGAGCTAGTTTATTTTTTTTATTTCTGTGATGTATGGTGTAACACCGAACCCGTTTCTTACTAATGTTATTTTAATGTTTTCTTTTTCTGTGATGTATGGTTTTATATTTAAATTTCTGTTTATATTTATATTAATTTTTGAATAATCTAACTAATGTTATCTTTAAATATAAAAATAATAACAAAATATGAAATTGAAAAAAATAATTTGAAATTTTTTAACTACACAGATATTAACTTTCAAATCATATTTAATATAATAAAATATCAACATATATATTCAGAGAAGTTAGGTAAACTTCAAAAATTTTCGGACATGGAAGAATTTCAAAATCAGAGGAGGAAGAAGTGAATTGGGGACTTAAAAATTTTGGAAGACATAATCTGGTTTTCAACTGCTACAAGGATTCCTAAACGAATTTTTATTACAAATTCGTGTGCAGTAGGTATCCTACACGGATATTTAAGTACATATCCGTGTAGCTCTCCACTTTTCCTACACGGATATTTACGTAACTATCCGTGTAGAAAAGATGATATTTATTTCAAAGCATGCGCGCCCGCCCTATTTATTTCATGTATTCATCACTGTGAATTAGAAATATTAAATATTAACAAATTTAAAATTGAATATACATAAAATAAACACAGAAAAACGAAGAGTCGCCTTAAACCCTATATATCCTCGGAATCGATTCCTCTTAAACCTATCTTTCTCTAAGTGAATTGGGGACTTAAAAATTTTGGAAGACAATCTGGTTTTCAACTGCTACAAGGATTCCTAAACGGATTTTTATTACAAATTCGTGTGCAATAGGTATCCTACACGGATATTTAAGTACATATGAAAGTTTACTTGTTTACATTTTTGTTCTTTTGTATTTATTTTTTGTATTAGTTGTACAATTTTAAATTTGTTAATATTTAATATTTCTAACACAGTGATGAATATTTTTATTTGTAAAATAGTGTACAAGAATGAATTGGTTCCTCTTAAACCTATCTTTCTATAAGTGAATTGGGGACTTAAAAAATTTTGGAAGACATAATCTGGTTTTGAACTGCTACAAGGATTCCTAAATGGATTTTTATTACAAATTCGTGTGCAATAGGTATCCTACACGGATATTTAAGTACATATCCGTGTTGATCTCCTCTTTTACTAAATTATAAAGAAATTAATATTTACAAAGTTTATATCTAAATGAATACATTTCTTAATTTATAAGAATGAATATTTAAAGAGTTTCACAGCAATGAAAACATCTACATAAGTTCATTTTTATATTTAAATAATCAAAATATGAAATTGAAAGTATATTATATTTAAAAAAATAAAAATAGGGAATCCTACACGGATATTTAACTACATATCCGTGTAGGAATATGAATAATATAATAAAATATTTATATTATATCATATTTAATAAAATTTCACATCCGTCGGCTATCCTACACGGATATTTAACTTAATATCCGTGTAGGATGATGAATAATATAATAAAATATTTATATTACTTCATATTTAATAAAATATAGATTTTAATAATCTATATTTTGTATAATTTAATGCTTTCCATAAAAAAAGAACTTATCAAAATATTTATAATTCCTAAAAAGAACTTGTCAAAATATGACATAAAATGCAAAATGTAAAATTAATGCTCTCCACAAGAATTTTTTTTTGGTAATTTTTTTTGGTTTTGGCTAGTTTCCATCAAGTTATATATAAATCAGAATTTTTTCTTTGCCCAAAAACAGATTCCCCAAAACATAATATAACAATTAAAATTGATAATTACACTAATTAATTTATACAAATCCATATTGTTCTTTACAAGATTCCGAAATAAACCATCTTCCCCAAATCTCTCTCACTTGGTTGATTTGGTTGATTTGCAGGTCCTCGTGTAGCAGTGTGCGGTTGCACCTGTGGGTTTAGGAAAATTCCGAAATAAACCATCTTTCTCCTACGTACCCACAAATGCAATCGCACGCTGATACAGAAGGACCTCAACTCATATGTGCCTCGTAGAGAGAGTGATCAAAACGGCGCTGGAAGAGAAACTTTGAATTTCAGATGAATTTTTCCTCCGTGATTTTACTCCGAGATGGAGGATTCAGTGTCATTTCCTCCACCTCCAATAGGGAGGAAAGACTTTGAATCCTCCATCTCCGAGTAAAATCAACGGAGGAAAAACTTTCCTAAACTCAGCAAATCCGTGTAGAGAGAGTGATCTTTCCTAAACTCATATGTGCCTCGTAGAGAGAGTGATCAAAACGGCGCTGGAAGAGAAGCTTTTTATTTCAGCTGAAACCCTAGATGACCTTCCTACACGGATATTTATCTATTAATCCGTGTAACTCTATCGACATATATACACAGCTATTTAAATAAAAATACGTGTACAAATAACTCTCCTAACACGGATATTTAAATAAATATCCGTGTAGCTCGCTCACAATCCTACACGGATATTTAACTAAATATCCGTGGAGGAAATGTAAACTTCAAACGGCTTTTTTGAAACACTGTTTTTCAATGAAATATCCGTATGAGATTCTTAGAGATATCATTGATCATTGGAAAAATCCTATTTGGTACACGGTTTTACATAAAATAGAGAAAATCCGTGTATAACCACAGTGTAGGAAGCGCCATTCTGTAGTAGTGAGTATTAATATTTATACACTAGAGTATTTATACCTATGCACGGAAGTATTTATATCTATGAGGTAAACAACTTTTACGTAAATAATTGTTTCTCCAACTAAAATTTTCAAATGTACCCACACCATAAATGCACAGTGGGGACCACTCAAACTATATGGGGGACCATACACGTTTTTAGAGGTGGGTATTTTTTTCTCCGTTCATTCTCGTCCATATTTATGATGATCTATGAGGAATTTTCCAAATATAAAACCACCAATGTCTTCTACGCAATTTTCTTTTTCCAATGAGATCCATAATGACGTACTTTCAAGCTCATCGTTACCCAAGTATTTATACCTACACTTGCAGTATTTTTTACATATGACACTGGATGATATCTAAAAGTATTAATATCAAGTATTCTAAGTATTTATACCTATGTATTGTAGTATTTATACCTATGTGGTCAATTATTTTTGTTAGAGAACTATTGCAAATGCTTTTTACATATGAATATATTACACTAGATAACATCTGAAAATATTAATATCAAGTAATACAACAATTTATATCTATGCATTGAAGTATTTACATCTATGTGATCAACTATGTTTGTTATAAGAAGGTTGACACGGGGACAATTGGGGAAGGTTGATGCAAGCATGCGGGGTGGGTCCCCACTACTTCATTTGAGGAAGATTGATATGGGGACCATTAGAGACTGAAAAAGGAAGTGATCATATCAAGTGACGCACACAAGTATTAATATCTTATTTTGTAAGTATCAATTTCTTATATTTTAATTATTTATATTTATAAAGGCTGACGCTAGACGAGTGTGGGGACTGAAAAGGGGAACTAAGTAATTAGTAGGGACCATAACACATCATGCCTTTAATGTACAGTGCGGGTACTATAGCATGGGGATGAAAATAATTATTCTATTAAATAATCCTATAGTAGATCTATTTTGGAAATTATTAAAAAATGGTAACAACAACCATATATAACATTTTTGGTCAACCCTCTAAGGGATCCTTTCCAAGAACATGGAGATTAGTTGAAGTAATTAATTAATTAAAGTAATGAGCTTCCCTTAATCGGTAGCCTCTTGATCATTACTTCAATTAATTGTTTCAAAATTTATTTCATAATTTGTTTATTTTAGTTGGCACCTTAGGTGGGTCTCCAAAAAAGATTGTGAACAAAATTATCCCTAAGATCGAGAGGATTGAGAAAATAACCCAATTTTGAATTTATTTCCCTAGACCCTCAAGGAACTTTTTTAAACTAGCAATTAGATCGATTAAACTTTGCATTGTAATTGTCTCGTACAATCCACGGGTATCAATATCGCCCTCGGTTGAAGTCTTTGTATGATATACAATTACATCAATTAAGTTATCAACCACGATCGTTATCTTTAAATAATTACATCAATTAAGTTATTAACCACAATCGACTCAATTAAGTCATATATGTCCGTTATGTCTTTAAATAATTACATTGCCTCATCAAATTCCCATGATGACTGCAGCCGGGACCCTGACTGCTATATAAATCTTCTAGGGGACCCAATTGTCAGTGAGGCTGGGGCCATGTGGTATGCTTTAATTACAGATCGATCGTGAAGAGCATGCAAATAAACTGAATGGAATCTCAATTCTAGTTACCTCATTGCATGTGCCCTTCAATAGAATAAAATAGAAATACACATGGTCATTTCTAGTTATCTACATCTGCCATGGTTGACCTGAACGCATTTCCATATCTGATCAGATTAACAAGATGTACAATTAAATTAAATTAAATAATACTAGAGTCAATGCATGCATGAGTCACGAGAGGACCCGATAATTATATTCTTGGAGAAATGTAGGGGGCATGATAATAGCATCCAACCTATCATTAGTGTTTTAGCAACACGCATTGCTATATTCTTCGATCCATTTTTATTAGACACAATAAAAGAATAGACTTGTGAGCTTTCATCACTATGGAAAAAAAAAAAAAAACAATCATGTCAATCACCAAGCATTGCATACCATGAAATTTGAATTCGATTGTTCCATTTCACTCATTTCTTAATTAATAATAACACCTGAACCATTTCATTTAATTCCAATTCATAAATCCCTTGAGTTGAATTTGAAGTGACACTTCTCGAATTTGTTATCCTAATTGCGATCAAATCCCAATTTTTTTAATAAAACAAAAGTGCTTGAAATCAATGTCCCTCACATAGGGGTGAAAACGGAGCGGATAGTTGTAAAATCTTATTCATATTCACATTTCAATGAGTACAGATACGAATAGCAAACGGATGTAAAAATGTAAAATCAAATCTATCTTAAACGCATACGGATACAAAGCGGATAATTCACAAATACGGATCCTAAAAGAAAAATTATAGGATAAATGTGTCATACAAGCGCTTTAAGATACAAATACCAATTGACAAAAAAAAATATTATTCAACTATCTTTGTGTATATCAACGACTATCTAACCAATTCTCACTAAAAAAAATAACCAGAATTGGTGTTGTTCGTGTGCTTAACGACCTCTTTTTCCCTTAATCTTGTGCTTATGAACCTCGTTTGTATTTGTTCATGTGCTTAGGAACCTAATTTACCCATGTTTGTGTGCTTAACAACCTCAATTTGCGTTCATCATGTGCTTAAAAACGTCTTTTGCCCTTGATCTTGTGCTTATGAACCTCATTTGTATTTGTTCTTATGCTTAGGAACCTTATTTTCTCTTGTTCGTATGCTTCACAACCTTAATTGTCGTTGTTCGTGTGCTTAACAACCTCTATTGCCTTGATCTTGAGCTTATGAACCTCATTTGCATTTGTTCTTGTGCTTAGGAACATCATTTGCCCTTATTTGTGTGCTTAACAACCTCAATTGGCGTTGTTTGTGTGCATAACAACCTCTTTTGTCCTTGATCTTGTGCTTATGAAGCTCATTTGCATTTGTTCTTGTGCTTAGGAACCACATTTGCCCTTGTTTGTGTGCTTAACAACCTCAATTGGCGTTGTTCGTATGCTTAACAACCTCTTTTGCCCTTGAACTTGTGCTTATGAACCTCATTTGCATTTGTTCTTGTGCTTAGGAATCTCATTTGCCCTTGTTCGTGTGCTTAACAACCTCAATTGTCGTTGTTCATATGCTTCCTAACCTCTTTTGCCCTTGTTCATGTGCTTATGAACCTCATTTGCATTTGTTCTTCTGCTTAGGAACCTCATTTGCCCTTGTTTGTATGCTTAACAATCTCGATTGGCGTTGTTCGTGTGCTTAACAACCTATTTTGCCCTTTATCTTGTGATTATGAACCACATTTGGATTTGTTCTTCTGCTTAGGAACTTCCTTTGCCCTTGTTTGTGTGCTTAACAACCTCAACTAGCGTTGTTCGTGTGCTTAACAACATCTTTTGTCCTTGATCTTGTGCTTATGACCCTCATTTGCATTTGTTCTTCTGCTTTGGAACTTCGTTTGCCCATGTTTCTGTTCTTAACAACCTCAATTGGCGTTGTTCGTGTGCTTAATAACCTCTTTTGCCCATTATCTTGTGCTTATGAAGCTCATTTGATTTTGTTCTTGTGCTGAGGAACCTGATTTGCCCTTGTTTGTGCGCTTAACAACTTCAATTGGCGTTGTTCATGTGCTTAACAACCTCTTTTGCCATTGATCTTGTGCTTATGAACCTCATTTGCATTTGTTCTTGTGCATAGGAACCTCATTTGCCCTTGTTTGTGTCCTTAACAACCTCAATTTGCGTTGTTTGTATGCTTCTTAACCTCTTTCGCCCTTGTTCTTGTGCTTAGCAACCTCATTTACATTTTTTCTCGTGATTAGCAACCTCAATTGGCATTGTTCATGTGCTTAGCAACCTCTTTGGCCGTTGATCTTGTGCTTATCAAACTCAATTGCATTTGTTCTTCTGCTTAGGAACCTCATTTGCGCTTGTTCGCGTGCTTAACAACCTCAATTATCATTATTCATATGCTTCCAAACCTCTTTTTCCCTTGTTCTTGTGCTTATAAACCTCATTTGCATTTGTTCTTGTGCTTAGGAACCTTCTTTGCCCTTGTCTGTAACAACCTCAATTGGCGTTGGTCGTGTGCTTAACAACCTCTTTTGCCCTTTATCTTGTGATTATGAACCACATTTGCATTTGTTCTTGTGCTTAGGAACCTCATTTGCCCATGTTCGTGTGCTTAGCAACCTCAATTGTCATTGTTCGTGTGCTTAACAACCTCTTTTACGCTTGATCTTGTGGTTATGAACCTCATTTGCATTTGTTCTTGTGCTTAGGAACCTCATTTCATCTTGTTTCTGTGATTAACAACTTAAATTGCCGTTGTTCGCGTGCTTAACAACCTCTTTTGCCCTTGATCTTCTCCTCATGAATCTCATTTGCAATTGTTCTTGTGCTTAGGAACCTCATTTGCGCTTGTTTGTGTGGTTAACAATCTCAATTGGCGTTGTTCGTGTGCTTAACAACCTCTTTTGCGCTTGATCTTGTGCTTATGAGCCTCATTTGCATTTGTTGTTGTGCTTAGGAACCTCATTTGCGCTTGTTCGTGTGCTTAACAACCTAAATTGGCGTCATTCATATGCCTCCTAACCTCTTTTGCCCTTATTCTTGTGCTGAGCAACCTCATTTACATTTTTTCTCGTGATTAGTAACCTCAATTGGCATTGTTCGTGTGCTTCACAACCTCTTTTGCCTTGATCTTGTGCTTATGAACCTCATTTGCATTTGTTCTTGTGCTTAGGAACCTGCCTCTGTTTGTGTGCTTAACAACCTCAATTAGCGTTGTTCATGTGCTTAACAAGCTCTTTTGCCCTTGATCTGGTGCTTATTAACCTTATTTGCATTTGTTATTTTTCTTAGGAAAATTATTTGCCCTTGTTTGTGTGCTTATCAACTAGAATTGCCATTGTTCGTGTGCTTAACGACCTCTTTTGCCCTTGATCTTGTGCTTATAAACCTCGTTTACATTTGTTCTTGTACTTAGGAACCTAATTTGCCCTTGTTTGTGTGTTTAACAACCTCAATTAGCATTGTTGGTGTACTTAACAACCTCTTTTGCCCTTGATCTTGTGCTTATGAAACTCATTTGAATTTGTTCTTCTGCTTAGGAACCTCATTTGCCCTTGTTCGTGTGCTTAACAACCTCAATTGTCGTTGTTCGTGTGCTTAACAACCTCTTTTGCGCTTGATCTTGTCCTTATGAACATCATTTGCAATTGTTATTGTGCTTAGGAACCTCATTTGCGCATGTTTCTGTGCTTAACAATCTCAATAGGCGTTGTTAGTGTGCTTAACAACCTCTTTTGCCCTTGATCTTGTCCTTATGAGCCTCATTTGCATTTATTCTGGTGCTTAGGAACCACATTTGCGCTTGTTCGCGTGCTTAAGAACCTCAATTATCGTTGTTCATATTGTTTCTAACCGGTTTTGCCCTTGTTTTTGTGCTTAGAAACCTCATTTACACTTTTTCTCGTGATTAGCAACCTCAATTGGCATTGTTCGTGTGCTTAACAATCTCTTTTGCCCTTGAACTTGTACTTATGAAACTCATTTGCATTTGTTCTTTTGCTTAGGAACCTCATTTGCCCTTGTTCGTGTCCTTAACAACCTCAATTGTCGATGTTCGTGTGCTTAACAACCTCTTTTGAGCTTGATCTTGTGCTTATGAACCTCATTTGCATGTGTTCTTGTCCTTAGGAACCTCATTTGCCCTTCTTTGTGTAATTAAAAACCTAAAATGGTGTTGTTCGTGTGCTTAACAACCTCTTTTGCCCTTGATATTGTCCCTATGAACCTCATTTGCAATTGTTATTGTGCTTAGGAACCTCATTTGCGCATGTTTGTGTGCTTAACAATCTCAATTGGCTTTGTTCGTGGGCTTTAATCAACCTCTTTTGCCCATGATCTTGTACTTATGAGCCTCATTCGCATTTATTCTTGTGCTTAGAAACCTCATTTGTGCTTGTTCGAGTGCTTAACAACCTCAATTATCGTTTTTCATATGCTTCCAAACCTCTTCTGCCCTTGTTCTTGTGCTTAGAAACCTCATTTACACTTTTTCTCGTGATTTGCAATCTCAATTGGCATTGCTCGTGTGCTTAACAACCTCTTTTGCCCTTGATCTTGTGCTTATGAACCTCATTTGCATTTGTTCTTGTGCTTAGGAACCTCATTTGCCCTTGTTTGTCTGCTTAACAACCTCAATTGGCATTGTTTGTGTGCTTAACAACCTCTTTTGCCCTTCATCTTGTGCTTATTGACCTTATTTGCATTTGTTATTGTGCATAGGAACCTCGTTTGCCCTTGTTTGTGTGCTTAACTATCTCAATTGGCATTGTTTGTGTGCTTAACAACCTATTTTGCCCTTGATCTTGTGCTTATGAGCCTCATTTGCATTTGTTCTTGAGCTTAGGAACCCCATTTGCGCTTGTTTGTGTACTTAACAACCTCAATTGTCATTGTTCATATGCATCCTAACCTCTATTGCCCTTGTTCTTGTCCTGAGCAACCTCATTTACACTTTGTCTCGTGATTAGCAACCTCAATTGGCATTGTTTGTGTGCTTAACAACCTCTTTTACCCTTGATCTTGTGCTTATAAATCTCATTTGCATTTAGTCTTGTGCTTAGGAATCTCATTTGCCCTTGTTTGTGTGCTTAACAACCTCAATTGGCGTTGTCTGTGTGCTTAACAACCTCTTTTGCCCTTGATCTTGTGCTTATGACCCTCATTTACATTTGTTCTTCTACTTTGGAACCTCGTTTGCCCTTGTTTGTGTGCTTAACAACCTCAATTGGCGTCGTTCGTGTGCTTAACAACCTCTTTTGCCCTTGATCTTGTGCTTATGAACCTCATTTGATTCTGTTCTTGTGCTGAGGAACCTGATTTGCCCTTCTTTGTGCGCTTAACAACCTCAATTGGCGTTGTTCATGTGCTTAACAACCTCTTTTGCCCTTGATCTTGTGCTTATGAACCTCATTTGCATTTGTTCTTGTGCTTAGGAACCTTATTTGCCCTTGTTTATGTGCTTAACAACCTCAATTGGCGTTGTTCGTGTGCTTAACAACCGCTTTTGCCATTTAACTTATGCTTATCAACCACATTTGTATTTATTCTTGTGCTTAAGAACCTCATTTGCCCATGTTCATGTGCTTAGCAACCTCAATTGTCATTGTTTGTGTGCTTAACAACCTTTTTTGCACTTGATCTTGTGCTTATGAACATCATTATCATTTGTTCTTCAGCTTAGGAACCTCATTTGCGATTGTTTGCGTGATTTACAACTTAAATTGCCGTTGTTCGAGTGCTTAACAACCTCAATTGTCGTTGTTGCTTCCTAACCTCTTTTGCCCTTGTTCTTGTACTGAGCAACCTCAATTACACTTTTTCCCGTGATTAGCAACCTCAACTGGCACTGTTCGTGTGCTTAACAACCTCTTTTGCCCTTGATCTTGTGCTTATTAACCATATTTGCATTTGTTCTTGTGCTTAGGAACCTCATTTGTCCTTGTTTGTGTGCTTAACAACCTGAATTAACGTTGTTTGTGTGCTCAACGACCTCTTTTGCCCTTGATCTTGTGCTTATGAACCTCGTTTGCATTTGTTCTTGTCCTTAGGAACCAAATTTGCCCTTGTTTGTGTCCTTAAAACCCTCAATTGGCATTGTTCGTGTACTTAACAACCTCTTTTGCCCTTGATCTTGTGTTTATGAAACTCATTTGCATTGGTTCTTTTGCTTAGGAACCTCATTTGCCCCTGTTCGTGTGCTTAACAACCTCTTTTGCCCTTGATCTTCTGTTTATGAGCCTCATTTGCATTTATTTTTGTGCCTAGGAACCTTATTTTCGCCTGTTCGCGTGCTTAACAACCTCAATTATCATTATTCATATGCTTCCAAACCTCTTTTTTCCTTGTTCTTGTGCTTAGAAACCTCATTTGCATTTGTTCTTGTGCTTAGGAACCTTATTTGCCATTGCCTGTACCAACCTCATTTGGCGTTGGTCGTGTGCTTAACAACCTCTTTTGCCCTTTATCTTGTGATTATGAACCACATTTGCATTTGTTCTTGTGCTTAGGAACCTCATTTGCCCATGTTCGTGTGCTTAGCAACCTCAATTGTCATTGTTCGTGTGCTTAACAACCTCTTTTACGCTTGATCTTGTGGTTATGAACCTCATTTGCATTTGTTCTTGTGCTTAGGAACCTCATTTCCTCTTGTTTGTGTGATTAACAACCTAAATTGCCGTTGTTCGCGTGCTTAACAACCTCTTTTGCCCTTGATCTTCTCCTCATGAATCTCATTTGCAATTGTTCTTGTGCATAGGAACCTCATTTGCGCTTGTTTGTGTGGTTAACAATCTCAATTGGCGTTGTTCGTGTGCTTAACAACCTCTTTTGCGCTTGATCTTGTGCTTATGAGCCTCATTTGCATTTGTTGTTGTGCTTAGGAACCTCATTTGCGCTTGTTCGTGTGCTTAACAACCTAAATTGGCATCGTTCATATGCCTCCTAACCTCTTTTGCCCTTGTTCTTGTGCTGAGCAACCTCATTTACACTTTTTCTCGTGATTAGTAACCTCAATTGGCATTGTTCGTGTGCTTCACAACCTCTTTTGCCTTGATCTTGTGCTTATGAACCTCATTTGCATTTGTTCTTGTGCTTAGGAACCTGCCTCTGTTTGTGTGTTTAACAACCTCAATTAGCGTTGTTCATGTGCTTAACAAGCTCTTTTGCCCTTGATCTTGTGCTTATTAACCTTATTTGCATTTGTTATTGTTCTTAGGAACCTCATTTGCCCTTGTTTGTGTGCTTATCAACTTGAATTGCCATTGTTCGCGTGCTTAAGAACCTCAATTATCGTTGTTCATATGCTTCCTAACCTGTTTTGCCCTTGTTTTTGTGCTTAGAAACCTAATTTACACTTTTCCTCGTGATTTGCAACCTCAATTGGCATTGTTCGTGTGCTTAACAATCTCTTTTGCCCTTGAACTTGTACTTATGAAACTCTTTTGCATTTGTTTTTTTTGCTTAGGAACCTCATTTGCCCTTGTTCGTGTCCTTAACAACCTCAATTGTCGATGTTCGTGTGCTTAACAACCTCTTTTGAGCTTGATCTTGTGCTTATGAACCTCATTTGCATGTGTTCTTGTGCTTAGAACCTCATTTGCCTTCTTTGTGTAATTAAAAACCTAAAATGGTGTTGTTCGTGTGCTTAACAACCTCTTTTGCCCCTTGATATTGTCCCTATGAACCTCATTTGCAATTGTTATTGTGCTTAGGAACCTCATTTGCGCATGTTTGTGTGCTTAACAATCTCAATTGGCTTTGTTCGTGTGCTTTAATCAACCTCTTTTGCCCATGATCTTGTACTTATGAGCCTCATTTGCATTTATTCTTGTGCTTAGAAACCTCATTTGTGCTTGTTCGAGTGCTTAACAACCTCAATAATCATTGTTCATATGCTTCCAAACCTCTTCTGCCCTTGTTCTTGTGCTTAGAAACCTCATTTACACTTTTTCTCGTGATTAGCAATCTCAATTGGCATTGCTCGTGTGCTTAACAACCTCTTTTGCCCTTGATCTTGTGCTTATGAACCTCATTTGCATTTGTTCTTGTGCTTAGGAACCTCATTTGCCCTTGTTTGTGTGCTTAACAACCTCAATTGGCATTGTTTGTGTGCTTAACAACCTCTTTTGCCCTTCATCTTGTGCTTATTGACCTTATTTGCATTTGTTATTGTGCATAGGAACCTCGTTTGCCCTTGTTTGTGTGCTTAACTATCTCAATTGGCATTGTTCGTGTGCTTAACAACGTCTATTGCCCTTGATCTTGTGCTTATGAACTCAATAAATTATGAAACAATGGAGTGCTGGCCTATGATAAATTCAAGAAACAGAATTTCACTGTGAAGGCTGCCCTCATGGGAACTATTAGTGACTATCCGGCCCTAAGTATGCTCTCCGGATGGTTGACAAAGGGAAAACTAGGTTGTCATGTATGTATGGAAGACACAAAGGCTTTCCAGCTTAAGGAGGGAGGGAAAACTTCTTGGTTTGATAGTCACAGAAGGATGTTGCCCCATGATCATGAATTTCGGTTTGAAAAAGATGCCTTTAAGAAGGACACAATCCAAACTGACGATCCCCCTCGACGCTTGAGTGGAGAAGAATTGCTCGATCGAGTAATGTCATTTGAGCAAGTCACATTTGGCACCAAAAATAAGAAAAACATTCCTGGTTTTGGTGTGACGCACAATTGGAAAAAGAGAAGCATATTTTGGGAGTTGCCATATTGGAAAGACCATCTGGTACGGCATCACATAGATGTTATGCATCTTGAAATGAATTTCTTTAAAAACATATTGTGGACGTTACTCGATATTAAAGAAAAAACAAAAGACAATGCAAAGGCTCGTCTCAATATGGCACAGTTATGTCATCGTCCGCATTTGGAGCTGACTACCAACGATAAGGGCAACATAGTAAAGCCACACGCAACTTACTGTTTGGAAAAGAAAGCCAATGATTTTGTTCAATGGAGATGCGTCTTTGGAAAACAATCCACATTTGACCGAGTTCTTTCAAGAAGACGGTCCAACCACCCAATTTGAAGTGCGTGCTGCATCTGAGTTGAATGATCCAAGTCTATTCGTTGATGGGGCGGATCCAGAGATTGTCACAGAACAAGGATTACAACCACAAAATAATCAACAACAGGATAACAAAAAAAGGAAAAAGAAAAAAACTACATAAATTGCCATATTAGGTTAATATCTTTCAATGTACATTTATTTGGAAAATTTATCTATGTAACGTCTTTTTTTAGGTTTGGAATTATTTGTGAAACTAATTGTTTTTTGTCCTCTCTTTTCTAGATATGGCACCAAGTAGAAAGGGAAAGGGAAAGGCGACGGCAGGATCTGGAGAAGAGAGTAGTGGTAGTCAGATAAATATGCGGGGTAAGAATGCATATATTCCGCCGCCACCACATCCGGATTTGCGACTCGTTCTTAGGGTGACGGGAAACAGGTAATCCTCATTTTTTTCCTTGTGTTGTAATTATACATTAACTGTATTGATTGTAATAATTATTTCTGTTTACAGAACTTTTGATGCAGGGGATCCAAATAAACTAAGCACGTCAACAAAATTGTTTCACAGACTATACGCAACAATTATCCTAGCCTGTTTTTCAGCTACTCTGCTTTTCCTGAGGAGACTAAGGTCCTTTGCAAGACAGAGTTTTCGGTGCGAAAAATTTACTTTTATCAAACAACTAATAATTATTACTTGTTATTTTTTTCTAAGCTAACCAACATAATTACTTTTTCACTATGCATTACAGAGATACTACATTTTTGCTCCGGAGGAAAGAGAAGACAATGCCTGGGACGTTTTTAAGAAGGTAGCGGACAAACGGATGCAAGACATGCTCCACAAGGCACAGCTCGCAGCGAAAAAGGCATACGGGGATAATATGCAGGAGTGGAAGGAGCATTCGGCGCCTCATCCACATGATTGGATCTCGTCCGCAAATTGGCCAGAAGTGGTGGATCATTGGTGTAGCGATGCTTTTGCTAGTCGGAGCGCGCGAAATAAGGCTAATAGGGTAGCTGCAGAAGGGTCTGGTGCCACGACGGGCTCTGTGAGCATGCTTGTTCACAAACAGCGCTTCGTAAGTTGTTTTTTTATTAAGTTAATTAATTTTCATTTTAATTGAATCAAATCGAACTAACGTTGATATTTTTTTTGGTAATTGAAATTGTCTTTCAAACTATTAATAGGAGAAAGAAAATCAGCGTGAACCCAGATGGTCTGATGAGTTGTTCGCGCCGACCCATAAAAGCAAGAAGACGGGGTAATTTGTTTTCGCCAAGGCTCAAAAGGCATTTGTACGAAATAGAACATAAAAACTGTTTTATAAAATTCAATTTAGGCTGGTAAAAATATTATTGTTATATCTATAAAATTTGCAGGAAAATTATGAGAATGCGATGAGGCTGAGTCATGGAGAGAACAAAAATGACTGGCCTGCATTTGACATAAATGTCTGGTACACTTCGGCTGTCGATGATCGTAATGCTCATGGCGACAATTGTGGCCTCAATGCCCTAGGTAAAAAAACATTTCTTCAAATCTATAATTTTTTTTTAAAATTTGTAAGATATTAACTAACTATCTTATCTTTAATGTTCCAGGCCAGATGAGAGCCATGTATCGTGTTGGTGGGTCTAGCAGTACTCCTTCACGTTCTTCAGGGTCATATTCTTCTGCGCCACCGCCTTCACGCCTTACACAAGATGATATTGAAGCGATATCTTCTCATGTGATGACCTCGATCATGCCTAAGCTCACCGACACGATCGCCGACACAATCATGCCTAAGCTCACCGACACGATCACCGACCAGATCAGCAGAGCTTTCAGATCTACTCAGGTACGAAATTCAATTTATCCCACTGTTCTAATTGTCAATCATATATCTGAAATCCTAATTATTTAAACAACTGATAGGGAGGGTCGACCTCTGCCCGTGCCTCGATGCCGGAATCTCAGGATGACGACGATGATGGCGAGGATGACGACGAGGATCTCGTCAGAGATGGTACTTCTTAGATTTTCTTGAGTTGGCATATTTATCTATGTTACAGTTTAGGTTTAGATATTTATGGTAGCATACTTATATGGATTGGATATTTAGCATACTTATGTGGATTGGATATTTAGCATACTTATGTTGGTATATTTATGTTTTTGTGATATTTATTCGTATTCTTGTTTTATTTGATTGTTTATTCGCTGGTAATCGATGCAATTGTACATCTGATCACAATTCTGAAACGACGAAATATCAATAATAAATAAAATCAATATAATCAGAACCAATAAAAAAAAACCAGAAACAAATTAATTTCTAAAAAAAAAAATTTGATTATCAGCGACCGGGACAAAAGTATCAGAGACCAGATTCTAGTCTCTGATACTAAAGAAATCAACGACCGGCGCCATCATTATCAGAGACCGGGAATGTTGGTCTCTGATAATCAGGGTATCAGAGACCGGATTTTAGGATATCAGCGACTAAAAAAGTGGTCTCTGATAGTCAGGTTATCAGAGACCGGTTTTGGGTATCAGAGACCGAAAATTTTGGTCGCTGTTAAATAAATATGACGTCATCGTGTTTTTTCAGAGACCAAAGTTCTGTGGTCTCTGAAACAGTATCAGAGACCGGAGACTTACTTTCAGCGACCGGTGGGAGGTATCAGAAACCACACTTTCAGAGACCGGTTAATCAGCGACCAAATTCACTATCAGCGACCGGCGCCATTACTTTCAGCGACCAACTGCACCAGCCACTGATAACCTTCTCTGTTGTAGTGATAACCTCACTTTATAAACGACAACAATCTTTGACTCATACATCCGGGGAAGATTCTTATCGGACAAACTACAATTAAAGCTCTAATGTTGACTTTAGAATGCAGGACACTAGCTTTATTAATCAATGCTTGTCAATTAGCTTCAACATCCTTATAGTAGGTCATACCATACAAACAAAATCCAAGATTCGCTTGTCACTTGTTCATTGGAATCCTCTATAGCATCCCATCTGGTTTACAACATTGGAATGTTCATTTGTTCATCTTGTTCAGTTGTTCATTGGACTAATCAACATTGGAATGTTCTATATATATCCTTCTGTCTTGGTGCCTAAAAAAGTCACTATAAAGTATCTTTCACAGATGGTGAGAGATGGGTAATTTCCAAGTCTTCTACAAATGCGCACCGCATATCAGTCATTTATGTGTTCATGTTAGGATTGAAAACTGAGCAGATAGTGGTAAACCATATCTATATTTTTTTTTAAAAAATTTGAATACGGATACAAATTCAGATCAAATCGGATATTTATTAAAATAATATAAAATATATTAAAATTCTTAATATTTATCTAATTATAATGGTGAATAACATAAATTTTTTTATAATATATATTAAAATATATGGTATATTATCCATACCGTTTTCACCTTCATGCAAACATATTTTTCTAATTTTTTTAATTTTTTTTGTCTATATAGGTACATACAATAGAACAATTAGTTTCAGTTTTATTCTGGACCCTATTTGTTATCAAATATAAAGTACCCAATTGGTCAACTCATGAAGTCCTTCGAGGACGTCAATTATATATGTGTTATTATTTTTTCCATTTATTAGATTATTAATTTCAAATTTGATTCTTAGTTAATTGGTCGTTGCTAATGAATAACTTATTTTCTTCAATGTTTGTGAGAAATCAATTTTTCTTGGGTGGGCTATGGAGATAAGATATCTTGAATATAATTTGAATATTTTAAGTGTTTTCCTTAAGGGCCGGCCTGCTCGGATCATCACTTGGAAATGAGAATTGGTGGGTTTTTCACTTCAATGAGTATATTTTTTTATCTTCTCCCGTTCGTTTGTTAATTTGTGTGTTATGGGATTGGAAATAAATCCCACCTCATATCGATTTTTGACAAATTGGGGAGAAAAAAATCATATGAATTAATCAGTTCCCTATTTAAAACGCCCCTTACAAATTCTGACTCACCTTTAAGAAGGGTGCAAACAGGGCGTATATTATTTGTCTGTATCTGAATCTGTATTCAAAAATTAGATATAGATATCTGATATCCTAATATCCATGCGATTACAGATACAAATATGATTTTAAATTTTAATTATCCGCATCCAAATAATAAATATATATATCATATGGTTTGATATAGCTTATGAAAAAATTTATGTTATTCACCATTGTAAAAAACAAGTATCGGTATATGTATTGATATAATATCTAAATCTGTATCAGAATCTATCTAATATTCGATCTGTATCAGTATCTAAAATATAAAAGTGAATACGGATATGATGTTAGGACTATCCGATCCATATCTGATCCGTCTGCACCTCAACCTTTGAGTCATTTAAAAAAGGAGAAAAAAAAAAGCCCAGAGAAAAAAGAAAAAAGCAGAACAAACAGAGAAAAGAAGAAATAAAAAGAGAAGAGACTAAATGTCTGATTGATTATTCACGTACACTACAGCAAAATCACCCTTCAGCGGCCGGCATCAGTAATCGGTTTGGACGCTGGTCACTGAAGCCCATTAAAAAAAATTAAAAACAAAAACTATCGGTGACGAACCCTTTAGAAACCGGCGACAAACCCTTCTGCAACTGATTTAGCCGGTCGCGGATGGGTCTCCACTGAAAACCCCCCACGAACCCTTTTTTTTTTTTTCTCTCCCGCGTTTTAGGTTCAGAACTTTGCCGATGACGCCGACGCCGTGATGACCTCCGCCCGATGATCCAACCCCGTTCGCCCGACAATCCGACCTCCGCCTCGCTCTCTGACTCTCTTTCTCTCTCTCTCTCTCTCTGTGTACTGTGTCTCTCTCTGAGTCTCTCCTTTTTTTTAATTTATGTTTTTTTCTTTTTTTTGTTGTCAAATGCCAGAATATGTTGAGATCACGGTTTTGTTGGGCCAAATTTGACAAAAGAAGAGCTCCCAAGGTGAATCGGTTGTAGAAACTAGAATTTTTCAGGTTTTTATATTTTTTGTTTTATTTGGTTAATTAGGAGAAGGAATTGTGAAGACCATGGTAAAATTATGAGATAAATTTCAGAAAGTGATATCTCAAGAAAAAAGTGATTTAGAGATGAATACCCGAGGTTCACTCTATAGTTTATTTGTAAGGAGCACCTCATATTTCTCATATATTCTACCAACATCACAGTATACAAGATCTGATTTGTAAGGACTAAGGAGCACCTCATATTTCTCAATTATACAAGATCTGATTAATTTGGGTTTCATAAAAAAGGCTTATTAGAGAAAAGGGAGAAATTGGCTACTTTATAGAAGTCTTGTACAAATAAAGTATGGCGCCGAGTAGAAAGGAGAAGGGGAAGGAGAAGGAGGCATCATCCAGTGGACTGAAGCCCCCTCCACACGACCGAAATGCATACATTGTGCCGCCGGCCAATCCGGAGGACAGACCAGTGATTGGTCGGGCCAGATGGGGGTAAAATTCATTATTTGTTTATTTTTGTATATGTAGGATTATTCATTTGTAGTGGTTTAAATTAATTTTGTTTGCAGATCTTTTGTTGGAGATTTCTTGAGCGCGACCAAAATTGTCAACAAAATAATCTCACGATGCGCACGTTATCACTTTCCTGAAGAAACTTTCCTTTAGATGTTTCATATTTTATACTTATGTAGTATTTAGATATTTGATGTTTATGTAGTTTTATGTCGTACTTTGTAACATTGTGAATTTTACAAAATAAAATTCAAAATGTTAAAATAAATCATATGGTTAAAATTTAAATTTTCTGATGCTTACAAGATTTTATATTTACTAATTGATTAAAGCATCAGGTTAATTTTTTTTTTTTTGGCGAAATTAAAATAGGAAATAAAATGAAATTGGTAAAGTTATAAAATAATTTATCTTGAATCCCCGAATCATGAAAATCTGAAAACTATAAACTTATATAATAATATTTGGATGAGCTAGATTTAGAGATGCCTTAGTGATAATTATTACTATTGTTAATTTATTTCAAATGCAAAATGGGCCGTAGGCCTTAGTGAAAGAAAATGAGCAACAGCTCAATTTAATAGAATAAAAATATAGGCCTATTCCTATCCTTTGAGATATTTTACCTTTTATTTCTTTCACCGCCTACTTTCACCTTCATCTCTTTTATCGAATTTTCTATTTGGAGTCCGTCCCTGTTCATATCGCCAGCTAGGGTTAATTCTCTCTAGCTTAGTTTGAGAAATTGGAGTTGCTCACTGTGTACTTTCTCATTCCCTTCTACTACCGATAGTATAGTGAAGTAAGTTCCTTGCTGAATCGATTCTCTGACTTCTCCTCTTAAATTGATTAGAGTGATTCCCTTTTTACCCCTGGTGTAAATCTAGTGATTACTGGCTCTCTGCACTGATTTTCTGATTTCCTCTTCAATCAACTAAAGTCTTAGAAACCATTTTATTTCATGTGCAGAATTGTTAACTTTTACTGTTTAGAATCCTTAGAAATTTTCTTGTTGGTACCAACTGGTACTGTACTAGGTTTGGGTATTATTAATATGGGTTTAAACCCTAGTATGGTACCAATATCTTATTGTACCAATTTTCTTGCTAAAATGTGGAGTTAGAAGTAGTTGATTATTAAATTTACATCTCTTGATACCGGTACTATTCCGTACCAGTTCCTATTCTAGGTTATGTTATAATTCAAAGTTTAGGGGTTGAACTTATAAATTTTCCTAGGTTATTAAATTTATCATATCAGAGGGGCTAAAGTAAAAATATGAAATTGTGACCTGGAGCTTAGAAACTTTAATTGAATGGGATCTGAATCTTATAGTTGAACTTACATTTGGTTTAATTTATCCAATTATTATTTACCTTGACTAATTAATCCGTGCCTTAGATATATGAAAATTAGTAAGTCTAGTATAAATGGAGATATGAGACCTGACCATGAGATATATATACAGGAACTAGAATATATGCATATATTGCATATGTGATTTATATATTAGAGTTTAGAGTGGATTAAATAATATTATTTTGATTGTTACTCACTCACTCACTTATGCTATGTTAACATAGGCATAGAATCTAGCAGGCACGACTTAGCGAGATCATCTGAGACTCTGATCTAGTGATAGCTGATCCTCTACGCACCTTACGTGATCAGGTGCGGGGGTTCACCGGATTTGTCTTGATATTTATTTCTAATAACTAAATAACTGTTTATATTAGCATGTTGGAATTTCTGATTGATAGCATTATTGCATCATTTGCATGAGGTAAGTTAATAACATAATTTAATTGCTATAACTGTGATGATTTATCATGTTGGTACTGTTATATCGATTGTCTGTCCTCTCGTTTCTTGTAATTGAATGGAACCACAGTATCGAATTGAGTTACTTTATGGTTTACTGCAAAGTCTAGAGTCGACGCTAGACTTTGAATCAGGATCCATATGCGCATACGGTGAATGACCTCAATGGAACCCAGTACCGGTTGGGTAGAGGATAATGTAAATTGCGATTGCAGGAATAGTAATACTGTGGTATATCGATTGTTCTATTAGTCACTTGTCGGTAAGGAGTGACAACTTGTTGCATATTATGGCAGTAAGTTATTGTCTGTTTAATTTTCTGAATTGATGAATGTCTGATTTCAAACCATAATAAGTAGGAATAGTTAAGCCAAAGGTGATAGATACCTTACATCTATCAGCGATAACCTGACCTAGAAATCTGATCGGTTAAGTCCAAATATTCTGAATAATAGTTCCTTGGATCATCTTTGATTGTGATATATGTTGAATCTCATTTTTATCAATCTTGAGCATGTGCATTTATTTTTATTGAATGATTAACTTGATATTTTAATATTGTGATTATTTAGTTCTAGTAATGGATTTCTTACAAATCCAGTAGCCCTGGGTTAAATTCCGCACTGAGAAACGGTTGACAAGTTTCTCACCCCGCCTTTCCCCTTGTGGTTTTTTTTTTATTTCAGGAAAGCAAGAATAGGAATCCAAGTGCATCGAGTGAGCAGTAAGCCAATATATATATATGTCGCCATGAGTACTAGGATAGATTTTGGTATACTAGTTGAAGGATTATAAATTGTTTTGCTGTACAGTTCCTTCAATTAGACCTTTTATTATGAAAAATTTAAATTTTTGTTTGTATATTTTGTTTGAATGTATAATATAAATAACTTCTACTTTTGTTACGGTACTAGTATTTATGGCATTATAAGTAGGTGTTGTGATAACAGCCTTTATAAAATGTTTGCTTAAAATTTTACTATTATAAAGTATAAACAGATTGCACTGTAGGTTATAAATAGGATGTGTAATATTACTGTTAAGGAAATTATGACATGTTGGAAAAGTTGTTATGAATTATATTTATGTAATTCCCTTGTGAGTACATAAGAAATTATGTATTCACGGCGTAACTGCACGGCCCCATGTTTCGGGGTGTGACATACTTTAGATATATCGCTCTTGGATCTCCTCTTCGAACTTCCATATTTTATCGCTCTCGCATCTCCTCTTCGAATTGTTTATGAATTAATTGTTTTGTACGATTCAATTGTAACGATTGGGATGGGGAAAAAAATTGAACATAATGGGTATTTGTTTGGTACAATTCGTACCAATTGGTGAATAGAAAAAAAGAAAAATTATAAAAAAAAAACCTTCTGCGATTGATTTTGACCACATCAGAGACCGATCGGACAGTCACTGAAGTGTCTTCTGTGACCGATTTTTTACCCATCTGCGACCAGTGACGTCATATGTGGGCCATCAACGATGGAGCAACAGCAACCGAGTCATCTACGACTGATTTTGGTCTTCTACGACCGATCACATCTGCAACCGGCGCCTTATCCATCTGCGACCGATTGGGCCAAGCGCAGATGGGGTCTTATGCTGTAGTGGTATAACCATTGCTCGTGGACCTTATCCACTAGTTTTTCTTTTGTCTTGTACCGCTCTTGAAATATCTTAGCACGTCTCTCTCTCCATGTCACAAACTGTGTAATGACCAAAATATTTTTGTTATTATTTTTCGTCCATTTGTCCTTGCGAAGTTGGTTTTTGGTTTTTTTTTAAAAGAACTCGATAGAAGCTATCATGTATAGAGAATTAAAAAACATAAAAACAATCACACATACATGCAAACCATGAGCTTGAATTCTTTTTTGATGTCTAGACATTCCAAGAATAGATGCTTATTACAGATTCTTCCTCTTCCTATGGAGAATGTAGGCCAATTTTACAATACCATGCTATTTTATATTAAATTATATAGAAAATTATACATAAAAAATGGAGTTAGTTAGCAGTTCAGCAAGTCTGATTAATTAATACTATTAATTTTAAGAGAAATGTCCAGGCCCACCAAGCTATCATATCCGAGCGCGCTCTCCAACTATTTTAACATTAAAAGCCTTTCAATTTTGCTTAACTTCAATTTCCAGCGCTCATATTCAAGCTTTTAAAGTTTTGTTTATAATATTTTACAATGTTACTCGCAAGCATTTAAACGTCTATCTGCAAGCATTGAAATTCAAAATCTATGTAGTTTTAACTCCTAACTACTTTTGTCTTCAAACCAAAAAGGAAAATATTCATTTTACCTACTCTTTTTTATTTTTGTTTGATCATTCTCATCCATTTTTCAAATGATCCATGTTGAATTTTACGAATCTAAAAATACGAGCGTTTTCTACTCGATTTTCTCTTTCAAATGAGATCCATGAATAAATACTTTTCAATTATTTTGAAGTCATTTTTTAAAAGTAAAGCTCATTAGCACTTTAAATTTTCAAACTTTTTAAATAAAAGTCTATCAACCATTTATACCTCTGATGTCATCATTTAAACTGGTATGTTCAAGTGTTTAAAACTCTGATATCGATCTTATAGTATCACGCATTTAAACCTTTGTATACAACCGTTCAAAAATAGTTGTGTCAAACTTTTAAATAATTTCAATGTCAGGTTTAAAAGTTCATAGACTAAGGTTTAAAAACATGAGAATTTAAATTCCTCATGGACTTTACTTTTAAAAAAAATAAAAACAACGACTTGAAAAAAACTCAAAAATATTTCTTAATGAATCTTATTTGAAAGAGAAAATTAAGTAAAAAATATTTGTATTTTTACATTTGCAAAATTCATCACGGATCATTGAAAAAATGGGACGAGAATGATCAGAGAAAAAAAAAAGAGTGGGTGAAAAGAATATTTTCTTTTTTGACTTGAAAACAAAAGTAGTTAGGAGTTTTAACTACCCAGATTTACAATTTGAATGCTTACAAATAGAAGTTTAATTGTTTACGAGTAATATTATAAAATGTTATAAATAAAGCTTTAAATGCTTAGATATGAGCGCTGAAAATTAAAGCTGAATAATAAATATTTGGGGAGCGTGATTGAAAATTTATTTGGGGGGCAATTATCATGCTCCTAATTTTAATTGTAGGAGTTATCTTGAACTTTATTTTCAGAATTTTGGGTTCTAATGATTATTTTTTTATCTTTAAATATGTCGTTCTTTATTTGACAATATTACGTTAACATTTGAATTGCGATTATATCTTTTATATTAGACCTGTGATTCGTGAATTTTAATTTTTGAATTAGTACAAGTTTATTATACTTTTATTTCTTAGAAAAACACAAAAAAAAGAAATAATAGTATCTTTTTCCGCGTTGGAATAAATCCACCTATATACACCATAAAAGTGGTTTAGCTTCAATCCTTCCAAAGCATATCAAGTCATCATATTTTCAATCGTTGAAATAGTAAATATCTATCATCAAATTTAATTATACGGTTGAAAATTATTGAATGCTTGGGGTATACTTAATGAAATCTACGAAATTAATAATTTCATTAGATAACCATTAATTGAAATTTGCTATATTTATTTTATGTTACATTGTATAAAACAATATTTGTCTCAACTTTTTATGTTACATTCTAGTTATATTAAAATCCAAATCAATCTTATAAATCATTTATAAGTGATTGCCATATGTGGATAATAATATTTAAATCTAAATTTCACAATGCAGATTGATATCCTTTTGTCTTACTGTATGTATTAACACCATTGGTGTGAACAAAAATACATTTTTTATGAAACATTCATATGTTCATTATTATTTTGAAGTCCTTACTCCAAAACCATTTTATAAGCTTATTACTTGTGATACAATTGAAACTGAATATAATGAATAAACGAACAAATAAGATTGAGAACGATAGAAAATATTGTTATTTGTTTTGGAGAATATTTCTTACGATTTTTGAACTAAAAATGTTAGAGGAAATCAAATATTTTTTTTGTTACTTTTGTAGTTGCCTCTACTGAAAAGAGTGTTGTGGGTGGTGCTGAGTGTTGTCTGAGCTTTAATAACAGTGGAGGTGACTGAGGTCGGTTTTCGTTGGTGTGTGAAACCTTGAGGAGCTGAGGAGTCATCTGATAGATCAAATTGCTAACCTAATTAATTTTGGAATTGGAATTTGTTCTTAGACACACACACATATTTTTTAATAAAAAATAAAATCAAAGATCTATGCAGTTTTATGATATATTTAAAGCCTTTTTTTGGTGTAGAAATAATCACAATATTTATAAAAATATATTCTAATTTAGGCAGAACGATACAAAAACAAACTAATTTGTTCTTCTTGTTAAATATTGTTTTATTTTTTTTATTTGTTTTCATATAGACAAGTTCATAATAGGAGCCCTAAAACATCTTTAATTAAATTGGGTTTCATTCAAAAATCAAATCTTAATTAAATTGTTCTTCCTTCATAAATCAAATTTGGAGGAGTAATTTAGATTTGTTCAAATAAAGTTTCCATCAGTGAGAAAGAGTTCATGTTGATTGCCCTTTAACAAATATCAGAGGGAAAAGATGCATGATTTTGTTCAAATGAAATTAAAACAATTTTGTAATGCTAATCATTAATCTAACTTCTCAAACATTGTGGGATTGATATATGGATCGATTTATACTGCTGTAAAGTTTGTATTATTTGACAATTAACTATGTAAATTACATTGCAAGTACACATTTTGCTGTAATCTGTAAGAATTTATAGATTTTAATTTGGTGCCTTTCTTTTATATGATGAGGGCACTCACAAACACATTTTACAATTTCTGAATGTATTTATTAATATTCCAGTCCCAAACATAGATACCTTCACTTTTAATTTGTACTAATTAAAGTAAAATTAAAAGTAGAAAGTAAAAACTGTTTTGCGTATTTTAATTTAGCAAAATATAATGTCTATACAAACATAGATAGTTAGCACTAATTGAGGATTGTACGTATAGTAATTAGTTTAAATATAACCGGCTCCAACTTTAGCACAAATTATATGAGTCAAATTAGAGACATAAAATTTTATCGTTTGATAGTTTGGGCTTGGGCTTCGGCTTACTATAAAAGACTACTTCGCATTTTTCACATAACGCACGTGCTTATCTTAGTTACCTGAACAAGAAAACGTTTGTTCCAATATTCTTAATTATTGTCTCGGTAGCTTCATTTTATAATCAAATTGTTGTGATTGATAACTTTATTGAATTACATAATCAAATTTGATAGCTTCATTTTATAGTCAAATTTGATGTTTTGAGACAAAACTACAAATATTTTTTTGAGTAAAGGTTGGAGGTCAAGCCACCCAACTATTTAATACCTTTGTTATTACAAAGAATTTCTCCCATCTGGGTTTCGAACCCATGACCTCTAACATAGAGACCATGTACCTTAGCCACTAGACCAAAGGCTAGTTCTCAAAACTACAAATATTTCATAATAATACTTCTTTTTAACTATTGAAAATAAATAAACATTATAAATTAATGGATTTAACAAATAAACAATTATAATCATGAGAATAATTTACATAAGTATCTACAATATCCCAAAATTATTGTAACATCTTTACTAAAAATAAAAAATATTCTTTTAAATAAATAATAAATTTTCTCTCAATTTTTTTTGTTCCTGATAATTATCAATCCCGACTATATAACAAATATCTTTTATAATGAATGACAAATAATTGTTTTAACTAATTAAAACACGAATTACTAATTAGAAATTTTGAAAGAAACTCAATTTATACAATTTCTCAATTTATCATTTTAATTATTAATTTAATAAATTTTAAATCGAAATTTGAGATTGTGCATACAATTAAACAACATTCAAAAGTTTGATTTACTCTGACATCTTAGATAATAAACTTGTAACATTTATTTATCTAAAATTAATAATAAATTTGGTTGTTATTTTCAGTCATCTTTTCATATGGTAGATAATAATTTGCAATTGTATAGATAACTTTATAAATTGAATTATAAAAAGAAAAAGTTTCACAAAAATAATGAATGCATGAATGACTCATGAAAAATTGATTTTGTTCACAACATTTGTGTTCTCGATATAGGACGGAAATATCATATTTAAATATTATAATTTACAATTGATTGCTTGTGCAATCAGATGAAAAGAGTTTGCATGTTATTATGATTCACATTTTAATTGTAAGCTGAACTAATTTTTTGGTTTTGCTTCGAAAGAGCAAAAAAATATGTATTAATAATATTTGATTTTTAAATTGTACAAATGTTATTAAATATAGTGTAAGATAAAATAAATATATAAAACTTAAAAAATATCAAATAAAAAAATTATTGCCGAATATTTACGTATAATAATATTAAATGATTATTTCATGAGTGATATATAGAATGTTCCCAAAAATCTATCACTGAAATGTAAACAAAAATCAATATTTTTCTCCCAACAAAATGCATTGAAAATTCTTGTATGTAACCGTATTTTAAATCCTATTCGAATAATATTTAATATTTTACTTAATTTAAAATATATATATATATATATATATATACATAATACAAGTTAGTATAATTATTTCATATTATAAATGTTTAGATTAAGAATCAATTAAAATAATAATTTAACTAATTAAATCAGTTATTTGGTTTAATATATTTAAATCAACTCAAAATAATATTTAATATATTATATTGACAACAATTCTTTGTTATTTAATAGTTCTGAATTTGCAATGTATAAGATCCAAGTGTGAATTTTATTCAAGTACATGTTTTTTTACTAACGTTCTGATTCATTCAGTAGATTTGGATCCAACTATCGAATTATGACTTGCCTTGCCTCTGTCATTTTCGAATTTGCACATTTCTAACGTGATTTTAAAATCAGAAAAGTGTAGAAAATTCCCATAATTTAAATTCTACAGTCGCGCTCTTTTTAAAGGAAAATAACATGTGCAACTTTTTTTTTAAAATAATTAAGCTCTAAATTATATTGTGTCATTTATAAAAATACTGTCCTTAATTAATTTTACACTGCCGTGAGAGAAGGAGATAAAGAGGTATATTAGAATTGTCCAACTGATGAAATTATTGACTCTTTTTTTCTTATTGGAATAAAGTTCAAGTCAAATTGCCTTAATTAAATATTGACAGAAAAATCTCTCATCTAACTTTTCTTATTGGCTTAGTATTTAGTAATCATATCATATAAACCCTAGCTAGCTTGGTTATAACAATATTAGTTGCATAGTTTAAGAGATTAAATAACCCGCTGATTTGGTGACAAGTCATATGACTGTGAACTTAAAAAAAAAAAGCCATATGACTGTAATATTTTAAATCAGTTTACTGTATACAAATTACATCAATGGGTTAATATACAAATATAGACATCATAGCTTATAGATACTTTACAGCCAGGTAATTTTAATAATAATACTAAAGATGAATTTCATAGATCATGAACTCAGATTTTTTATATCTCGCTTTTGATATCTCTCGTTTCAGCAGCTAGCTTCATTCGAGCCAAATTCAACTCCTTGACAACTTCTTTGATCCCAATGCGCTCTGTTGGATACAACTTGGAGCACAAGAGACCACATTGAAGCACTGAAACCAAGCAATCGCGAACGTCCTCTGCATTTGCATTCTCTCCTTCATCATTTACAGGGAACAATTTGTGGTCGATAATCTCAGTAAAATGACCAGAGAAAGCCATCTCAACATGATTGTGGAGGCTCAATCCATCTTTGAATCTCTCGTCGGTGGGGCTTACACCAGTAAACATCTCAAGTAGAAGAATGCCAAAGCTATACGCGTCTCCTTCAACTGATGCCTGACCTCCCATTCCATATTCTAAAAATTATTACAAATTACAATCATACCCTTCTAAAAATTATGCAGCAAAATCAGTAACATAATCTTGTTTTTTTCTTTTCAATTCAATCATATATGCTGTGGTAAATATTGCGCGAAAAGGAATTGACCTCCTTTTTTTCACTATGTGTATGTTCCCAAGTTTAATTAGATGCATTAATTTAATTTTACCTTCTGAAAGTTTGTGCACACTTACTACTCACATATCAATTTAATTATGGTAATTAAAAGAACATATGAGACAAGCAAATTTTGTTGAATGCCATTCTTTCTACAAATAGTTAAGATAAATAATAATCACACATACTTCTGTAAGATGGTAAGTAACTAGTTATACCTATATACTACACAAAAAATTAATGTCTCACAAGGATTAGCTTGTACCTGGGGGAATATAGCCGATGGAACCTCTAAGTCCATCTGTACTTCCCGTCAACAGAGAAGACATAGAATCAGATCGAACCAGAAATCTAGCAAGCCCGAAATCACCCACATGTGCAGTCATCTCTTCATCCAAAAGAACATTGCTAGGTTTAAGATCACAATGTACGATTGGAGTGGCCCCATGGTTATGAAGATAATCCAATGCTGTCGCAACATCAATTGCTATATTCAGCCTTTGGATGAGACTGAGACTCCTAAATGGCCTATTTGTACATGTGTCGGGATGCAGCCATGTTTCTAAGCTGCCATTCGGCATGAACTCAAAAATCAAAGCTTTAAAATCATTACCATGGTGGTCTGTGGTAGAGCATAAACTTAAAACTTTGATAAGGTTTCTGTGTCGGACTTTTCTTAGTACCCCACATTCAGAGAAGAAACTTCTAGAAGCACCATGCTGCTTGAGATTCAGTACCTTCACAGCCACAGCTGTCACGTTCTCAAAATTCATAGAAGCTTTGTAAACATCTCCAAAACTACCTCTTCCAATTAGATTCCCTAACGAAAAATGGTCTGTAGCTCTGAGAATATCATTGTATGATACTTTTTGATACTCAGAATATTTGGCCACAAATGGTAGGGGATTATTACAAGATCCCTTTTTCCAACAAAAATGGGCAATCATGAACATGGTTATACAGAAGTATGTAATACCACCTATGCTAAAAATTATTACAATGATAACTTTGGAATAGTGCTTCTTCTTTTGGTTATAAAAAATGCATTTGGGCAAATGCATTTCGGGTACGCCTCCACAAAGTTTTGAATTTCCTCTTATGGCTACTGCACTAGAATTTTGAAAACCCCATCTTTCGGCAAATCCCCCTCAAAATTGTTGAAAGAAATATTCAAATGTTTACGTTTCATCTGATCAAGAAATTCAGGTACTGGACCAGATAAAGCATTGTTGGAGATATCAAGTTCTTGCAACCCTATCATGTTTCTCAAAGAGAAGGGAATAGACCCATTGAACTGGTTTCCATCAAGATGAAGTATTTGAAGTAGTTGGCACCCGTCGATTGTGCTAGGAATTTGACCAGATAATTTGTTATTTGATAGGTAAACTTTTGCTACATTGTTTAAATGACCAATTTCTGGTGGCAGTGATCCATTCAAATAGTTATTTGACAAGTCAAGGCTGATAGAAAGTGAATGAAGATTGAAGATTTTTTTTGGGATTGAGCCTATCAATTGATTATTTGAAAGATTTAAGGTATTTAGTACTTGCATATTGCTTAATTCCTCTGGTATACTCCCAGTGAATGCATTGTTCCCGAGATGTAACGCATTCATTTTGGTGAGATTACCTAAAGTTGATGGGATTTCACCAGATAACATGTTTCCATTTAGGCCTAATCCTTGCAAATTCCAAAGATTGCCGATTTCTTTTGGGATAGTGCCTTCAATAAATGTTTGGCCTAGTCCTAATGAAATAAGGTTGGTTAGTTTTCCTAACTCTGCAGGAATATTTCCTGAAATTGGATTCATTAGAAGTGATAAATAATTAAGACTAGTAGAGAGATTTGCTATAGCACCAGGTAGCATGCCTTGGAGTTTGTTGTCTGCAAAATCCAACAATTGTAGAAATGTACAGTTGATTAGAGAATCAAAGAATCTCCAATCGTCACCGGTGGCCTTAAGTTGATTTGAAGACATGTCAAGCAAAAGAAGATTTTTTAAGGTTCCTATACTATCTGGTATTGTGCCTCTAAAATTGTTTGAGCTTAAATCAATCATAGTCATGGCTGAACAATTGGATATGGATATTGGAATCTGCCCATTAAGTTGATTTTTGTAGAATGCTATAATTTGTAGGTTCTGTAATGCATCACAAAAGTTAGAAGGAAGATCTCCATCAAGCTGATTTACACTTAAACTAAGGGAAACCATGGTTGAGAGATTGTAAATGGAATGAGGTATCTTGCCTGACAAATAGTTTTCACTGAGGGAAAGATCTTCAATAGCCTTTAGTTGGCCAAGTGAAGGTGGGATGAAACCAAATAAATTATTGTCACGAAGATATAGATTAACTAGATGCGTAAGGTTGCCTAAGGTGCCTGGGATAGATTCTGTAAGATTATTTCTAAAAAGATTCAATTCTTCGAGTTGTTCTAGGAAACCAAACTGTGGAGGGATGGTTCCTTGAAGATTATTGGTTCCTAGATGAAGAAATTTTAAATTGGAACAATTACCAAGCGTTGATGGAATATTTCCGTCAAGGTAATTCACACTCAAATCTAGAAATTGTAATCTACTCAAATGACCAAGCTCTGCTGGGATGTTACCAGTAAACTTGTTATCTGATAGATTCAAACTTTTGAGAAATGTGAGATTTACCAATGAGGGTGATATATGGCCTGACAAACTTAATGAACCCAGCGAGAGAGCAGTTACTCTGTCGGGATGGCGGTTGCCGCACCTTACGCCTTGCCATTGACAATAGTGGAAAGAATCATTCCATGATGAGAATGCCCCAAACGAACCATTAAACATGAGAGACTTAAAGGAGAGAAGTGCAAACATGTCAGTTTCATTTGTGGCAAAGCTGTTTGATGGAAGATGAAAGGAGAAGAAGCATATGAGAAGTAAGAGATGTAAACCTTCCATCTTTTTTGGGTTGTCAAGTCTTGTAAGAGGATATCTCTAATTATGGCTATCTTCTTTGATCCTATTTATCATTCAAATAAGTTGGTGGAAGAAGACTATCAGAATTTATCACACTTTAGTTTTCCTATTGTTGGTCATTGTCACCTTTAATTTTCCTATTGTTGGTCATTTGTCACCTTAAATAGACAGAGATATTTCTATATATTCTGAGTATATTTCTATGATGATACATATCTACTATTTTTTATATATGAATTACAGCAGAAAATTGCCCTTATATTTTCCTTAAAATTTACCGTCTTTTAATTTGTTCCTGTCAGTAAACACTAGGGGCTAAAGAATTAGTTGTTTGTTGGATGTTGACCTATCTAGGTAGAACATCCACACAAAAAAGTTTCTTTTAAAGTAATGTATAAATATTCAGCATGTCAGATTTTAAAAAAAAATAAATAAATAAAAACCATCCCAAACCAAATCAATGTTCATACTCGCCTTCTGGCAATTTAATTTTTGTTTAAAAAAATATATGTTAAAATATGTGGAATCAGCTTCCCTCTTTCTTTTTTCTTTTTTGTTGTTGAAAGATCTCTAGATAGATTTGCATTCCATTTTATAGAGGTGTCTTTCTTTCCACACTAAATTTGTTTGACCAATAGCTTAATTACTAGCCATAATTTTTTAATTGCTTCTAGTTAGTGTTATCTAAATTTTCATTTTTGGATAATATAATGGAGTAGAACTAGGGTGTTCTTAAGCTCACTAATTCTTTGGTGAACTTTTCTCTAAAACCTATCAGATTGATTTCAAATGATGAATCTAAACCGTTAAAACTGATCTACTTCATGAATAATACATGTACATGTCATAATTTTAAGTTTTCAAATTAATTAAATTCAAACGGTACAAAAAATAGTTTATAAGAATTTTTAATGCATTCAATTTTCATCATTTTTTTTTACCACTTGACTTTATATTAAATTAATTTAAAAATAAAAAAATTACTTTTATACGTAACACTCATGAAGTAGATCAACTTCAAAAATTTGAATTCATCGTTTAAAGTAAATTTAATATATTTTGAAGTCAAGCTCACTAAAAAATTTTGTGACTTAGAAGCATCCTTGTTATACTCGATGGATTGCACGTTCTATGAATAATTTGGATTCATAATGTCCATGATCTAAAGTTAGGTGTTGGACCAACCCCCAACCAACCAACTATATTTGTGGCTTAGAAGCATCCAACCAACCATATATTTAATTCATTATGATAATATTTATTATGATCGCTACTAGTACTAGTCATGCAAGGGACGTATTCCATGTCAAAGAAAAAAGGACAAATAAAGGCAACCAAGTCAACATCAGTTCAATATTATAAAAAATGTTGGAGTAAATCAAACTTTTGCATATTGTTTGCTTATTTGTGTACTACACTAATTTTTATTTACAACAACAATAATAAATCAAAAGAATTAAGATAAAATTATGAAATCCTATAATCAAATAAAAGAATAGTTTCTTAGTGATGAAACAAACACAAATCCAGCGCAAATTCGGGATCTAGAATATTCTCTTCACTGGTGGTTAATAATAAATGCATTATTGCTTCATAAAAAATTTGATTATTTTCACACCAATAGGATGAAAAAAATTCCAACATATATCGGGAAATGCCATATTTAGATATTATAATAATGAGTAGAACTACGGTGTTCCTTTGTGAACTCAACTCTAAAACTTATCGAATTGGATTCAAATAACAAATTGAAACAATTGAAATCTTTATACCTTACGAGTGATGTGTCTACGTGCAAAAAAATTGAATTAATTTTTTATAGAGTCAAGTTGTCAAAAGTGATCCAAAAATAATGCATTAAAATTAATTTATAAATCTTCTAAATTTGACCACTTTATACTAAATTAATTCGAAACAATAAAATTTTCACATGTAGACACATCACACATAAGGTAGAAGGATTACAATATTTTGGATTTGTAGTTTGAAGCCAATCCAATAGATTTTAGATTTTAGTTCACAAAGAAGCTTGGTGAACTTATAATTACCCTAGTTCTACTCTATAATAATTAACAATTAATTGCCTAAGAAATCATTTGTAAATTTGTTTATACAGTAGATTAATTTATATATTAATACAAGTAGGATTATTTATTTGGGCCTATGTCGATTCTTGTTCTAAGCATCTTGTATTAATTGATATACCACTTTGTGTTTTTATAAAAATATTATCTAATTCCTCTCGCACCATACATTGCACATTCCTGCTGCATAGACCATGTCCAATCCGGTTTTGTATCTGCACATTGTATATCCGCCCTCAAATGTGTCCAAGTTTCAAAAAGTTTATTTCTTATATACGTATTAACGCTCGATTGAATTATATGTATAACCCTTTTGAAGTCTAGATGCCATTAATATGACACCATTATTGACTTGTTGTTTTTCGGGAAATATATTTCTTTGAATTAGTATAATGATTTTGTTCTACTCACAGACATACATACATATATATCAACAGTTGAATTAGTATAATGATTTCAGCAAAATATGTTCTCCTCATGCCTCATCCATAATTCACATTCCTAAGAATATAGATGACTAGTCAAAGTTGGAGAATTTAATTAACTGGGGATTATATTGATGTGGGGGACTGCTAGCTATGTTTGGTTATGACCCTAGCGTCCTGTCACGGGTCTAACCCTAGCTTCTGGTGGGAGTTCCGCGGTTAGGGCGACAGCCTCTCACTGTTGGTTGGACTTTCCAGTGAGTTGGTAGCCTCCCACTGTTGGTTGGACTTCCCAGTGGGTTGGCGACATTCCAATGTTGGTTGGACTTCCCATTGGAATGACATGAAATGGATTAACGGAATTTAGAAAGTAAATGAAAATCATAAGTGATGATAGGATATGCATTGCATTAGAAGAATCATACGCATTTTAATTGTATATGTTCATATTTGTGTGAATATGTAAAGGTTTTATAAGCTCTAGACTGGAACTAAATCCCGCACTGAGAGAAGGTTCGATCTCTCACCCGTTCCACTTTTATGTGGGTTCCAGGTAACGAAAAAGAAGGATTCAAGGAAGGACAAGAGTGAGACTAAGCGGGAAGACATATGATTAATAAATTGCTACATGTTGTTTAGTTTTATTTCTATGATTCAATAAGTGACACATTGAGCAGACATGGCAGTGTCTATATTACTAGCCATGTCTGCCGTGATCGTTTGTTAAAACTCTTTTGCTTATGAAATAAAATGTGGCTTTATTATGTTTTTATTGATAATGTATGTGATGTGCGTTCGCCTTACGTAGAAATACGTGGCGGGTTGTCTCGGGGTGTGACATGTTCCAAATGGCGGCTGAGTGCGGCGGAGGGGGGTCGTAGAGGAGGGTTTGATGGTGCTAGTGCTTGTCGGAGGAGGAGGGGTTGCGAAGAATGCGAAGGCGGGCAAGGGGAATCATGCCCGAAAACTGCTTCTTGCGCCTCTTACGAGGGTCGGGTCGGTGGAGGGTGCGGGAGGAGGCGGCGGAGGGGCGGAGGCAGAGATGAACGGACGAGGGTATTTTAGTCATTAATTATTTGGAGTGGTATTTTTACAAATTAATAAAGTTTGGAGTGGTATTTTAACAATTTCAAAGTTTGAAGTGGTATTTTCACAATTTAAAGGTTTTGAAGTGGCATTTTCACAATTTCTCTTTTTTACACCGAACTTTACAAATTCTACAGATGGTCTTCACACTAAAGAGGAGAAGGGTCCTCTATTTTAATTCTTGGTGAATCCGCTGATTAAAAAAGCGGCAAAACTTAAATGCGGAATTGGTCCTAGAAATTAACGGAATCAGTTCTAAGACTCTGAACCGGGATCGGAATTAAAATCGGATTCTTGACTGTGGAATCGGAATCGGATGAATCGGCATGAATCAGAAGAATCGAATTGGAAATTCGAATTTTTTAGCAGAATCTTGTTTTGTAGCCAAAAACTAAGAAAAAATTAGTAAAAAATTATGTTAAGACAAAATATTACACTCAAATAATCCATTAATCATATAATGTAATACAAGCATTATCAAATAAAAGGGTCTTTCTGTAGGCGTTGGCTACTAATGAAAAAGGAAACACTCTACAAAATAGTAAAACGAAAAGGAAATATTCAAACATAGTTACGTGTATTTTAACTTTCTTTTGGCGAAAAGCTCCATAAGTTTCTTTCCTTTCAATCGTTATTTTTGCAATGCACTTATCAACCACAATAATTTGGATTCAGGGTTTTAAATAGCTAGCTATAGCTATACAATAGTTGCGCTATACTACGCACTGCACTATAGCTTTTTCAGAACTCAAAAGCTATAACGCTATTAACCGCTTTTATTTTATAATGATTCTAAATTGCTAGCTATAGTTGCGCTATAACTTTTTTGAACCTTAAAAGCTATAGCGCTATAATCACTATTTAGAACCAAATCATATAGTAATGCGCTATAGCTATACAATAGTAATGCACTATTTAGAACCTCCAAAGCTATAACGCTATTAACTGCTTTTGGTTTGAAGCTCATATTGCTTGCTCTATTGTACCTTCTTCTCGTTTTATTGGGTAAGCATTTAAAAATAAATGAAACTATATACAGAGTTATGTGATAAAGTTTACAAAATAAAAAAAAATTGAAGTATCTATATGTAAAATTAAGAAAAATTAAAAATTAAAAACCTTCGAAAAAAATTGAAATTTGAAAATTTTAACTAGTTTACATTATTCAACGAAACTGTCTACAGAGTTATGTGATAAGATTTATAAAATTCAAAATAATTTTAAAAAAATTAGAAATTATTTTTGAAAACAAAAATATCTGCTTACAGAATTTGAAAAAAGGTTTACAGAATTTAAAAGTGATCCTGGTTAGTTACTAAATTTGCAAAGTTATTAGAGATTTTCTAGTTATAGTTTCAGCGGTCCTAGTCAAAGGTCTAGAAGTGGTCCTAGTCAAAGCAGTTAAAGTTGTTAAAGTCGAGGATGAAGTGCAGGTTATTGGAAACCACACAGTAATGAACAGTTTTTATGTTTAAAGGATTCGGTGAATTGGTTTACAGGATTTAATATTGAAGTTTATATAATCTCGTGAATCCGGGGATTGGTGTCTAGGACAATTAGCAGCTTCCTTTTCTTTATGTGTGAGAACAGTTGGTTATATATAAATAATGAAGATCTTATCAGCTATTAAATATGGATTTGCTATGTTAATTTTTCTCCACTTGACTCAAAAGTCTTCTTGTTGCTAATTGTTAAAGCTTCGGTATGAAGATAAGAAAACTAAACTTCTGAGAGCACAGGAAACATCTTGTACCTTGTGCTATCTTGATTTGCAAACTGTAAAAGCTTCGGTATGAAGCTAAGAAAATTAAACATTCTGGAAACCTAGGAAACATCCTGTACCTTGCTATCTTGATTTTTCTCCACAAGACTAAAAGTATTATTATTGCTAACTCTTGCAATGACGTACATGTCCAATCAACAAAGTGTTATATTTTAAAACATATATACAAACTGAAAAACCAATTCAACAGAAATATCTAGTCAAAATCAAAGGTTATTTTACCAATAAATATCATATAGTGATTTTCAAAGATCTTTCCCCGGTTCCATATAGGTCATCGAAAAGGTCTAGGACAACTCACCAAAGCACAAAAGCCCAGGATCTTTTAGAAAGTTGATTCCTATATTTCACTATGCTTACATATATTGGGGACCAATCAAAACAATCTGACCAATTAATCTGATTCAAAACATAGAAACCATACATACTTTTGAGGTTGTTGGTGCTTAAGTCATCGAGAACCACAACAGCACAAATGGTGATTGGTGATATAACGGCTCATGCAACGGGTTGGGTTGTGGCCAGATCTTGATACCAACAGGGCTCACCTATTTACTAAGTTACTATACATATGCGCTAAAAGGAATTTTCTCTGTGTTTTACTAGAATAATATGTTTGCTGAAAAGAAATTTCTTTAACATTTTTAAAAATGCACAAGCATACGTTAATATTTTTCATGACTATATTGAAACTAATTTGCTTTATGCATGTTAAATTTGCTTTTCTGAATGTATTTAAATAAACTCTTGTAACATTCTATCAATAATTTGGATTCATAATGTCCATGATCTAAAATTAGGTGTTGGACCAACCCCCGAACTCCCCCTTCTATAAATGAAGCATCCAACCAACCATATATTTAATTCATAATGACAATATTATTATGATGGCTACTAGTACTAGTCATGCAAGGGACGTATTCCATGTCAAAGAAAAAAAGTCAAATAAATGCAACCATGTCAACATCAGTTCAATATTATAAAAAATGTTGGAGTAAATCAAACTTTTGCATATTGTTTGCTTATTTGTGTAATAAATTAATTTTTATTTACAACAACAATAATAAATAAAAATAATTTAAGATAAAATTATGAAATCCCATAATCAAATAAAAGAATAATTTCTTAGTAATGAAACAAACACAAATCCAGCGCAAATTCGCGACTGAGAATGTTCTCTTAACTGGTTGTTAATAATAAATGCATGCATTAATGCATCATAAAAAATTTAATTATATTCACAACAATTCTTTTCTGATACGCACAATAGGATGAAAAAAATTCCAACATATATCGTGAAATGCCATATTTAGATATTATAATAATTAAAAATTAATTGCCTAAGAAATAATTTGTAAATTTTTTTACACAGTAGATTAATTTATGTATTAATTAATACAAGTAGAATTATTTATTAGGGCCAATGCTGTATCTTGTTCTGAGCATCTTGTATTAATTGCTATACCACTTTATGTTCTTATGCAAATATTATCTAATTCCTCTTGCACCATAGGGTCCACATTCCTCCTGCATAGACCATGTCCCAATCTGGTATTGTATCTGCACATTGTATATCCGCCCTCGATTGAATTATATATATAACCCTTTTGCAGTCTAGATGCCATTAATATGACACCATTTTTTACTTCTTTTCTTTCGTTAAATATATTTCTTTGAATTAGTATAATGATTTTGTTCTACTCACATACATATATCCATATATATATATATATATATATATATATATATATATATATATATATATATATATCAATAGTTGAATTAGTACAATGATTTCGGCAAATATATTCTCATCATGCCTCATTCATAATTCACATTCTTATGAATATAGATGACTGCTAGGCATGTTTGGTTGTGAACTAACTGAATCAGAGGTTGTCAATGGACATCAAATCAAATTTAATGCCATTCAATTTATGATTAGATTTGCATACACAATTTTAAACACTAGTACAAAAAACCCCTTTACTGACTGTTAAAATATTCCTATACCGACTGTTATTGAAGCCAGGGGCGGAACTAGAATTTTTTTATAAAGGGGACTAAAAAATAAAATACAAAATGTGATAAGTGAGATTTGAACTCAAGACCTCTCAACTACAAAGTAGAATACTAACCACTAGACTACAAGCAAACATTTGACTAATATTGAGGGGGCTAGACTATATAGAAAGTTCTAAAAAATAAAATTTCATTAAATTTCAATATACATAAACTTAATTTTAAAATCATAGGGGTGGCTTAGCCATCTTTTCAATACACTGAGATCCGCCCCTGATTGAAGCGTCAGTGATGTCACCGTCAGTGTAGGTATACCTTTACTGACGGGTAAAAAACAGTCAGTGTAGATACTCAACACTGACGGTTTATTTAAACAGTCAATGAAAGTACTCTACACCGACGGTTCAAAAACAGTCAGTGAAAGTCCTCAGCACTGACTGTTTTTCTTGAAAAACAGTCAATAAAAGTCATCAGCACTGACTGTTTTTCTTCAAAAACAGTCAGTAAAAGTCATCAACACTAACTATTTTTCTTTAAAAACAGTCAGTGTTGGCATAAAAATTTTGGCATGGTTCTTCTTGTATCGGGGCTAGCCTCCATATTTTTGCTAGTCATATATTACTATTCGACATTCATTGACGTTAAATAGAATATCATACAAATATTTTAAACAATATAAACAAAAGACAACACAATTTAACAATATAACATATTCATTTACAAAAAACCACACTATAACAAATTTTACATAACACATATTAGCACATATTAACAACATAACATATTCAATCTTAAGTAATTTCTAAAAGGCTACAAATTGTAAATAGTCAGACAGGAGCTGCTAACTATACTCCATTGATGCATCTCCTATTCACAGAGGGGCTTCAGAACCCTTTCCACGTCAAATTGAACACAATGTCTCCTTGATTTGTAATATAAGACACAAAAAAATGAAAATTAGATGTAAGTAGTTTGAGATGCTTCTGTCTTTATTGGTTGGTTCTACATATCAAAACCTAATTTTCAAAAGAACAATGAAGGAATATAATATTTTTCTATAATAAAAAAAGTACCAGTCCAGTTTTTTGGACAGGTTGGGGCCGGGGTAGGAGTGGTTCTTCACAATCTGCCTTTATTACGACTGTATCAGAAAACAAACATTTATACATCTGTTATTATATGCAGTAAAATGAAGAAATGGCATAAATATTGCATTACAAGTATGTAATTAGGTATATACCTGGGTAGGTATACAAAATTTGGGCTATATAGAATAACGGGACATATAAATTGTTACTGCACCGACAGGATCATGTGAATTTTATTCACAACTTCTGATATCCTTAAAGAAAGAAATCACAGAGACATCATATATTTTCTGTCCAGTTATACCTTGTAGTTTGGAGGATCTTCTCTCTGGATCATCCATGTTTTCTCTCTGTAACATATTACTAGCATCAGCTTAGTATCTTACAATTAGGAAACTATTAAATAAAAATACAACACAAACAAGATTGGACCAATTAATATTTTCTTACAATTAGAAAACTCACCATTGTTAGTGCATGCTGAACTAAAACATTGTAGGATGCTGCTAAAAATAGTATTCAAGACTTAGAACTCTATGCAATTTCCAAAAATACAATTAATAATTAAACATTTACCATGCAATTAAGTAAACAACATAGAAGTTGTTGTAGAGCTGGCAGTTGATTAAGTAGTTTTATTATGTCAAGATTCTTCGATCTCTGCAAAATACACACACACACACACACACAAAAATAGTATACACGATCAATTCACAACATATTGATGAGTACAGTACCCAAAATCAGAAAATGAAACATAATTTAGATCACATACCAGTGGATTAGTCTCCAAGTCATACTTGAGCATGCTAAAATATTCAAATCTCTCTTCTAAGAACAATGCATAGCACCTAACCCTGCTGACTAATCCCAAGCTGAATTAACATAAATTAACATAATGATGTGGCCGACCATCTAGCAAAGGCAGGTAGAACTCAAGGGATTGACTATGTAGGCTACACATTTCCTTTGTTCAGGCTTACTGGTAACAGTTCCCTTTAGGAGGTTTAATTTTTGCAATAGACTCGGAGTATTGAAAGTGAGAATTCCTAAACCCAAATGTAAGAAAGAGCTGTTAGGAACATGTAATAGTTTAGCCTACAGGCCTTGAAATGCAAAAAAAAAAAAAAAATCAGAGAATCAGGAGCAGTAAGCTTGTGGCATTCACTCCTGTGGTCTGATTTCCAATGCACAGCCTGATGAAAATAAAATAAAATAAAATAAGCAAAGAAAAGAAAAGATAAGACAGAGGAGAGAAAAAAATAACAAAATAACACATTAGTACATGGTGTCTCAGAGCAATACCAAGCTTTCTTGCAACTAACACACAGCTTTTCGCTTTTCCATGTACCACACCAAGTCACCAACACATTATTTTAACTACTGATTACTCACATTCGGACATTGAAGAAAATCCAAAAAATGTACATACAATGAATTTTGTATTACAAAATAGCAAAGGCAACTTACAATTTAGGCACTTGGACTTCCTTCAGTTACAATTTTAGGGGTGGTGATTGGCCGGTGGCGAAGGTAAAATCGCAAGAAAAGCTGCCTGGTGGCGAGCAGCGGACTGGTGATGGAGTAGCAGACTGGTGGCGGAGCGGACTGGTGGCGGAGTAGTGGACCAGTGGCGGAGCGGAGAGAAACAGCGGAGTAGTGGACTGTTTGGCGGCAGAGAGAAACAGCGAAGATTCAATTGTTTGGCGAAGAGAAACAGCGGAGGGAATTTGCGCGGAGGGGAAGGGTTTGGCTGAGGGGAAGTTTAAGTGGGAAACTTAATTTTTTGCGCGGCAGAACGAAATTTGGAAGAATTTAGGAAATGAAATTGCCAACACACTGACGGATCCCAAAAATAAAAATAAAACAGTCAGTAAATGAAACATCCCCGACGGTTTTGAAATTAAAAACAGTCGATGTATCAACACAACACTGACGGCTCACAAAATATAAAACAGTCAGTGCAGAATAAAACACCAACGGCTCAGAAATAAAAACAGTCGGTATAAAATATCAGCACTGACTGTTTCAAAAAAAAAATAGTCAGTATAGTATATCAACACTGACGGTTTAAAATTAAAAAACAGTCAGTATAGTATATCAACACTGACGGTTCCGAAATAAAAACAGTCAATAAAAGTATCAACACTGACGGTTCCAAAATAAAACAGTCAGTGAATAAAAAAAAATAGAAAAATTGATAATAAAATCACCATAAAAGGTAGTTTGGAATCAGACCGTTCATTTTCATCCGGAAAATCAACAGTTGGTCTGTAGTGAAATCATTCCAAATATGTTTTAAAATGATCAAGAGAGAACATTGAACGTAATCAACATAAAAGTTTGGAAGTTTTATTATATATGAGCTTCGATCCAACACGAAGTGTTTATGACCATACGATGCTTCAATTTTCGGTCAACTAGATGGATGGGTAAATAAAAACACATTTTGATCAAACTTGTATGCAGAACAATAAATGTAGTGATCTTTAATTTAAACGGTTCTGATCGACCCACAGACGACATATTCTTGTATGTCTTTGTCAACTCACGAAACAAGAGTTTATGTTTCATGTTCATGAATAGAAGATGCGAGTCATTTAAATACGGATCGAATAACAATATCCGATCCATTTACACCCCTAGATCACTGTAACTTGGAGAATTTCATTTTTATTCTCTTAAGCGACACTTAAGCGGAATAAAAGGTTGAGTTTCAATAGAAGCCATAGAAGAAAATGGAAAAGAAATTACAGTACAAAAATCTAAGATCAACACGTTTATGAGCACAATTAGATTGGTTTGAGCAATTTTTGGACCATAGATTAATAGAGCAACACCGACGGTTCTAAATAAAAAATAGTCAGTAAATAATACAACACCGACTGTTCTAAATGAAACAGTCACTAATTAATGCAACACCGATGGTTTTAAATAAAAACACTCAGTAAAAAACAATCCAAGGAAACATGTAAATAAGATATTAAAAAAAATAGAATATGATAATTAATAATTTGATTAAAGTAGAGCTTCTAAAAAAATTAAAATAATATTCTCATGTGCGAAGTTAAGTGTGATGGTGGTTCGTTTTCATGAGAATTTTTTTGGAATCATTATTTTTATGATTTAACCTACATGAGGATTAGATTAGAAATGATGCAAAATTCAAAGTATTCTTATGAAAAGCTTCTCATGCTTCCAATCTTAATTTTTATCCTCTCATAAGAAATTATTATTATTATTATTATTATTATTATTATAATAATAAAAGAGGTTAGTTATTTTTATTTATAATATGAAAAAAAATTGTTTTCTAATGTTCAAATTTTAATTAAATGTCTACTGTAATTGAGATTTCCAAATTTGTCAATTCACATTGTACTACAACTACAGACAATACAAAATTTATAAACCATTTGTATCAGAACTAACTTAAATTACTGAATTTCGAGGGGTGCAATTTTGTATCAGAACTTGAGAAATGTGGGTGCAATTTAGTATTAATGTTTTGAATATATATATTTTATTGAATGTTTTGAATATTTGATGAGAGCACCGAATTCCAACAAATCACTGACGGTTTTTCAATCAAAACAGCCGGTGAAAGTTATCAACACTGACGGTTTTTAAATCAAAATAGTCGGTAAAAGTTATCAACACTGACGATTTATAAATAAAAATAGTCGGTGAAAATGATCAACACTGACGGTTTCTTAATAAAAAGCAGTCGGTGAAAATATATCAACACTAACGGATTCCAAATAAAAAACAGTCGGTGAAAGTTATTCAACACTGACGGTTCCTAAATAAAAAACAATCGGTGTTGGTGACTGCTCAACACTGGCTGCTATATGAAAAAAACAGTCAGTGAAAGTTTAGACAACACTGACGCTTCTCTTAAAAAAACAATCAGTGTTGATGACTGCTCAACACTGACTGTTATATTAAAAAAACAGTCGGTGAAAGTTAGGACAACACTGACGCTTCCCTTAAAAAAACAGTCAGTGTTGGTGACTGCTCTACACTGACGGTTTCTAAATAAAAACAGTCGGTGAAAGTTAGGACAACACTGACGCTTCCCTTAAAAAAACAGTCAGTGTTGGTGACTGCTCTACACTGACGGTTTCTAAATAAAAACAGTCAGTGAAGGATATAAGAAACACTGACGGGTAGAAAAAATAACAGTCAGTGTTGGTTTACTGACTGTTTTTAAAAGTGAATAGTCAGTGTTGAAGTTGTTCTTTTTTACAATTTTGCCACATAGTCACTACACTGACTGTTACATAATAAAACAGTCGGTGATTGAGGGTCAGTGAAGGGGTTTTTTGTACTAGTGAAAATTCATTCAGATCAAATGCACATAAATCTTGATGGGTGTCTAATGGCTCTAATCGGACATTGAACCAAATTCGGCCCGATGCTCATCAAACCACCATCACTCCAAGAACTAATTGATTAATTATAACTCCTTGTGGTTCCAACACTATTTCGAAAATTGGCCCATTATCAGCCCAATTGGAATCTCAAAATAATTTTCTAATTTCATTTCTCTGGTTTTAAAGTTGTGGTATTTGGGTTTTCATATTCAAAATTGGTACCCACTTTATGTAGGTCTTATTGGGCTAATGGACTGTGCATATAATACACAGCTTAGACATAATTAATACCACTGAATCGTAGCGATTAACAGAGATATGATGGCCTTCTGGGAAGCCTTGATAGTAATAAGGAAAGCCCAACTTATTTGGGACATATCTCAGTTCTTTTGAGCACTTTATATAAAAAAGCGGAGTGTCTTCTTTTTTCTTTTAGCTTTTCTCGCAGGTAAGTTTTATTCTGTCAAAAGGATATTTTTCTCTTTTTTTGTTATTCTTTTTCAAATGCGCCTTAATACTGCATTCATCTGTCGTCCCAAAAAAAAAAAAATAGTGTACTATATATTTAATGGACATATTTGATAAAAAAAAAACTATTGTCTTTTTGCATAAGTCATATATCTTGTGAGTATACAAGTAATCATTTTGCATATATGTTGTTGGAGAATCATGAAAGCCAAACAATTACGTCTTATCTAGAGATCAAACAATTACATCTCATCTAGGGGTCAAACACTTACACCCCGGGGAAGAAGAAACAATCCCCACCTTAACCTAAGGACCGCCCTATGCCAAAGATACCCAAAACATAATCTTTAGTGCGGAATACAATACCTGATTCCATAACGTTGGCCATGGAATCTTAAACCCGAAGTTGGAGCAGCAACCGTCTCCGTGAGCGCGAGACAAGACTCTAGTTCTTCCTTCTCGCCTTTTGATTGGATCTTAGATTAGGTCTTCCAAAGCAACAAGATCGCCTCTTGAGAATTCCTCTCCAATTTGCTAAATGGAATTCTCCTCTCAATTCTTCGATGGTGGAAGAAAGGAGAATGCACTCAATTTCTGTAGAAGAATAACTTCTGAAAAGAGTTGGTTATCTTGTGCCTTGGGGACCCATCTATATATAGTTTACACATTCTGGCAGCGCGACTGCGGGTGGTCCACCCGCACTGGATCTCACTGCGTCCGCACTGAGATAATTCGCGTCCAAATAACCGCCTTAAAACTTAGCCCAAATTTTCACTAAGTCCTGAGTGCGTCCGCACTGGATCCCAGTGCGTCCGCATTACGCTCGGACTTTTTCCGAATTGAACTTCAGAACCTGAGTGCGTCCGCACTCAGGTCCAGTGCGAGTGAACCACCCACACTGGGCTCCCTGAAAACTCCCAGAATTTGGCTAAGTACTGAGTGCGTCCACACTCAGATCCAGTGCAGGTGGACCACCCACACTGGGCGCCGACTGCGTCCGCACTGGGGTTCCAGTGCGTCCACATTACGCTCGGACTTTTTCTGTGTTGTCCGAACTTCCCAAAATTTGGCTAAGTACTGAGTGCGTCTGCACTCAGATCCAGTGCGGGTGGAGCACCCGCACTGGGAGCCCAAAATATTTCCAGAATTTGGCTAAGTACTGAGTGCGTCCACACTCAGATCCAGTGCGGGTGGACCACCCACACTGGGCGCCGACTGCGTCCGCACTGGGATCCAGTGCGGGTGCTCCACCCACACTGGACGTCCAAAAGGCAGTTTTCTCAATTGCAAATTTCAGAATCAGTCCATCAATGATTTGATCTTTGCCCAAATTGTTCTACACACTTATGGACCACATCCTATTGAATACATAGATTGTCTAATATCTTAATTCCATATTAGATCACTTTAACTGTGACAATCATATTGACAGTAAACAATTCATAATTATATTACATATATGCTCAACGTTGGATTAAGATCCAACAATCTCCCACTTGAGCAATATGTTATACTCTTTTAATTATGTATTGTCAGCCTTATGTGCGCACATACTTTTCTGCCATCCTCATGTATTACCAAACCAATTCCGTCCATCAATCATATTAGCAAAGGACTAAAGCGGCTTTCGTCACATTTATTTTAGTCGTAACTCAACCATCAATAATCACAGTACTAACATAACTAAATGACATGAATCATGATGTGGATGTGTAGCATAGAAATTACACGCAATTGTGATCTTACGTGCCAATTTCTAATTAGGTCTCCCACTTAAAACTTGAAACTAAATTTCATAAACTTATTGTAAAATGCAAAATTCAACTAAACAATTTGCAAACACATATCCAAATTTGAGGTCAAACTTAAAATAGAGACAGAAAACAAAATAAAACTCTTTTGCAAAACAATGCATATTACACAAAAAACTTGTTTCATGTTACAAGTTACATATCCAAAATAAGTAAATAGAACATCAAAATAAACAATTAACAAACTCCCACTAAAACTGAATTTCCCTAATAGGAATTACACCCATATGAGCAACATGCTCTTCAAACTTATTGGGTGGTAATCCTTTAGTGAGTGGATCTGCCAACATGGAGTTTGTCCCTATATGTTCTATTGACAACTGACCTTTCTGTACTCTCTCTTTTACAACCAAAAATTTTATGTCAATGTGCTTGGACTTTGACGAACTTCGGTTGTGATTCGCGTATAGCACGGCTGAGTTATTGTCACATAACAATTGTAGTGGTTTCTCTATAGACTCCACTATGCGCAGCCTAGTGATAAAATTGCGTAGCCATACACCATGATTCGATGCTTCATAACATGCAATGAATTCTGCGGCCATTGTGGAAGATGCTATAAGTGTTTGTTTAGCACTCTTCCACGAGATGGCTCCTCCAGCTAACATGAAAACGTAGCCGGATGTCGATTTCATGCTATCATGGCATCCTCCAAAATCAGAGTCGGTATACCCAATAACCTCTAGCTTATCCGACCTCCGATACGTGAGTATGTGGTCTTTTGTTCGCTTCAGGTACCTCAAGACCCTTTTGGCTGCTTTCCAATGATCTAGACCTGGATTTGACAAGTATCGGCCCAACATGCCAGTGATGAACGCAATATCTGGACGCGTACACACTTGCGCATACATTATGCTCCCAACAACTGAGGCATATGGATACTTTTGCATTACTTCCTTTTCTATAGGATTCTTTGGGCATTGGCTGAGACTAAATTTGTCTCCTTTTGCCACAGGGGTATTTCCTGGTTTACTGTCTTGCATGCCATACCTTTTCAGGACCTTTTCTATATAATTCCTTTGGGACAATCCTAATATACCTTGGGTTCTATTCCTCAGTATCTCAATCCCTAGGACAAATGATGCATCACCAAGATCTTTCATCTCAAAATTCTTCATCAGAAATTTCTTGGTCTCATGCAACATATTTATATCATTGCTGGCAAGTAATATGTCATCCACATATAAAACCAGGAACACGAACTTACTCCCACAGAACTTGAGGTATATACACTCATCCACAACATTTGCCTCAAAACCAAATGACATAATCACATTGTGGAATTTGTAGTACCATTGACGAGACGCTTGCTTTAGTCTATAGATGGATTTCTTAAGTTTGCACACCATAGACTTTGCATCTCCCGATATATAGTTTTCTGGTTGCACCATATAGATCGTTTCTTCAATGTCACCATTTAGAAACGCTGTCTTAACATCCATCTGATGAAGCTCTAAATCAAAATGCGCAACTAATGCCAATATAATCCTTAAAGAGTCTTTCAATGAAACCGGAGAGAAAGTCTCTTTATAATCGATGCCTTCCTTTTGTGTAAAACCCTTAGCGACAAGACGCGCCTTAAATTTCTCCACATTACCTTTCGAATCCCTCTTGGTTTTAAATATCCATTTGCAACCAATCGGTTTCGCACCTGATGGTAATGGGACAATTTCCCAAACGTCATTGTCAGCCATAGATTTTATTTCCTCATTCATGGCATCGATCCACTTTTGAGAGTTAGAGTTTTGCATAGCTTGTTGTAAATTTATGGGGTCATTTTCCAACATGCCAACATCAAACTCATGTTCTTGAAGGTAAACTACATAATCCGAAGATATTGCAGACCTTTTCTCTCTAGCAGATCTTCTTATTGGCACTTCTAAATTTTCTTGAGAATTTCCAGCATTGTCTACAACAATCTGGCCAACAACAACATCATCCATAATTTCTGGAATTTCTCTTTGTGTTGTTTGATCTTGTTGAGTTTGGTCTTCAATAATGGTTTCGTTTTCGACAATTGTGTTTTGAGTAAAGATGGGTTCAATGTCCACAAAACTCTCAACACTTGAGGGAATGTTTGCACATTCCTCTTCGAATTCAAAATCCATTATTGTATCTCCCCCCGCAAACTCAACATCCTCAAAAAATTTTGCATTTCCCGTCTCAAAAACTGAATGTTCTGTAGGATTATAAAACTTAAAACCCTTGATCGCTCGGGATACCCAATAAAATAACAACTAACAGTCCTTTCATCCAGTTTCTTCTCGTGCGGCCTATAAGGCCTTGCCTCAGCTGGACATCCCCATACACGCAAGTGTTTTAAATTAGGCTTTCGCCCATTCCAAATTTCATATGGGGTTTTGTTAGTTGCTTTAGTGGGTACTCTATTTAGGATATATGCTGCTGTCTTTAAGGCTTCACCCAATAGATTTTGTGGTAAAGTAGTACAACTCATCATACTTCTTACCATATCCTTAAGCGTTCTATTGCGCCTCTCAGAAACACCATTCATTGCCGGCGAACCGGGCAATGTATATTGAGGCACAATTCCGCATTCATCTATGAACTGTGCAAAAGGACCTCGACATTGCTCACCCGATCCATCATATCTGCCGTAGTATTCACCACCACGGTAAGATCTAATGGCCTTAATGCGTTTGTTAAGTTGTAACTCAACTTCCGCTTTGAAACTTTTGAACATGTCAAGGGCTTGAGCCTTTTCTTTAATTAAATATATGTAGCCATATCTTGAATAGTCGTCTATAAAACTAATAAAATACCGCTGACCATTTCTTGTAGCCGTTGGAAACGGACCACAGATATCGGTATGAATTAATTCTAAGACTTCTGAACACCTTTTGGCTTCATATTTTCTGAAATTGGTTTGTTTCCCTTTTATGCAATTAATACAATCATTAAGATCTGAAAATTTTAAGGGTTCAAGAATTTCATTAGACACAAGTCTTTCAATTCTACGTTGAGAAATGTGACCTAATCGCTTGTGCCATAATGTAGCTGAATTCTCATTTGTTAATTTTCTTTTCTTACTATTTGTATCCACATGCAAGGCTTCAATATAAGAACTATTGACATTCAAAGAATATAGATTATCATAAACCGAAAGAAAACCAGAACCAACTTGTTTTGAATCATGAAACAAACTGAATTTTCCATTTCCAAAAGTACAAGTAAATCCATACTTATCCAAAGCAGAAATAGAAATTAAGTTACGTCTAAAAGACGGTACAACAAATGTCTCATACAAATTCAAATAAAATCCTGATTTTAACAATAATCTATAAGTCCCAATAGCCTCCACCTCAACTTTATTGCCATCGCCCACAAAGATGAATCTTTCATCATCACTTGGCTTCCGGCAATTTAGGCAGCCCTGCAAAGATATACTTATGTGAGTAGTTGCACCTGAATCTATCCACCAAGTATATCTAGATACAGAAGATAAATTAACTTCCGTACAAACCATAACAAGAGATTTACCTTTCTTAGCACGCCATGCGTGATAATTCTGGCAATGAATCTTCTTGTGTCCAACCGCACCACAAAAGTAACAGGGATTTTCAGATGTGGCAACTTTCTTGCCCTTATCCTGTTTCTTATTGGTGGTCAATGCAGCATCCTTATTATCCTTAGTCTGATTGGATTTCTTACGCTTAGCCGGTCCCTTAGATTTGGAAGTAGTAGCAACATGGGCACTTTCTGTCTTATCCTGTTTCAGTCTTTCCTCTTCTTGCACACAATGTGAGATGAGCTCACTAAGTGTCCATTTTTCCTTTTGATAATTATAGCTCACCTTAAACTGTCCAAAGTGCGAAGAAAGGGATATCATTGCTAAGTGCACCAAGAGATTATCAGAAATCTCCAACTTCAGTGCCCTTAGTTTTGATACAGCATTAGACATCTCCATGATATACTCCCGAATACTTCCCTTTTCCTTATACTTCATTGAAACAAGTTTCGTCAAGAGTGTACCAATTTCAGACTTTTCATTCTTGACAAACATTGTCTCAATTTCGGCCAAATATTCCTTAGCGTTAGTAATCCCATCAGTAATCGAGCCTCTAAATACCTCTGGAATGGACCTTTTCATAATCATTAGACTCACTCTATTGGATCTGTCCCACCTCTCCTTTCCCTTCTTTTCTTCAGGGGTAGAGGTATCAATAATGGTGGGACAGGCCTCTCTGAATGCTAAGTCTAAATCCATGACACCGAGAGTTATCATAACACTCTCCTGCCAATACTTGAAATTGGAACCATTCAACATCGGAATATCTTTAAGGCTAGTAGTAATGCTTGCTGAAAAATACGAACAAAAAATACACAAAACAACCACGATTTAGCGAAAAATTCTGAATTTTATAAATTATATTCAAATAAAGGCTAAATATTTCCATCATTAACAAAACATCGGTTTCCATTAATTGGTCACCGGAGGGTAACGAATTAATTTCTTATGATACTTTGGCGCAATAATAAAGCATTAATGATTTAGTAACATATCGACAATATGCCTTCCGGAGGGCCGACTTATTGACATATGTAATAAGACATAATCATCACTACACTTTATTATCACTTAATTGTACATATAATTTCAACAACCATTATCTTCCGGAGGGCCGATAAATGATCACTTCTATCAAATGCACACCTAATTTCCCTTTTATACAGTGAATATAAATTAACTTTGTCAAAAGAGGCACCGGAGGGTACGATAGTGACTTAATCAATTCAATTCAAGGTACATATAAAACCTTAATGCCTTTATAAGAACTATAATTTATAACTTAGCCATAAAATAAAAATTGCAATTAAATAAATATAATTGCATCATAACAATTGCATTCATTTTCTAGATTTTCCCGAGTATAGTGCAGACACACTGAGGATGAGTGCGTCCGTATTGTCCTTATTATTATTTTAGTGTTTCGAATTTAAGGGGAAAACTGAAAAATAATTACAATTGTTATGCTGAATTATGACATGATCTAGAGAGACTTTAATTTTGGAAGCACCATAATAATAATAACCTTTCAAATTAAGAAATTTCTTTCTTACTTTGTAAATTCCTAATTCCAAAATTGCCCAGAAAATTGCCAAATGAATGGCATGCGGAATTTCATGCGTGCCATGGTAGGCCACATAAAAGATTCCAAGACCGAATCTTGATTAGGTATATTGCGATTTCTGATGGAAATCTTCGAGCAATCCCTAATCAAACTTAATAACTGAAATCTGAGCAATAAGGACCTTAATTTTGTACTATCCAAACTTTAATTTTCAGATCAAAACCAATCAAGAAAATCCAACAAAAAAAATCAACGAAAAATCATCAATTCAAAACCTAATTCTCTCTAGATCCAAAGACCTAATCCTTCGGCATAGGGAGGCTCTGATACCACTTGTTGGGGAATCATGAAGGCCAAACAATTACGCCTTATCTAGAGATCAAACAATTACATCTCATCTAGGGGTCAAACACTTACACCCCGGGGAAGAAGAAACAATCCCCACCTTAACCTAATGACCGCCCTATGCCAAAGCCGACTCATATAAACATAATCATAAGTGCGGAATACAATACCTGATTCCATAACGTTGGCCATGGAATCTTAAACCCGAAGTTGGAGCAGCAACCGTCTCCGTGAGCGCGAGACAAGACTCTAGTTCTTCCTTCTCGCCTTTTGATTGGATCTTAGATTAGGTCTTCCAAAGCAACAAGATCGCCTCTTGAGAATTCCTCTCCAATTTGCTAAATGGAATTCTCCTCTCAATTCTTCGATGGTGGAAGAAAGGAGAAGGCACTCAATTTCTGTAGAAGAATAACTTCTGAAAAGAGTTGGTTATCTTGTGCCTTGGGGACCCATCTATATATAGTTTACACATTCTGGCAGCGCGACTGCGGGTGGTCCACCCGCACTGGATCTCACTGCGTCCGCACTGAGATAATTCGCGTCCAAATAACCGCCTTAAAACTTAGCCCAAATTTTCACTAAGTCCTGAGTGCGTCCGCACTGGATCCCAGTGCGTCCGCATTACGCTCGGACTTTTTCCGAATTGAACTTCAGAACCTGAGTGCATCCGCACTCAGGTCCAGTGCGGGTGAACCACCCCCACTGGGCTCCCTGAAAACTCCCAGAATTTGGCTAAGTACTGAGTGCGTCCACACTCAGATCCAGTGCGGGTGGACCACCCACACTGGGCGCCGACTGCGTCCGCACTGGGGTTCCAGTGCGTCCGCATTACGCTCGGACTTTTTCTGTGTTGTCCGAACTTCCCAAAATTTGGCTAAGTACTGAGTGCGTCTGCACTCAGATCCAGTGCGGGTGGAGCACCCGCACTGGGAGCCCAAAATATTTCCAGAATTTGGCTAAGTACTGAGTGCGTCCACACTCAGATCCAGTGCGGGTGGACCACCCACACTGGGCGCCGACTGCGTCCGCACTGGGATCCAGTGCGGGTGCTCCACCCACACTGGACGTCCAAAAGGCAGTTTTCTCAATTGCAAATTTCAGAATCAGTCCATCAATGATTTGATCTTTGCCCAAATTGTTCTACACACTTATGGACCACATCCTATTGAATACATAGATTGTCTAATATCTTAATTCCATATTAGATCAATTTAACTGTGACAATCATATTGACAGTAAACAATTCATAATTATATTACATATATGCTCAACGTTGGATTAAGATCCAACATATGTCACATAAAACCTGATGGCACTAATTTTTTTTTGTTGAAATGATTTTAATAGTATGATAAAAAGAATGTTTCTACTTCTTAATACAATGCATAACCTTTTGCAACACACGATGGTATCGATGTCAAAAACTTGAAGTCTGACTACAGGAATTTATCAAAAATGAAATTTTTTTTTTCATTTTTATGGAGATCAAATATATTATTTTTAAAAAAAAAATATTATAAAAAGATACTTCACATAAGCATTATTAAATAAAACTAAAATTATTTCACTAATTCCATCCAACTACCCATTCACAGGTAATGCCCGCCATAACACCAAGGATCAATACAATGCAGATTACATTTTTGAACAACTGACAACAATTTGACTCATTAATATTTGTTATATTACTAAATTGTTGCCACTTCAAGTAGCATCCTCCTTTCAGCGAAGAAAAACGCAGTAGAACCGGCTCCCATAACCCTCTTTTCTTCAGCAAAAAAATAAGAATCGAAACTAGAACCCAGGAGACAGCGAGCCTCCACAGAAACTCCTATCCAGTTAATAAGGCTGGAGCCCAGTTCTTAGGATTATAATTAATTTTTTTATTAAATTTTTTATAATTATATCGAACATCGTAGATTGCAGATATGCCCATAGTGAATGCCACACCCATGAATAAGGCAGCATACCAGATCACCCACACCAAGAACTTCATCGCAATATTTCTCTTCCGAGGGACCACGCATAACAAAAGCAGCATAACACAAACAGATAAAAAAAGTGCAATCATGTCACAAATTAGGAAGTAATTTAAAGAATCACCAAGGACAGGTTGACCTTTAGTTATCTCATGATTCTTATCATCAGGTTGGAATCCTCCTGGAGGATTTAATGCAGCTTGGAAGGTGACAGTCGCCACCAACGTCGTCACCAACAATAGAATTTGTGGATCGTACCTCTTTTCCTTTTTCTTCTTTTGCAACTCTGAAGTTCCATTTTCCATGTCATTTCTCGAGCTGAGAAAACCGGGTTGCCGCAGTGACGTTCTTGGAGTTGGTATTGGATTTGAAAAAGAATCCCTCATGACAGGTTCTGCTTCAGATAATAGTTCAGCTGTAGTCTTTCCCCCAGCTGCTCGTATCATCTCTCCAAGGATGAGATCTCCATTTTGCGGCCATGATCCCAACAGAACATCGAGTGGAGTTAAGGATGCCAAGTTCATGATGTTCACATTGATGGTTGTTTTATTCAACAAAAATTTGATTACCTGAGATGCAAAGGTGCAAGTTGTTATGTAATCCTTACAAAGGCATCAAGATTATTAATATACTCACCAACTTCTTTTTTATTAGAGAGAACTATGGCTTACTGATAATTGTTTGCTTGCGACGGCATGATGCAAAATAGTATTTCCTCTGTCATCTTTTGCATTAAGGTCTTTCACCTGGTCGATCAAGAACTCAACTGTGTCAAAAGAATTATATTTGACAGCCAAATGAAGTATAGTTTCTCCACAATTTGTAACCCTATGCACTGCCTCCTCACAGGCTTCCACTAACACTTTGACAACAACTGCCCTTCTTTTTTTAACAGCAATATGAAGTGGAAATAGCCCTTCCTGTGTGTCACTTAATAAACAAAGGTCCAAGCCAGCCTACATAAACAAAATGAACATTGAATTACAAGCATATTTTGCAAACTGTATGATCTTGAAGGTTTGCAGACAACAAAATCTTTACCGTTAATGGCACTTACTATATTCTAGTGGTGTTCTCATTTGGATCTTTGTAACTTTTGTTTTTTTCATACAGAAAAGTGTTGGGCCATCGGATGTAATTTTGATTCCGATGGTCGTTAGAGCCGTCCGATGCACTTTAAGATTCGTGCAAACCCTGCTTTGAGATTTGTGCACACAAAATTCAAAGCACATCGGACAGCTCGAATGCCCATCGGATCCAAATTTACTTCCGATGGTCGTCGGACCCAAACTGCACTCTTTTTTGTAAGCAAAGTACTTACTCAGAAACATCAAAATGAACTGATCATATTAATTACCTTCAACAACTCCTTCACTACAGTGACATGACCATGGGCAGCAGCCAAGTGCGGAGGTGACAACCCCTGGCTGTTGAGCTCCATTGCAAGCTCGGGTTTGTGATAGATAACCTCGCCAACAAAATCAGCATGTCCAAGCATTGCTGCAACATGTAGGGGGTTATCTCTCACTGATGTTCTCACAATCAATTTCTCGAGCAAGAGCTTATCTTGATTGAGAAGCTCTTTTAATGCATTCACATCTCCAGCATGAGAGGCCTCTTCTAGTCTTGTAAAGAGCATATCCATAATTAGTCTCTTTTCCTTGGTTGAGTTTACACACACAACACTAGTCCCTTTAATAGAGTTTATGCCGCGTGTTGACCTAACATCAACTATCGTAAAGTCAATGGAAATTCAATATTATTTCCTTACATATAGGCGAAAAGAGAGAATTAAACTTTGTGTGTTTATTGATCCCTTACAGTTACTTAACTGTCCAATCAAATATTTATTAACAATAATTTTAGACATGTATATATGTTAAGTATAAATACATAATTATTTATTTAAACATCTTTCAAGGGCATTAACAATTTGTCTTAATTCCTTGAATATACATCGGAAAAGACAGAGAAGAAGTTTTTGAAAACTCTACAGCGGCTGTCAAAATCTCTCTCTCTCTCTATCTCTATCTCTATCTTTAGTACAGAATATTTGTCAACAGGAAACATGCGTTCAGGTCTTGGGGATATTTTAAAGAATCATTAAAAGATACTGTTCTTTCTAGTTTCTACTTTAGTCTGAAAGAATTTAAAATATCGTAAAAGTTTTTTATCTATCTAAAAATGTGTTCTTCAATTTTACTAATATATTAAAAAAATCATACAATTCCTTTCTTATGTCTATTTTAATTCGCTTATGTAATGGAATAATAATTAATTTTTGATTGAAGAAAGTTCTTGTAATTTATGTTTGGATTTTAAAGCAATGCTACCATTAAATATATCTGTTATTTAAAAAAATGAGTTCTTTAATTTTACTAAATATTAAAAAAAAATTATGTACCCGGAACTTGGACTACGAAGTCTGAGTAGGGTCCACAGCCATGTGAATGAGCACCATTCATTGGTATTGACAGTTAATAAGAAGAAAAGTATACTGCCGTATGAGTAAGGTTTGGGTTCTATGGATAACATAAGGTCATCCGTGTTACGGTGTCAAAAATCTATCAAATAAACTTAAAACTTTGATCTAAGTAGCTCAATAAATTATTTATATAATTAGCATGTAGGATACCAATTTTTACCATTTTTAAATTTTGTTACTATCTTTTATAATTTATGAAAGATTGTAAAAATGACTTAAAAATAAAAGAAAATTGTCAATATTTTAAGCTATTTTTGTAATCTTTCGTAAATCATAAAAAAATTTAAAAAAAATTCAAAAATAGTAAAAATTGATATTCTACAAGCTAATTATATAACCAATTTATTGAGCTACTGTAATACCTGAAAATTTTAGTATTTATTATTCTTATAAAAAAATTTCATAATATAATAAAGATTATAAATCTTTTGGTAACATTTTGTAAAGATATAATTAGGATATAGAAATTAATTATAGAACTAAAAAGATTCAATCAAATTAAGACATTTGAAATATCTTAATATAATATTTTATAATGTTAATAACCGTTTGTTAAAGAAAAGATTAATCAATTAAAGAGGCGCAAACCTCTTGATTCATTCTCTTTATTTATATGATAACAATTTGTATTTAATAAATATCTTAATTGCATAGTTTCGGAATAGTTTTATTTTTAAACTCCTGATAAACCTTTTGAAGGCACCGTTTCATTTATACCTTCGTTATATATACAGATTAAAATATCTCAGTTCTCTTCTATCATTATTTTATATCCGACAAACATTCCTCTTCTCTCTCTCTGATTGATATCCAAGTAAAAACAAAAATGAAAAAGAAAGAAAGAAAACCGAACAAATATTTTGTTCGAGTTTTGATATCAATTATTAGTATCTGATCCGAATTCTGATTACGTCGCAGTAATTCTGAATTGTTGTTGCAATCTTATTTCAAATTCTGACGATCTCGCTATCAGGTAACCAGACTTCTCTATAATTTGTATTTTCTATTTGTATGGTTGATTTGGGTATTGGTATTGCGTATTAGATTATGTTGACATATTTAACAGGATAGCGGGTCTGAGGTTGGAATTTGATTTGTCCGATATACGGGGGCTGCTAGTCGTGGTCGGGACCGATATGCGGGGAATGCTTGTCGCAGTCGGGTTCGATGGTTGAAATGATGTGACTTGTTTTACGGATAACCTAGACCGACGTGCTATCGCCTATTAAATATGTGTGCATAATTTTATGTGTATTTGTGTGGATTAATCCGGCCTGTTTGAATGGTTGTTAAATTAAGCCAATTATAAAGAAGCGCATCGTTAAATAACCGGTTACTGAGCTTTGAAGCTGACTCCGTTTGTTATTTTTGTTTTCTTTCTGTTGGCGACGTAGGTTGACGGGCCAATGAAAAGTGTGAAGATGCTTATATAATCACGCTCCGGATGGTAAAAATCTGGGGTGTGACAGCTACTTAAATCAAAGTTTGAAATTTATACGATAGGTTTTTGAGGCCATAGCATGAATGGCCTTATGCTATACATAGCAGCCAAGCCTTACTTCGGCCGTATTATTCAATTCAGCAAAGTAGTCATGGGACTTGTCTTTGTAAACCGTTGATTTAGATAAACTGACAATAACAGAAAAAGTGATTGATGTAAGATTTTCTGTTTGTTAGTGCTTCATGCGAAATTTCTAGCTCAATGTTTTGTACAGCTTATGTTTTTTCTTTTTCTTTTTATATATATATTCCTCTCATGTGTATCTTCGTGGTTATAAATTATCTCAACTAAGTTGATGCAAATTAAGTCTATTCGAAGAACTGTATATTTTGTTGGTAATCATGTAGTTCTTCTATATCAACTCATTCCACCATACATATAATTAGTTTTGCTTCATATAACACAATATTTTAAACCTAACTTTCAGGTCTAATGAAAGTTATTGTAATTATAACAACTCCCTTTCAGCAAGTTCATATGGTAATTTCAGCCTAAACTACCCAACCCAACTTGACCGAGCGTGAGCCGATAGTACATTCGACTTAACTAAATTAATAATGTAGTATTGGGACCTGTATTAATTGGTGCAAAGTGAACAAGATATTCGAAATCATATATACTTCCATAGATGCTTCTTTAAACAGGTGGCATTCATTAATTGCGACGTTACACAACTGTACATATACCTTTTTTTGAAGTGGTCAGAGTTTGACTTTGAGGATATATTCCACACAAGACTCGGTCTTATGTATTTGTGGTTTATATTTTGTCCACATTAAATAATGACATGAATGTTTTCAAGATAAATTCACTAAATGGTTTCTACTTCTTTTAAAGTTGCTGGATACATATACAACTCGCATTTGTTGGCCTTGGTCATTTCTAAAGTGGAGAAAAATCAACAGAAATCTGATTCAAACCATAGAAAATGCAGTCGCTTTCACTAATTAATGTTCTCGGTTTCTGATGGATTGGTACCACTGCAACAAAGGTTGCTGGATACATATGCAGTCCCTTTCGTTAATTAGCCTTGGCCATTTTCTAAAGAGGATTTTTGACTTAGCTGTGTAACCACTCATATATAGAGGTCATTTTGTGCCAGGCACTTCTTGCAGTGGAAATTTTCTTAAGTCCAGGTCCCGAAGGCCTAATGGGGAGATTTTATTGAACCTTTGCACATATTATGTTGCCGGACCTGATGGAGGTAATTTCGAAAGTTACAAGAGAGCACATGAGCCTTTTGCCCTTGAACTCATCTTACATAGCTTTAATTCCAAAACAGAATAATGCAACTAATTGTGATTTTTCTTCTGCTTAGCAACTAATTTGCCATCGTTCTTTTGCGTAATAAACTCATTGGCCATTGTTCTTTTGCTTTATAACCTCATTCGTCATTGTTATTTTACATAACTTCAACATTTTTATTTCTTCTTGTGCTTAGGGGCGGACCCAAGTGCATCCAGAGGGGGGCAGCTGCCTCCCTCTGGATTTTGCATTTTAGTGAAAGTCGGGAAGTTTCGATTAACTCTGCCCCTCCCTGGAAAATCTTTTACCCCCTGCTGGATGTTTAATTTGTAGTTCGGATTAAATTTAGGGTTAAAATTAAAATAAATTTGTTCAGTTATGATTAATAATTAGAATTATATATTAAAATATTAGAAATTACAAGCTACAGCATTAAAAAGTATAAATTAAAGCTTTATTTTTTTATTAAGTACTTAATTAGTTAATGAATTTGAACCCGATTAGCTATTTAAACCTAATTAGTTAATAAATATATAGAATGTACGACTATTTAGTCCAAGTTTTTTTTCTTGTATCAAATTAAGCAACTATATAGGTAGTCTGAAAATTTGCTCTGTTATTGAAAATGATACGTAGAAAGATATATATCCAAAAAGTCAAACTAGAAAAAATTAAATGAGATCGAATATCATATAGAATATTATTTAAATGATAATGATGGTATCGATATCAAAAACTTGAAGTCTGACTACAGGAATTAATCAACAATGAAATATTATTTTTTCATTTTTATGGAGATCAAATATATTATTTTTCAAAAAAATTATATTATAAAAAAGATACTTCACATAAGCATTATTAAATAAAACTAAAAATTATTTCACTAATTCCATCTTGCTACCCATACATAGCTAATGCCGGCCATAACACCAAGGATCAATACAATGCATATTACATTTTTGAACAACTGACAACAATTTGATTCATTAATGTTTTTTATACTACTAAATTGTTGCCACTTCAAGTAGCATCCTCTTTTTAGCGAAGCAAAACGTAGTAGGCCCGGTTCCCATAACCCTCTTTTCTTTAGCACAAAAATAAGAATCGAAACTAGCACCCAGGAGATAGCGAGCCTCGACAGAAACTCCCATCCAATTAATAAGGCTGGAGCCCAGTTCTTAGGATTATTATTAAATTTTTTATTCATTCTTTTATAATTATATCCAACATCGTAGATTGCATATATGCCCATACTGAATGCCATACCCATGAATAACGCAGCATACCAGATCACCCACACCAAGAACTTCATCGCAATATTTCTCTTCCGAGGGACCACGCATAACAAAAGCATCATAACACAAACAGATAAAAAAAGTGCAACCATGTCACATATTAGAAAGTAATTTAAAGAATCACCGAGGACAGGTTGACCTTTAGTCATCTCATGATCTTTATCATCAGGTTTGAATCCTCCTGGGGGATTTAATGCTGCTTGGAAGGTGACAGTCGCCACCAATGTCGCCACCAACAATAGAATTTGTGGATCGTACCTTTTTTCCTTTTTCTTCTTTTGCAACTCTAAAGTTCCATTTTCCGTGTCATTTTTCAAGCCGAGAAAACCGGGTTGCTGCAGTGACGTTCTTGGAGTTGGTATTGGATTTGAAAAAGAATCCCTGATGACAGGTTCTCCTTCAGACAATAGTTCAGCTGTAGTCTTTCCCCTGGCTGCTCGTATCATCTCTCCAAGGATGAGATCTCCATTCTGCGGCCATGATCCCAATAGAACATCGAGTGGAGTTAAGGATGCCAAGTTCATGATGTTCACATTGATGGTTGTTTTATTCAACAAATATTTGATTACCTAAGATACAAAGGTGCAATTTGTTAAGTACATGTTTAGAAAAGCATCAAGGATGCATATATTTATCAGAAAGACAGTGATGGCTTACTGGTAATTGTTTGCTTGCCACGGCATGATGCAAAATAGTATTTCCTCTGTCATCTTTTGCATTAAGGTCTTTCACCTGGTCGATCAAGAACTCAACTGTGTCAAAAGAATTATATTTGACAGCCAAATGAAGTATAGTTTCGCCACAATTTGTAACCCTATGCACTGCCTCCTCACAGGCTTCCACTAACACTTTGACGACAACTGCCCTTCTTTTTTTAACAGCAATATGAAGTGGAAATAGCCCTTCCTGTGTCTCACTTAATAAACAAAGGTCCAAGCCAGCCTGCATAGACAAAATGAATATTGAATTACAAACATATTTTGCAAACTGTAAGATCTTGAAGTTTGCATAAACAAAATGAACTTACTATCATAGAAGGAAAAATCGGAATCGGAATCGGGATCGGACTTTTGGCCGGGGGATCCGAATCAGATAAATCGGTCAAAATCGGCTGAATCGGATCGGAAACTCAGACTTTTTTGCCAGAAGCTCGTTTTATACTAGAAAAATAGAAAAAATTGATAAAAAAATAATTTGTCAAGTTTAGACAAATGATTACAATTAAATAATCCATTAATACAGCATAATACAAGTATTACAACTAAAAACACTCTCTTTCACTGCCAGAAACTATGTCGTGCTGGCTGGATCATTTCTGTCGTACTGCCAGAAACTAAAAACACTCTCTTTCACTGCCAGAAGCTCGTTTTATACTAGAAAAATAGAAAGAAATATGATAAAAAATAACTTGTCAATAATTTACGTAAATAATCCACTAATACAATATAATACAAGCATTACAAATTACAAATTACAATTTACACCTCGCTGCTACAATTTTAAAAAAAAATTGACTGTTTTATGACATATATACATGTAAGTATTTTTTTTAATAACAAAATAATCAATGGTGTTGTGTTAGTATTCTTGGTTGGTATAATAAAGTGCTTGGGTTCGATTCACGCCTCTGAAAAAAAAAAAAATTTGCCTTAATTTACTGTGTTGAATGGTTTACAATTACAACGTTTATAAAAATAATAATATCTTCTTTTATTACAAAAACAAACAATGGTGTAGTGGTATTATAATTTGTTGGTAGGGTAAATGCTTGGGTTCGAGTCCCACTGGTTGCAAAAATTATTTTGCTTTCTTGAGTTTAAGTCCATTTCGCCCAATTTCACTGAAACAGTACCGTTCCTGCCGGAATTGGACTGAAACGGACGAAATTTAACTGAAATAGTACTGTTCCGGCAGGAATTTGACTGAAATGGACGAAATCTGACTGAAATAGTACTGTTCCGGCCGGAATTTGACCGAAATTACCGAAATTTGACTGGAATCTACTAATACCGGGTAAATCGGACTGAAATCGGATCGGCTTCGTCCGATTCCGGGCCGGAACGTCCGATTCCGGTCCGGAACGTCCGATTCCGGTCCGGAACGTCCGATTCCGGTCCGGAACGTCCGATTCCGGTCCGGAACGTCCGATTCCGGGCCGGAACGGCCATTTTGCAATCTATGCTTACTATATTGTAGTGGTGTTCTCTTTTGGATCTTTGTAACTTCTGTTTTTTCATACAGAAATGTGTATGGCCATCGGATAATATTTTTTTTGTGATGGTCATAAGAGCCGTCCGATGCAGCTTTGAGATTTGTTCACACGAAATTCAAAGCACATCGGACAGATTGGAGGCCCATCGGATCCAAATTTACTTCCGGTGGCCATCGGACCTAAACTACACCCTTTTATGTAAGCAAAGTACTAACTGAGAAACATCAAAATGAACTGATCATATTAATTACCTTCAACAACTCCTCCACTACAGTGACATGACCGTGGGCGGCAGCCAAATGCAGAGGTGACAACCCCTGGCTGTTGAGCTCCTTTGCAAGCTCGGGTTTGTGATAGATAACCTCGCCAACAAAATCAGCATGCCCAAGCATTGCTGCAACATGTAGGGGGTTATCTCTCAGTGATGTTCTCGCAACCAATTTCTCGAGCAAGAGCTTATCTTTCTCAAGAAGTTCTTTTAATGAATTCACATCTCCAGCATGAGAGGCCTCTTCCAGTCTTGTAAAGAGCATATCCATTGTCAGTCTCTTTTCCTTGGTAGAGTTTTTACATTACATGTATGTTAAATAGAGCAAGAGCTTGTCATTCTCTAGAAGTTCCTTAATATGAGTTTATGCCACGTGTTGACCAAAAAGAATTTGTCAACAGGAGACTTGCGTTCAGGTCTAGGGGACTTTTTAAAGAATCATAAAAAAGATAATGTTCTTTCTACTTTGGTCTAAAAGAATCTTAAAAATCATACAATTATATCTTCTATCTAAAAATGAGTTCTTCAATTTTAATGTTATATTAATTAAAACTTTGTCCTTGGAATTTTAATTTGCTTATGTAATACAATAACAATAAATTTTTGGTTCCAGAAAGATCTTGTAATTTATGTTTTGATTCTAATGCAATGCTGTCATTATATCTTTTATTTAAAAATTAGCTCTTCAATTTTATTAAACATAAAAAAAAATTGTACACGGAACTTGGACTACGATGACTGAATAGGCTCCACAGCCGTGTGAATTGAGCACCTTTCATTTGTATTTGACAATTAATAAGAAGAAAAGTATACTGCCGTATTATTCAATTAAGAAAAGTAGTCATGGAACTTGTCTTTCTAAACCGTTGATTTAGATAAACTACTGACAGTAACAGAAAACAATGCTTGATGAATGATTTTCTGTTTGTTAGTGCTTCATGCGAAATTTGCAGCTCAATGTTTTGTATAGCTTATCTTTATCCTTTTGTTTTTGTTGTTTTTTTCTTTATATTCCTCTCATGTGTATCTTCGTGGTTATAAACTGTCTCAACTAGGTTGATGCAAATCAAGTCTATTTGAAGAACTGTATATTTTGTTTGCTATCATGTAGTTCATGTATATCAATTCATTCAACCATACATATAATTAGTTTAGCTTTATATAACACAATATTGTAAGAGGGATCCACTTACACCATTTTTTGGTGACTCTAGATTATACCCTACATTTTCAAAGTTTTCAAAGTCCAAATAGTCAATGCAAACTGTTCAACATGATCTCCATATTAAAATGTGCTTGGATCCCAAATTTTACATTTTTTTTTAATTTCTTTACTATTTATTAAGTATTTTACAAAATTGTTGTTTTCAGACCATTGAATTTTTGTACCCATCTTAATAAATAGTAAAAAAAATTCAAAAAAATATAAAATTTGATCTGCAATCACATTTTAATATATCCATCATGTTGAATGGTTTGGATCGATTGTTTGAACTTTGAAAACATAGGGTGTAATCTAGTTTCACAAAAAAAAATGGTTTAAGTGGATCTCTCCTCATATTTTAAACCTAATTCAATTTTTTACCTATCTAAAAAAATAGTTATAAAAATCTCAAAAATGTAAAATTTGGTTTGGAAGTACATATTCATATGAAGATTATGTTGAACGGTTCAGATCGACCATTAGGATTTCAAAAACTCAAATATTGAGCCGTTACACAGAAGACCTCTATGCTATGTGTAGCACCTTAGCCAACTCCTATATATATATATATATATTATTTAAAAAAAATGAGTTCTTGTTTATAACTTCCTGGCAAACATGGGAGGGCATATTTCATTATGCTCTATCACTATCCTCTTGTAACAAATTAGGACTATTAATTGTTCTTAGTGCAGTTTGTTGGACTGTCTGGAAACACATAAATGATGTTTGTTTCAATGATTGTACATCCAAATCAGCAAGATCACTCATCATAGGAATTAAATCTCTTGTTGCATATTGGACAGGTCTAGTGAAGAAAAAAGTCAAGGATGCTGCAGCTGGCTGGATGCCTATAGTTGAAGATGCAATTCATTTGGATTTTATCCCCCAGAGATAGTCCTGCATAATGGAGTGCCTGATGCAGCAGAATGAAGATCTCTTTTCATGACTAGTTTAACTGCTATAGTATTAGCCTATGGACTAGTATTAGCTTACTTTCTATGCTTTTGGAACTTAGATTCCTCTCTGATATGGTTGCTATGTTGCTTAATTGGATGTTATATTACTATCCTTTTTGCTGTCAGATAGCCTGGGGATGTTCCCTGGCTTAATTGGTTTCTTGTAATTATTTTGTTTCAGTAATGGAATGGGTCTTCTGATATTTTAAAAAAAAAATTAGTTCTTCAATTTTACTAAATATTAAAAAAAATTATGGACCCGGAACTTGGACTACGATGTCTGAGTAGGCTCCACAGCCATTGAATTGAGCACCTTTCATTGGTATCGGTAATTAATAAGATGAAAAGTAAATGCCCTATGAGTAAGGCTTGGGTGCTATGGATAGGATAAGGCCATGCGTGCTACGGTCTCAAAAATCTATCAAATAAACTTCAAACTTTGATCTAAGTAGTTCAATAAATTAGTTATATAATTAACTTGTAAGACACCAATTTTTACCATTTTTGAATTATTTTTACTATTTTTTATGATTTATGAAAGATAGTAAAAGATGACTTAAAAATATAAATAAAATTGTCAATATTTTAGGCTATTTTTTGCAATCTTTAGTAAATCATAAAAAATAGTAAAAAATGATATTCTACAAGTTAATTATATAACCAATTTATTGAGTTACCTAATCGAAGTTTGAAGTTTATATGATAGGTTTTTGAGACCGTAGCACGGATGGCCTTATGCTATCCATAGCAGCCAAGCCTTACTCCTGCCGTATTATTCAATTCAGCAAAGTAGTCATGGGACTTGTCTTTGTAAACCGTTGATTTAGATAAACTGACAATAACAGCAAACAGTGATTGATGTAAGATTTTATGTTTGTAAGTGCTTCATTCGAAATTTCTAGCTCAATGTTTTGTATTGCTCATATTTTTTTTTTCTTTTTTTATGTATTTTAAGCATGTGGTGTTGGGACTTGGGACCTTCCTGTCCATGCCACTGAAGAAGCTGTATCAATTGGTGTAAAGTGGACAAGATCTTAGCAGAAATCACACATACTTCGATAGATGATTCTATGGACATGTGGCATTCATTAATTGCGACATTAGTGGCTGTATACCTTTTTTTTTTTTAAGTGGTCAGAGTTTGAGGATTCCACAGAAGATTCGGTCTTATATAATTTGTGGCTTATATATATAGTTTGAGGATTCCACAGAAGACTCGGTCTTATATAATTTGTGGCTTATATTGAGGATTCCACATTGATAATAATATGAATGTTTTGAAGATAAATTAATTCACTAAATGGTTGGTACCACTGCCACGAAGGTTGCTGGTTTGGAGTTGCTTTAATTAGTTAGCCTTGGCCATTTCTGAATAGGATCTGTTGACTTCACGGTGTAACCACTCATATATAGAGGTAGTTTTGTTCTTGGTGCTTCTTGTTTCACAGGGCCGCGGGGGGAGGGGGGGGGGGGGGGATGAAATTTTCTGTAATGACTCGTTGATCTATATTTAATCGATCGGCTAAATTTTGGGAGCAACAGGTTGTTACTTTTACAGAAATTCGTAGTTATTATTTTTTCCCTACTTGCTTTGTAGTCCAAGATGCAATTACCAATTAATTTTTTATACAACAGTGAAATTTGATATAATATGTTATTCTCAAGGTAGCATACTTGAAATTAAGTTAATCAGGCGGACCTCTTTACAGTTGGATTCAACTATTCCATTACAAACATAAAGAACTTGTGCAATGCAACCAGTAATTAAACAGTCCCAAACACAAATTAAACATATCCTCAAATACTGCAACCCCGCTCTAAACTGCATAAATCTATGACACATCAATAGCAAAAATAGTTTGTGATATCGTCCTCCGTCTCCTCCATGATCCACAGAAGAATTTTGCACATTGTTCAACTTCTGAGTATAACCCAGCATACCAATTCAAGGAAATAGTGTCATTTAGGAGGCACCATCTCGAGACCGATGTCAAGCTTGAGATTGCTGTTGCTTGAGGAACCCATTTCCTCCTCTGGTTTACTCTTCATGCCACCATCACTTGTCTCTGCAGGAAGAACAATGAATCAATAAAACACATGTTTTCTGAATGTGTTTTCTCACAGGCATTATACACAATGGTGATAAATCAAGCATAGACAACATATAGAAATTGGCAGAATGAGTTAAAGGAAGAAGGGGCAGCAAGATGGATTGTTTCAAAGAAGGGAGATGCAAAAACAAGAGAATAATTTTAATCTCTTTGTTTGTTTGCTGGAGGGAAAGATGCTCAAGGATATTCCGAGATGAGTACAAAGTGATTGAAATTCTTAACAAGAGAGGTGCTGGACGAATGGAGAATTTTGCAGACAACTTAATGCAGCAGTTCTTAGAAGACTTTTAATTTTCCTTTTTCCTTTTTTCTTTGGAATTTTATTTTATTTTCTATTTTTGCAAAATCACTCAACCATGTTGAGTCTTTCTTTTAAATCATGTAATAGGTTTCATTTCAAAACCTATAAAAACTTGTTCAAATTCAATAAAATCAAATAAGGACTTTGATCCTTATTTTTACTCAAAAAAATAAAATAAACAATTGTTGAATTCGTGTGTGGTTTAGGAAAACTCAAGCGCCAACACTTAGTTTTTATTATTCCTTTTATAGAAAATAGATAGTAATTGTCTATATATAACCAAAACCCTAAAAGCAATGAATGTCTGTTGGGGATGGGAATGGGTTTTGAGTTTTGACAGTTGCCTATCGGACTCAAATTTGATTTCGATGGACGTCGGATGCAAATTTCTCCCCTCGTGGATAGTTGGAACTTCGTATGTCAGTAAAAAGAATAATCGGGCCATGTACGTACAACTGTTGGGCTTGTTGCAATTAATTAGTAGGACGTTAACTGCCCTTCATTTTTCTTTGCACACTTTGATGTTATTTTTGTTTAGACCATACTCCGAACTGTAATGGTGATAAAAAGAATGTCTCACAAGAGTAAGATTTAGGTGAAATATTAGGCTCCCATACAACTAAGGCGAAAAAATAACTGAGAGTCCCAAGATCTAATATAAGTTTTGTTTAGTTTTGAAAACTGAGCTTGAGCTACCAAATAACGTTTGTTTTGGATTAAAATCTGGAATGTAAGTATTATCAGGAGACAGCTAGCAGCTAGACGAGGCGAATATATATATCCTTATCTGATTTTTATAAGAAATTAAATCTTCTTTTAATATTTGAAACTTCATGCAACTACAGCGAAAAATAAAGAATACATCTCTTCAACCGTGTCCGTGGAGTTCCTCATTTAACACAGTTAAGGTCCCGACTAATGCGATGGACTACATAACATATTTTGTTCGCTCAATGGATATCTTGGTGGCTTATATTTCGAAACAAAAAAAAAAAAACCATGCAATTAATGTCGTCTTTTGATAAACGTCAATCCACTTTTCCAAATGAAAACCATCGTTCTATACTAGGGTTGTTAATATTTTGTAACAGCTATAAACTGGTCATAATTTATTACTGAATGTGATATCACGACTTCACACAGTGTTATTCACAACTTGCACAATTGTGGTTCCAATCCCTTTGCAAAAAAATAATAATATTCAATGCTCTTACATCATATAATATTAAATTCTGACCAAGAATTCACAATATTGCAAAAGCCTTTCATACTGCTCTTTGTCGATCATTGTATTCGTGGATTCTACAAATGTTATTTTAACCTCATTTGTTCTGTTTTCTTGGAATGATATATAGCTTTTTGTGCCGGTTCAAGTTCTCTGTCAAAGGAGTCAAACTCCAAGGCTCAAAGCACAATTCAGTAACTTAAAAAAAACATTAGTCCATGGGCCTCTCCATTTTCTCAATGAATTTCTATAAAGAGCCCCATAAGTGATCTGAAGCTAACTCTTGAAAATCATAGAATGTTTTTTATTTTATTATCAGATTTTTATAGTATGTGCAATGCTTAAGATAATTAATTATGGTAATAACATTCACAACAACCAACAAAACAAAATGACTTTTAAAGCAAAATTTTCCTTAGAAAAAGAGCTAAATTTGAACCTTAAGCAAAATTATCCTAAATATGTACAAAACAAAACAACGGGAGCTTGAAAAACACACTACATGGATTGCGAGTATCCAGGAGGGGAAAAACTCTTAACAACGTCGGTATCCTCACAGATACTCCCGTCGGTAATAGCAGTACAATCGGATATATCAATCTTGTCGATTTACCACTGGTAATAGTCATTTTTTACCATTGCAAATACTCACAGATTCCTGTATATATATTTAACAGGCTAACCCTCATAAACATATTGAATTGAGATTCCAGCATTCCTTGTGTAATTGAAATGGTACTAGTGGACAATAATTAGTCATGGTACATGCTAGCCCACTGGAAGCTCTCTTTGGTCTGATTAGAATTATTTGATTTTTCTTGTTACTTTTGTTATTGTTGTTTTGATTATTAAGTAAAATGAAAAGTTTAATAGTATTACGAGTTGAGTTGAATAAGCTTCCAAAATGTTCAAAACTTGAAACCTTGGTAGCGGCTGCCAACATATTTTTCGAAAAATAAAACATAAAATTACATCCATTGTTTTAAATGGATAACATCATCCACATCAACATATATATCAACATCAAAAAGCACAACCTCAACATCTAACAACATAAACATCTAAAACAACATAAAATAAAATAAAATATATTTTCCCAAGCAAGGACACAAGCCAGGACTGTACGTTTCTATAAATGGAAAGAGTATCCCCACTTATTTTAGTTGTCTCCCTACCTAGAAGCCGTTTATTTTAATAAAGGGGGGATACTTTGTTCATTGTTGAAAATATTTTCAGGATCAATCTTTGTCTTTGCTCTGACCAACCTATCATAATTCCAAAGAAAATATGCATTTACCCCATTGCCTTGCATGGTTCATGTCATCCACTGTACCACTTGTACCGGCTATCCAATTGTGGGTTCCTAAATCTAGGTCTAGGTAGTTCACATATGCTGCTCTAGGGTTTTTTGACACGAATGAACCCATATATGCATAGAAGTCTCTTAGCCAAGCTATATATCTATCCGTCATGCCCTCTTTGACTTTTGTCCAATCAATCATATATTGTATGTTGTACAAATTTCCAGCTCTGTGAGGAAATGGTAAGTCTGTACCTCCTATGCGTTCCATGACCCCACCATATGGTTTACATATAATGTAGGCACTCGGCTCTTTGGTTAAAAATTTTATGGCCCCAATAAGACCCTCTTTTGAAATAGGTGTTTGTACATAATCTGACTTTGCCTTGAAAAAGTTTTTTGAATTTGTGCTCCGGTTTGTTAGGTCTGATACTGAATTGACCCATGCTGCTTTTACTGTCGACTCAATCCAACTCATCTCTTCTAGGTCAGATTCACTGATCCATAATTCAGGAAATCTTTTACTCAAGATTGAAAAAGCACTTCCCTTTGGACCTAAATACAATCCTGTGAAAGAAACCAACACATTCCCATCCTCTAGGCCTGAGATAGCAGTTGATAAGAAGAAATCATCAGGTAGACTTGGCCCAACATCCTGCCACTTGTGAACTAAATCAGCCAATGGCTCAATCAGGCCAGATTTGTAGATATTAAACCAGGTGACCTGATTTGGTACTGGTACTAATTTTAGTTTCCATTTATAGACAATGCCCCAACTTCCCCCGCCTCCACCCCGTACTGCCCAAAAAACATCTTCATCCATCTGACTGCGATTCAAAACCGTGCCATTTCGATCAATGAAAGTGACATCAAGTACGTTGTCAGCCGCTAGCCCATACTTTCTTGATAGGAGACCAAACCCACCACCTGATATGTGACCTCCAGATCCAACGGTTGCACAAGTTCCAGCTGTAAACCCCAGCATCCCATTTGACTTAATTGCCACATTGTAATAAATTTCACCCAATGTTGCACCTGCCTCAACCCAAGCAGTAGCTGAAGAAGGATCAACCTGAACACGGTTCAAGTTGATCAAGTCTATTATTCCAAAAGGGTTATTGTATGATAATGTGTAGGATAAACCCTCATAGCTATGGCCACCACTACGAACACGTATGGTTAAAGAACTTTGTCTAAGGCAGAGAATTGCATGTTGCAATTGGAATTCAGAGAGGGGGAATATTATGATGGCAGGTTTTGGGGTTGAAGGGAGAGAATAGCGAAGATTTTGAATGGAGAAGGTAAGTAATTTGCATGTATTGGGAAGAAGATGAATTTGATCGATAAGTGAAGTTTTTTATGTTTTTGGAGAGAAGGCAAGAAGATAGCTGGATGTTGGAGGTGCTAGCTAGATTACTTGTGTTTGGTTGCGCTTCAATGGCTGCCGGGAGAAGGGACAGAAGGAAGAGAAGAGTTAAAGTAATTGAGTACATATTTTGTGGAGGGAGGCTTGTAATTGATGTTGGACCAAAATATTGAGAGAACATGAGTGTTGAAATACGAATGGAATAAGAGGGGTTTGCTATCCAATTTGATACTTTTGTTTGGATTAGATAGCTATCACCTCATGCGGTGTAATTTTCCTTGTTTATTATTAGCAGAGACTTAAGTTAAAAGGATGGAAATGTCATTGTTGTTAAAAGCTGTTGTTAGTCATGATAGCCATGTTATCATAGACATGTTAGCCATGTTGTTAAATGCAACATTTCTTCCCTTCTAGCTGGCAAACTTCTTTGCCAATGCATTAGTACGTACTTAAAGATTTGAAGTATCATTTATATTATTTTGGCAGTTAATTAAATACTAAAATTTCAGCGAATGTAAATAAAATGATAGTGTCAAATATCGTACATTGACATTGTTCGTTCTTTGCACCAATATTGATCGCTGGCCACAGAAAGATTGACTTGAACTGGAATTTCATGAAAGCTGAGAAATGAGTGCTGGTTTCTTTCATCTTTTAATATGCTGGTATTCTTTGAAGGACTGAAAACTTTTAATGCAAGCTGCGATTTTTCAAGCTTAATACAAAAAAAAAAACATGCCAACATTCTTGAAAGCTGGAAAAGCCTGGAGAGCCTAATATTAAAAAAAGATGGCGCGCTGACCTCAAAGAAATATTTAAAGTATTATTTACACTTCCAAATATAGATGGCATCACGCCCTAAGCGTGGATTTAGAAAATAAACTAAGCTCAGCGTGGACAATGTATTATATTAAATAATGGATTGGTTAAGATCTTTACACATTGTAAATACTATTTTGGTGTACTTATTAAATGATCCTATAGTAGATCTATTTTGGAAATTATTAAAAAAAAATGGTAACAACAACCATATATAACGTTTTTGGTCAACCCTCTAAGGGATCCTTAATCGATAGCCTCTTGATCATTATTTAAATTAATTGTTTCAAAATTTATTTCATAATTTGTTTATTTTAGTTGGCACCTTAGGTGGGTCTCCAAAAAAGATTGTGAACAAAATTATCCCTAAGATCGAGAGGATTGAGAAAATAACCCAATTTTGACTTTATTTCTCTAGACCCTCAGGGAACTTTTTTAAACTAGCAATTAGCTAGATCGATTAAACTTTGCATTGTAATTGTCTCGTACAATCCACGGGTTTCAATATCGCCCTCGATCGGTTGAAGTCTTTGTATGATATACAATTACATCAATTAAGTTATCAACCACGATCGTTATCTTTAAATAATTACATCAATTAAGTTGTTAACCACAATAGACTCAATTAAGTCATATATGTCCGTTATGTCTTTAAATAATTACATTGCCTCATCAATTTCCCATGATGACTGCAGCCGGGACCCTGACTGCTATATAAACCTTCTAGGGGACCCAATTGTCAGTGAGGGTGGGGCCATGTGGTATGCTGACTATTGAAAGATAATTTAATTATAGATCGATCGTGAAGAGCATGCATCTTAATTGCTCCAGCTCAAGGTTGGCAAATAAACTGAATGGAATCTCAATTCTAGTTACCTCATTGCATGTGCCCTTCAATAGAATAAAATAGAAATACACATGGTCATTTCTAGTTATCTACATCTCCCATGGTTGACCTGAACGCATTTCCATATCTGATCAGATTAACAAGATGTACAATTAAATTAAATAAAATAAAACTAGAGTCATTTCCATATCTCCCATGGTCATTTCTAGTTTTAGCAACACGCATTGCTATATTCTTCGATCCATTTTTCTTCGATCCATTATTATTAGACAAAATATAAGAAGAGACTTGTGAGCTTTCATCAGTATGCAAAACAAAATAATAACCAAGCATTGCATACAATGAAATTTGAATTCGATAGTTCCATTTCACTCATTTCTAAATTAATAATAACACCTGAACCATTTCATTTAATTGCAATTAATAATCCCAATTTCGTGTGCTTAACAATCTCATTTGCATTTGTTCTTGTCATGCCATGTATTTTGAGTAAAAGTAAATACAATTTAGTTTTTGAATTTTGAGGACAAAATTCTTTTCAAAGGGGGGAAGAATGTAACACCATATATTTTGAAATACCAAATTAAAGTACGATATATATAGTTTAACTAACTCTTTTGCCCTTGTTCGTGTGCTTAACAACCTCAATTGACGTTGTTCTAGTGCTTAACTACCTCTTTTGTCCTTGATTTTGTGCTTATGAAACTCATTTGCATTTGTTCATGTGCTTAGGAACCTCGTTTGCCCTTGTTTGTGTGCTTAACAATCTCAATTTGCGTTATTTGTGTGCTTAATAACCACTTGTGCCCATGATCTTGTGCTTATGAACCTCATTTGTATTTTTTCCTGTGCTTAATAACCACTTGTGCCCATGATCTTGTGCTTATGAACCTCATTTGTTCATGTGCTTATGAACCTCATTTGTATTTTTTCCTGTGCTTATGAATCTCAATTTCCTTGATCTTGTACCTTGTTTGCCCTTGTTTGTGTGCTTAACTACCTCAATTGGCGTTGGTCCTATGCTTAACAACCTCTTTTGGCCATGATCTAGTGCATATGAACCATATTTGCATTTGTTCTTGCCCTTAGGAACCTCGTTTGCCCTTGTTTGAGTCCTTAACAACCTCAATTGGCGTTGCTCCTGTACTTAACAACCTCTTTTACCCTTCATCTTGTGCTTATGAACCTCATTTGCATTTGTTATTGGGCTTTGGAATCTCATTTGTCATTATTTGTGTGCTTAACAACCTCAATTGGCGTTGTTAGTGTGCTTAACAACCTCTTTTGTCCTTCAACCCATGCTTATGAACCTCATTTGTATTTGTTCTTGTGCTTAGGAACCTCATATGCCCTTGTTTGTGTGCTTAACAACCTCAATTGGCGTTGTTCTAGTGCTTAACTACCTCTTCTGCCCTTGATCATGTGATTATAAACCTCATTTGAATTTGTTCTTGTGCTTAGGAACCTCGTTTGCTCTTGTTTGTGTGGTTAAAAATCTCAATTGGAGTTGTTTGTGTGCTTAACAACCACTTCTGCCCTTGATCTTGTGCTTATGAACCTCATTTGCATTTTTTTCTTGTGCTTAGGAAACTTGTTTGTCCTTGTTTGTGTCGTTAACAACCTCAATTGGCGTTATTCATGTACTTAACAACCTCTTTTGCCCTTGATCTTATGCTTATGAACCTCATTTGCATTTGTTCTTGTGCTTAGGAACTCATTTGCCCTTGTTTGTGTGCTTAAGAACCTCAATTGGCATTATTCGTGTGCTTAACAACCTCGTTTGCCCTTGATCTTGTGCTTATGAACCTCATTTGCATTTTTTCTTGTTCTAAGGAACCTTGTTTGCCCGTGTTTGTGTGCTTAACAACCTTAATTGGCGTAGTTCGTGTGCTTAACAACCTCTTCTATCCTTGAGCTTGGGCTTATGAACCTCATTAGAATTTGTTCTTGTGCTTAGGAACCTCATATGACCTTGTTTTTGTGCTTAAGAACCTCAATTGGCGTTGTTCTAGTGCTTAACAACCTCTTCTGCCCTTGATCTTGTGCTTATGAACCATATTTGCATTTGTTCTTGCGCTTAGGAACCTCGTTTGCCCTTGTTTCTGTGCTTCACAACCTCAATTGGCGTTATTGGTGTGCTTAACAACCACTTGTGCCCATGATCTTGTGCTTATGAACCTCATTTGCATTTTTTCCTGTGCTTAGGAACCTTGTTTGCCCTTGTTTGTGTGATTAACTACCTCAATTGGCGTTGGTCCTATGCTTAACAACCTCTTTTGGCGATGATCTAGTGCATATGAACCATATTTGCATTTGTTCTTGCCCTTAGGAACCTCGTTTGCCCTTGTTTGAGTCCTTAACAACCTCAATTGGCGTTGCTCCTGTACTTAACAACCTCTTTTACCCTTCATCTTGTGCTTATGAACCTCATTTGCATTTGTTCTTGGGCTTTGGAACCTCGTTTTCCCTTGTTTGTGTGCTTAACAACCTTAACTGGCGTAATTCGTGTGTTTAACAACCTCTTTTGTCCTTGAACCCGTGCTTATGAACCTCATTTGCATTTGTTCTTGTTCTTACGAACCTCATATGCCATTGTTTGTGTGCTTAACAACCTCAATTGGCATTGTTCTAGTGCTTAACAACCTCTTCTGCCCTTGATCTTGTGCTTATGAACCTCATTTGTATTTGTTCTTGTGCAAAGGAACCTCATTTTCCCTTGTTTGTGTGCTTAACAACTACTTCTGCCCTTGATGTTGTTCTTACGAACCTCATTTGCATTTTTTTTCTTATGCTTAGGAACCTTGTTTGCCCTTATTTGTGTCATTAACAACCTCAGTTGGCATTGTTTGTGTACTTAACAACCTCTTTTGCCCATAATCATGTGCTTATGAACCTCATTTGCATTTGTTCTTGTGCTTAGGAACCTTATTTGCCCTTGTTTGTGTTCTTAACAACCTCAATTGGCATTGTTCGTGTGCTTAACAACCTCTTTTGTCCTTGAACCTGTGCTTATGAACCTCATTTGCATTTGTTCTTGTGCTTAGGATCTCATTTGCCCTTGTTTGTGTTCTTAACAACCTCAATTGGCGTTGCTCGTGTGCTTAACAACATCTTTTGTCTTTGAACCTGTGCTTATTAGCCTCATTTGCATTTGTTCTTGTGCTTAGGATCTCATTTGCCCTTGTTTGTGTGCTTAAGAACATTAATTGGCATTGTTCGTGTGCTTCACAACCTCTTTTGCCCTTATTTTCTGCTTATGAACCTCATATTCATTTTTTCCTGTGCTTAGGAACCTTGTTTGCCGATGGTTGTGTGCTTAACTACCACAATTGGCGTTGGTCGTGTGCTTATCAACCTCTTTTGCCCTTGATCTAGTGGATATGAACCTCATTTGCATTTGTTGTTTCCCTTAGGAACCTCGTTTGCCCTTGTTTGAGTGCTTAACAACCTCAATTGGCGTTGTTCGTGTACTTAACAACCTCTTTTGCCCTCCATCTTGTGCTTACGAACCTCATTGGCTTTGTTCTTGGGCTTTGGAACCTCATTTGTCATTGTTTGTGTGCTTAACAACCTAAATTGGCATTGTTCTAGTGCTTAACAACCTCTACTGCCCTTGATCTTGTGCTTATCAACCACATTTGCATTTGTTCTTGTGCTTAGGAACCTCGTTTGCCCTTTTTTGTGTGCTTAACAACCTCAATTGGCGTTGTTTGTGTGCTTAACAACCATTTCTGCCCTTGATCTTGTACTTATGAACCTCATTTGCATTTTTTTCCTGTACTTAGAAACCTTGTTTGCCCTTGTTTGTGTTCTTAACAACCTCAATTGGCATTGTTCGTGTGCTTAACAACCTCTTTTCTGCTTGAACCTGTGCTTATGAGCCTTATTTGCATTTGTTCTTGTGCTTAGGATCTCATTTGCCCTTGTTTGTGTGCTTAAGAACCTCAATTGGCATTGTTCGTATCCTTCACAACCTCTTTTGCCCTTAATCTTGTGCTTATGAACCTCATATTCATTCTTTCCTGTGCTTAGGAATCTTGTTTGCCCTTGTTTGTGTGCTTAACAACCTCAATTGACGTAGTTCGTGTACTTAACAACCTCTTCTATCATTGATCTTGTGCTTATGAACCTCATTAGAATTTGTTCTTGTGCTTAGGAACCTCATATGCCCTTCTTCGTGTGCTGAACAACCTCAATTAGCGTTCTTCTAGTGCTTAACTACCTCTTTTGTCCTTGATCTTGTGCTTATGAAACTCATTTGCATTTGTTTTTGTGCTTAGGAACCTCGTTTGCCCCTTGTTTGTGTGCTGAACAATCTCAATTGGCGTTATTTATTTGCTTAATAACCACTTGTGCCCACGATCTTGTACTTATGAACCTCATTTGCATTTTTTTCCTGTGCTTAGGTACCTTGTTTGCCCTTGTTTGTGTGCTTAACTACCTCAATTGGCATTGGAGGTGTGATTAACAACCTCTTTTTCCCTTGATCTAGTGGATATGAACCTCATTTGCATTTGTTCTTGCCCTTAGGAACCTCGTTTGCCCTTGTTTGTGTGCTTAACAACCTCAATTGGCGTTGTTTGTGTACTTAACAACCTCTTTTGCCCTTCATCTTGTGCTTATGAACCTCATTTGCATTTGTACTTGGGCTTTGGAACCTCATTTGTCATTGTTTGTGTGCTTAACAACCTCAACTGGCGTTGTTCTAGTGCTTAACAACCTCACCTGCCCTTGATCTTGTGATTATTAACCGCATTTGCATTTGTTCTTGTGCTGAGGAACCTCGTTTGCCCTTTTTTTGTGTGCTTAACAACCTCAATTGGCGTTGTTTGTGTGCTTAACAACCACTTCTGCCTTTGATCTTGTGCTTATGAACCTCATTTGCATTTTTTCCTATACTTAGAAATCTTGTTTGCCCTTGTTTGTGTGCTTAACAACCTCAATTGGCATTGGTCATGTGCTTAACAATCTCTTTTGCCCTTGAACCTAAGCTTATGAACCTCATTTGCAATTGTTCTTGTGCTTAGGATCTCATTTGCCCTTGTTTGTGCGCTTAAGAGCCTCAATTGGCATTGTTCGTGTGCTTAACAACCTCTTTTGCCCTTAATCTTGTGCTTATGAACCTCATCTGAATTTGTTCTTGTGCTTATGAACCTTGTTTGCCCTTGTTTGTGTGCTTAACAACCTCAATTGGCGTAGTTTGTGTGCTTAACAACCTCTTCTGTCCTTGATGTTGTGCTTAGGAACATCATATACCCTTGTTCGTGTGCTTAACAACCTCAATTGGCGTTGTTCTAGTGCTTAACAACCTCTTCTGCCCTTGATCTTGTGCTTATGAACCTCAATTGCATTTATTCTTGTGCTTAGGAACCTCGTTTGCCCTTGTTTGGGTGCTTAACAACCTCAATTAGCGTTGGTCATGTGCGTAAGAATCTCTTTTGCCCATGATCTAGTGCATATGAACCTCATTTGTATTTGTTCTTGCCATTAGGAACCTCGTTTGCCCTTGTTTGAGTGCTTAACTACCTTAATTGGCGTTGTTCCTGTACTTAACAACCTCGTTTGCCCTTGAACCTGTGCTTATCGAACTCATTTGCATTTGTTCTTGTGCTTACGATCTCATTTGCCCTTGTTTGTGCGCTTAAGAACATCAATTGGCATTGTTCATGTGCTTAACAACCTCTTGTGCTTATGAACCTCATTTGCATTTTTTCTTGTGCTTAGGAATCTTGTGTGCCCTTGTTTGTGTGCTTAACAACCTCAATTGGTGTAGTTCGTGTGCTTAACAACATCTTCTACCCTTGATCTTGCGCTTACGAACCTCCTTAGAATATGTTCTTGTGGTTAGGAACCTCATATGCCATTGTTTCTGTGCTTAACAACCTCAATTGGTGGTGCTCTAGTGCTTCACAACCTCTTCTGCTCTTAATCTAGCTCTTATGAGCCTCATTAGAATCTGTTCTTGAGCTTAGGAACCTCGTTTGCCCTTGTTTGTGTACATAACAACCTCAGTTGGCGTTATTTGTGTGCTTAACAACCACTTGTACCCATGATCTGTGCTAATGAACAACATTTGCATTTTTTTCTTGTGCTTAGGAACTTTGTTTGCCCTTGTTTGTGTGCTTAACTACTTCAATTTGCATTGGTCGTGTGCTTAACAACCTCTGTTGCACTTGATCTAGTGCATATGAACCTCATTTGCATTTGTTATTGCCCTTAGGAACCTCGTTTACCCTTGTTTGAGTGCTTAACAACCTCAATTGGCGTTGTTCGTGTACTTAACAACCTCTTTTGCCTTTCATCTTGTGCTTATGAATCTCATTTGCATTTGTTCTTGGGCTTTGGAACCGAATTTGCCATTGTTTGGGTGCTTAACAACCTCAATTGGCGTTGTTCGTGTGCTTAACAACCTCTTTTGTCCTTCAACCCGTGCTTACGAACCTCATTTGCATTTGTTCTTGTGCTTAGGAACCTCATATGCCCTTGTTTCTGTGCTTAACAACCTCAATTCGCGTTGTTCAAGTGCTTAACAACCTCTTCTGCCCTTGATCTTGTGCTTATGAACCTCATTTGCATTTGTTCTTGTGGTTAGGAACTTGGTTTGCCCTTGTTTGTGTGCTTAACAACCTCAATTGGCGTTGTTTGTGTGCTTAACAACCTCAATTGGCGTTGTTTGTGTGCTTAACAACGACTTCTGCCCTTGATCTTGTGCTTATGAACCTCATTTGAATTTTTTTCTTGTGCTTAGGAATCTTGTTTGCCCTTGTTTGTGTCCTTAACAACCTCAATTGGCGTTGTTTGTGTACTTAACAAACTCTTTTGCCCTTCATCTTGTGCTTATGAACCTCATTTGCAATTGTTCTTGGGCTTTGGAACCTCATTTGTCATTGTTTGTGTGCTTAACAACCTCAATTGGCGTTGTTCTAATGCTTAACAACCACTTCTGCCCTTGATCTTGTGATTATGAACCTCATTTGCATTTGTTCTTGTGCTTAGGAACCTCGTTTGCCCTTGTTTGTGTGCTTAACAACCTTAACTGGCGTTGTTCGTGTGTTTAACAACCTCTTTTGTCCTTTAACTCGTGCTTATGAACCTCATTTGCATTTGTTCTTGTGCTTACGAACCTCATATGCCGTTGTTTGTGTGCTTAACAACCTCAATTGGCGTTGTTCTAGTGCTTAACAACCTCTTCTGCCCTTGATCTTGTGTTTATGAACCTCATTTGTATTTGTTCTTGTGCTTAGGAACCTCATTTTCCCTTGTTTGTGTGCTTAACAACTACTTCTGCCCTTGATCTTGTTCTTACGAACCTCATTTGCATTTTTTTCTTGTGCTTAGGAACCTTGTTTGCCCTTATTTGTGTCATTAACAACCTCAATTGGCATTGTTTGTGTACTTAACAACCTCTTTTGCCCTTAATCATGTGCTTATGAACCTCATTTGCATTTGTTTATGTGCTTAGGAACCTTATTTGCCTTGTTTGTATTCTTAACAACCTCAATTGGCGTTGTTCGTGTGCTTAATAACCTCTTTTGTCCTTGAACCTGTGCTTATGAACCTAATTTGCATTTGTTCCTGTGCTTAGGAACCTCATTTGCCCTTGTTTGTGTGCTTAACAACCTCGATTGGCATTGTTTGTATGCTTAACAACCTCTTTTGTCCTTGAACCTAAGCTTGTGAACCTCATTTGCATTTGTTCTTGTGCTTAGGAACTCATTTGCCCTTGTTTCTGTGCTTAACAACCTCAATTGGCGTTATTGGTGTGCTTAACAACCACTTGTGCCCATGATATTGTACTTATGAACCTCATTTGCATTTTTTCCTGTGCTTAGGAACCTTGTTTGCCCTTGTTTGTGTGATTAACTACCTCAATTGGCGTTGGTCCTATGCTTAACAACCTCTTTTGGCCAAGATCTAGTGCATATGAACCTCATTTGCATTTGTTCTTGCCCTTAGGAATCTCGTTTGCCCTTGTTTGAGTTCTCAACAACCTCAATTGGCCTTGCTCGTGTACTTAACAACCTCTTTTACCCCTCATCTTGTGCTTATGAACCTCATTTGCATTTGTTCTTGGGCTTTGGAACCTCGTTTGCCCTTGTTTGTGTGCTTAACAACCATAACTGGCGTAGTTCGTGTGTTTAGCAACCTCTTTTGTCCTTTAACTTGTGCTTATGAACCTCAATTGCATTTGTTCTTGTGCTTACGAACCTCATATGCCGTTGTTTGTGTGCTTAACAACCTGAATTGGCGTTGTTCTAGTGCTTAACAACCTCTTCTGCCATTGATCTTGTGCTTATGAACCTCATTTGTATTTGTTCTTGTGCTTAGGAACCTCATTTTCCCTTCTTTGTGTGCTTAACAACTACTACTGCCCTTGATGTTGTTCTTACGAATCTCATTTGCATTTTCCCTTGATGTTTGTTTGCCCTTATATGTGTCATTAACAACCTCAATTGGCATTGTTTGTGTACTTAACAACCTCTTTTGCCCTTAATCATGTGCTTATGAACCTCATTTGCATTTGTTCTTGTGCATAGGAACCTTATTTGCCCTTGTTTGTGTTCTTAACAACCTCAATTGGCATTGTTCGTGTGCTTAACAACCTCTTTTGTCCTTGAACCTGTGCCTATGAACCTCATTTGCATTTGTTCTTGTGCTTAGAATCTCATTTGCCCTTGTTTGTGTTCTTAACAACCTCAATTGGCGTTGTTCGTGTGCTTAACAACCTCTTTTGTCCTTGAACCTGTGCTTATTAGCCTCATTTGCATTTGTTCTTGTGCTTAGGATCTCATTTGCCCTTGTTTGTGTGCTTAAGAACATTAATTGGAATTGTTCGTGTGCTTCACAACCTCTTTTGCCCTTATTTTGTGTTTATGAACCTCGTATTCATTTTTTCCTGTGCTTAGGAACCTTGTTCGCGGATGTTTGTGTGCTTAACTACCACAATTGGCGTTGGTCATGTGCTTATCAACCTCTTTTTCCCTTGTTCTAGTGGATATGAACCTCATTTGCATTTGTTGTTTCCCTTAGGAACCTCGTTTGCCCTTGTTTGTGTGCTTAACAACCTCAGTTGACGTTATTTGTGTGCTTAACAACCACTTGTGCCCATGATCTTGCGCTAATGAACAACATTTGTATTTTTTTCCTATGCTTAGGAGCCTTGTTTGCCCTTGTTTTTGTGCTTAACTACTTCCATTTGCATTGGTCGTGTGCTTAACAACCTCTGTTGCACTTGATCTAGTGCATATGAACCTCATTTGAATTTGTTCTTGCCCTTAGGAACCTCATTTGCCCTTGTTTGAGTGCTTAACAATCTCAATTGGCGTTGTTCGTGTACTTAACAACCTCTTTTGCCTTTCATCTTGTGCTTATGAATCTCATTTGCATTTGTTCTTGGGCTTTGGAACCGAATTTGCCATTTTTTGTGTGCTTAACAACCTCAATTGGCGTTGTTCGTGTGCTTAACAACCTCTTTTGTCCTTCAACCCGTGCTTATGAACCTCAATTGCATTTGTTCTTGTGCTTATGAACCTCATATGCCGTTGTTTGTGTGCTTAACAACTTGAATTGGCGTTGTTCTAGTGCTTAACAACCTCTTCTGCCGTTGATCTTGTGCTTATGAACCTCATTTGTATTTGTTCTTGTGCTTAGGAACCTCATTTTTCCTTGTTTGTGTGCTTAACAACTACTTCTGCCCTTGATGTTGTTCTTACGAATCTCATTTGCATTTTCCCTTGATGTTTGTTTGCCCTTATTTGTGTCATTAACAACCTCAATTGGCATTGTTTGTGTACTTAACAACCTCTTTTGCCCTTAATCATGTGCTTATGAACCTCATTTGCATTTGTTCTTGTGCATAGGAACCATATTTGCCCTTGTTTGTGTTCTTAACAACCTCAATTGGCATTGTTCGTGTGCTTAACAACCTCTTTTGTCCTTGAACCTGTGCCTATGAACCTCATTTGCATTTGTTCTTGTGCTTAGAATCTCATTTTCCCTTGTTTGTGTTCTTAACAACCTCAATTGGCGTTGTTCGTGTGCTTAACAACCTCTTTTGTCCTTGAACCTGTGCTTATTAGCCTCATTTGCATTTGTTCTTGTGCTTAGGATCTCATTTGCCCTTGTTTGTGTGCTTAAGAACATTAATTGGAATTGTTCGTGTGCTTCACAACCTCTTTTGCCCTTATTTTGTGTTTATGAACCTCGTATTCTTTTTTTCCTGTGCTTAGGAACCTTGTTTGCGGATGTTTGTGTGCTTAACTACCACAATTGGCGTTGGTCGTGTGCTTATCAACCTCTTTTGCCCTTGTTCTAGTGGATATGAACCTCATTTGCATTTGTTGTTTCCCTTAGGAACCTCGTTTGCCCTTGTTTGTGTGCTTAACAACCTCAGTTGACGTTATTTGTGTGCTTAACAACCACTTGTGCCCATGATCTAGCGCTAATGAACAACATTTGTATTTTTTTCCTGTGCTTAGGAATGTTGTTTGCCCTTGTTTTTGTGCTTAACTACTTTAATTTGCATTGGTCGTGTGCTTAACAACCTCTGTTGCACTTGATCTAGTGCATATGAACCTCATTTGCATTTGTTCTTGCCCTTAGGAACCTCGTTTGCCCTTGTTTGAGTGCTTAACAACCTCAATTGGCGTTGTTCGTGTACTTAACAACCTCTTTTGCCTTTCATCTTGTGCTTATGAATCACATTTGCATTTGTTCTTGGGCTTTGGAACCGAATTTGCCATTGTTTGTGCGCTTAACAACCTCAATTGGCGTTGTTCGTGTGCTTAACAACCTCTTTTGTCCTTCAACCCGTGCTTATGAACATCATTTGCATTTGTTCATGTGCTTAGGAACCTCATATGCTCTTGTTTGTGTGCTTAACAACCTCAATTGGTGTTGTTCAAGTGCTTAACAACCTCTTCTGCCCTTGATCTTGTGCTTATGAACCTCATTTGAATTTTTTCTTGTGCTTAGGAACCTTGTTTGCCCTTGTTTGTGTCCTTAACAACCTCAATTGGCGTTGTTTGTGTACTTAACAAACTCTTTTGCCCTTCATCTTGTGCTTATGAACCTCATTTGCAATTGTTCTTGGGCTTTGGAACGTCATTTGTCATTGTTTGTGTGCTTAACAACCTCAATTGGCGTTGTTCTAATGCTTAACAACCACTTCTGCCCTTGATCTTGTGCTTATGAACCTCATTTGCATTTGTTATTGTGCTTAGGAACCTCGTTTGCCCTTGTTGGTGTGCTTAACTACCTTAACTGGCGTTGTTTGTGTGTTTAACAACCTCTTTTGTCCTTGAACCCGTGCTTATGAACCTCATTTGCATTTGTTCTTGTGCTTACGAACCTCATATGCTGTTGTTTGTGGGCTTAACAACCTCAATTGGCATTGTTCTAGTGCTTAACAACTACTTGTGCCCTTAATCTTGTACTTACGAACCTCATTTGCATTTTTTTCTTGTGCTTAGGAACCTTGTTTGCCCTTATTTGTGTCATTAACAACCTCAATTGGAATTGTTTGTGTACTTAACAACCTCTTTTGCCCTTAATCATGTGCTTATGAACCTCATTTGCATTTGTTTTTGTGCTTAGGAACCTTATTTTCCCATGTTTGTGTTCCTAACAACCTCAATTGACGTTGTTCGTGTTCTTAATAACCTCTTTTGTCCATGAACCTGTGCTTATGAACCTCATTTGCATTTGTTCTTGTGCTGAGGAACCTCATTTGCCCTAGCTTGTGTGCTTAACAACCTCGATTGGCATTGTTTGTATGCTTAACAACCTCTTTTGTCCTTGAACCTACGCTTATGAACCTCATTAGAATTTGTTCTTGTGCTTAGGAACCTCATATGACTTTGGTTTTGTGCTTAAGAACCTCAATTGGCGTTGTTCTAGTGCTTAACAACCTCTTCTGCCCTTGATCTTGTGCTTATGAACCACATTTGCATTTGTTCTTGCGCTTAGGAATCTCGTTTGCCCTTGTTTCTGTACTTAACAACCTCAATTGGCGTTATTGGTGTGCTTAACAACCACTTGTGCCCATGATCTTGTGCTGATGAACCTCATTTGCATTTTTTCCTGTGCTTAGGATCCTTGTTTGCCCTTGTTTGTGTGATTAACTACCTCAATTGGCGTTGGTCCTGTGCTTAACAACCTCTTTTGGCCATGATGTAGTGCATATGAACCTCATTTGCATTTGTTATTGCCCTTAGGAACCTCGTTTGCCCTTGTTTGAGTTCTTAACAACCTCAATTGGCGTTGCTCGTGTACTTAACAACCTCTTTTACCCGTCATCTTGTGCTTATGAACCTCATTTGCATTTGTTTTTGGGCTTTGGAACCTCGTTTGCCCGTCTTTGTGTGCTTAACAACCTTAACTGGCGTAGTTCGTATGTTTAACAACCTCTTTTGTCCTTGAACCCGTGCTTATGAACCGCATTTGCATTTGTTCTTGTGCTTACGAACCTCATATGCCGTTGTTTGTGTGCTTAAGAACCTCAATTGGCGTTGTTCTAGTGCTTACCAACCTCTTCTGCCCTTGATCTTGTGCTTATGAACCTCATTTGTATTTGTTCTTGTGCTTAGGAACCTCATTTTCCCTTGTTTGTGTACTTAACAACTACTTCTGCCCTTGATGTTGTTCTTACGAACATCATTTGCATTTTTTTTTGTGCTTAGGAACCTTGTTTGCCCTTATTTGTGTCATTAACAACCTCAATTGGCATTGTTTGTGTACTTAACAACCTCTTTTGCCCTTAATCATGTGCTTATGAACCTCATTTGCATTTGTTCTTGTGCATAGGAACCTTATTTGCCTTGTTTGTGTTCATAACAACCTCCATTGGCGTTGTTCGTGTGCTTAACAACCTCTTTTGTCCTTGAACCTGTGCTTATGAACCTCATTTGCATTTGTTCTTGTGCTTTGGATCTCATTTGCCCTTGTTTGTGTTCTTAACAACCTCAATTGGCGTTGTTCGTGTGCCTAACAACCTCTTTTGTCCTTGAACCTGTGCTTATTAGCCTCATTTGCATTTGTTCTTGTGCTTAGGATCTCATTTGCCCTTGTTTGTGTGCTTAAGAACATTAATTGGAATTGTTCGTGTGCTTCACAACCTCTTTTGCCCTAATTTTGTGCTTATGAACCTCATATTCATTTTTTCCTGTGCTTAGGAACCTTGTTTGCCGATGTTTGTGTGCTTAACTACCACAAATGGCGTTGGTCGTGTGCATTTGTTCTTGTGGTTAGGAACTTGGTTTGCCCTTGTTTGTGTGCTTAACAACCTCAATTGGCGTTGTTTGTGTGCTTAACAACGACTTCTGCCCTTGATCTTGTGCTTATGAACCTCAATTGAATTTTTTTCTTGTGCTTAGGAACCTTGTTTGCCCTTGTTTGTGTCCTTAACAACCTCAATTGGCGTTGTTTGTGTACTTAACAAACTCTTTTGTCCTTCATCTTGTGCTTATGAACATCATTTGCAATTGTTCTTGGGCTTTGGAACCTCATTTGTCATTGTTTGTGTGCTTAACAACCTCAATTGGCGTTGTTCTAATGCTTAACAACCACTTCTGCCCTTGATCTTGTGCTTATGAACCTCATTTGCATTTGTTCTTGTGCTTAGGAACCTCGTTTGCCCTTGTTGGTGTGCTTAACTACCTTAACTGGCGTTGTTCGTGTGTTTAACAACCTCTTTTGTCCTTGAACCCGTGCTTATGTACCTCATTTGCAATTGTTCTTCTGCTTAGGAACCTCATATGCCAATGTTTGTGTGCTTAACAACCTCAATTGGTGGTGCTCTAGTGCTTAACAACCTCTTCTGCACTTAATCTTGCACTGATGAGCCTCATGAGAATCTGTTCTTGTGCGTAGGAACCTCGTTTGCCCTTGTTTGTGTGCTTAACAACCTCAGTTGGCGTTATTTGTGTGCTTAATAACAACTTGTGCCCATGATCTTTTGCTAATGAACAACATTTGCATTTTTTTCCTGCGCTTAGGAACCTTGTTTGCCCTTGTTTGTGTGCTTAACTACTTCAATTTGCATTGGTCGTGTGCGTAACAACCTCTGTTGCACTTGATCTAGTGCATATGAACCTCATTTTCATTTGTTCTTGCCCTTAGGAACCTCGTTTACCCGTGTTTGAGTGCTTAACAACCTCAATTGGCGTTGTTCGTATACTTAACAACCTCTTTTGCCTTTCATCTTGTGCTTATGAATCTCATTTGCATTTGTTCTTGGGCTTTGGAACCGAATTTACCATTGTTTGTGTGTGCTTAACAACCTCAATTGGCGTTGTTCGTGTGCTTAACAACCTCTTTTGTCCTTCAACCCGTGCTTATGAACCTCATTTTCATTTGTGCTTGTGCTTAGGAACCTCATATGCCCTTGTTTGTGTGCTTAACAACCTCAATTGGCGTTGTTCAAGTGCTTAACAACCTCTTCTGCCCTTGATCTTGTGCTTATGAACCTCATTTGCATTTGTTCTTGTGGTTAGGAACTTGGTTTGCCCTTGTTTGTGTGCTTAACAACCTCAATTGACGTTGTTTGTGTGCTTAACAACGACTTCTGCCCTTGATCTTGTGCTTATGAACCTCATTTGAATTTTTTTCTTGTGCTTATGAACCTTGTTTGCCCTTGTTTGTGTCCTTAACAACCTCAATTGGCGTTGTTTGTGTACTTAACAAACTCTTTTGCCCTTCATCTTGTGCTTATGAACCTCATTGGCAATTGTTCTTGGGCTTTGGAACGTCATTTGTCATTGTTTGTGTGCTTAACAACCTCAATTGGCGTTGTTCTACTGCTTAACAACCACTTCTGCCCTTGATCTTGTGCTTATGAACCTCATTTGCATTTGTTCTTGTGCTTAGGAAACTCGTTTGCCCTTGTTGGTGTGCTTAACTACCTTAACTGGCGTTGTTCGTGTGTTTAACAACCTCTTTTGTCCTTGAACCCGTGCTTATGAACCTCATTTGCATTTGTTCTTGTGCTTACGAACCTCATATGCTGTTGTTTGTGGGCTTAACAACCTCAATTAGCGTTGTTCTAGTGCTTAACAATCTCTTTTGCCCTTGATCTTGTGCTTATGAACCTCATTTGTATTTGTTCTTGTGCTTAGGAACCTCATTTTCCCTTGTTTGTGTGCTTAACAACTACATCTGCCCTTGATCTTGTTCTTACGAACCTCATTTGCATTTTTTTCTTGTGCTTAGGAACCTTGTTTGCCCTTATTTGTGTCATTAACAACCTCAATTGGCATTGTTTGTGTACTTAACTACCGCTTTTGCCCTTAATCATGTGCTTATGAACCTCATTTCCATTTGTTCTTGTGCTTAGGAACCTTATTTGCCCTTGTTTGTGTTCTTAACAACCTCAATAGGCGTTGTTCGTGTGCTTAATAACCTCTTTGGTCTTTGAACCTGTGCTTATGAACCACATTTGCATTTGTTCTTGTGCTTAGGATCTCATTCGCCCTTGTTTGTGTTCTTAACAACCTCAATTGGCGTTGTTCATGTGCTTAACAACAACTTTTGTCCTTGAACCTGTGCTTATTAGCCGCATTTGCATTTGTTCTGGTGCTTAGGATCTCATTTGCCCTTGTTTGTGTGCTTAAGAACATTAATTGGCATTGTTCGTGTGCTTCACAACTTCTTTTGCCCTTATTTTGTGCTTATGAACCTCATATTCATTTTTTCATGTGCTTAGGAACCTTGTTTGCCGATTTTTGTGTGCTTAACTACCACAATTGGCGTTGGTCGTGTGCTTATCAACCTCTTTTGCGCTTAATCAAGTGGATATGAACCTCATTTGCATTTGTTGTTTCCCTTAGGAACCTCGTTTGCCCTTGTTTGAGTGCTTAACAACCTCAATTGGCATTGTTGGTGTACTTAACAACCTCTTTTGCCCTTCATCTTGTGCTTATGAACCTCATTTGCATTTGTACTTGGGCTTTGGAACCTCATTTGTCATTGTTTGTGTGCTTAACAACCTCAACTGGCATTGTTCTAGTGCTTAACAACCTCTTCTGCCCTTGATCTTGTGATTATCAACCTCATTTGCATTTGTTCTTGTGCTTAGGAACCTCGTTTGCCCTTTTTTGTGCGCTTAAGAACCTCAATTGGCATTGTTTGTGTGCTTAACAACCACTTCTGCCCTTGATCTTGTGCTTATGAACCTCATTTGCATTTTTTCCTGTACTTAGGAATCTTGTTTGCCCTTGTTTGTGTGCTTAACAAACTCAATTGGCGTTGGTCGTGTGCTTAACAATCTCTTTTGCCCTTGAACCTATGCTTATGAACCTCATTTGCAATTGTTCTTGTGCTTAGGATCTCATTTGCCCGTGTTTGTGTACTTAAGAACCTCAATTGGCATTGTTCGTGTGCTTAGCAACCTCTTTTGCCCTTAATCTTGTGCTTATCAACCTCATTTGAATTTGTTCTTGTGCTTATGAACCTTGGTTGCCCTTGTTTGTGTGCTTAACAACCTCAATTGGTGCAGTTTGTGTGCTTAACAACCTCTTCTGTCCTTGATGTTGTGCTTAGGAACCTCATATACCCTTGTTCGTGGCTTAACAACCTCAATTGGCGTTGTTCTTGTGCTTAACAACCTCTTCTGCCCTTGATCTTGTGCTTATGAACCTCAATTGCGTTTATTCTTGTGCTTAGGAACCTCGTTTGCCCTTGTTTGGGTGCTGAAAAACCTCAATTAGCGTTGGTCATGTGCTTAACAATCTCTTTTGCCCATGATCTAGTGCATATGAACCTCATTTGTATTTGTTCTTGCCATTAGGAACCTCGTTTGCCCTTGTTTGAGTGCTTAACTACCTTAATTGGTGTTGTTCGTATACTTAACAACCTCGTCTGCCCTTGAACCTGTGCTTATCGAACTCATTTGCATTTGTTCTTGTGCTTACGATCTCATTTGCCCTTGTTTGTGCGCTTAAGAACATCAATTGGCATTGTTCGTGTGCTTAACAACCTCTTGTGCTTATGAACCTCATTTGCATTTTTTCTTGTGCTTAGGAATCTAGTTTGCCTTAGTTTGTATGCTTAACAATCTCAATTGGTGTAGTTCGTGTGTCTAACAACATCTTCTACCCTTGATCTTGCACTTATGAACCTCATTAGAATATGTTCTTGTGCTTAGGAACCTCATATGCCATTGTTTGTGTGCTTAACAACCTCAATTGGTGGTGCTCTAGTGCTTAACAACCTCTTCTGCCCTTAATCTTGCACTTATGAGACTCATTAGAATCTGTTATTGTGCTTAGGAACCTCGTTTGCCCTTGTTTGTGTGCTTAACAACCTCAGTTGGCGTTATTTGTGTGCTTAACAACCACTTGTGCCCATGATATTGTGCTAATGAACAACATTTGCATTTTTTTCCTGTGCTTAGGAACCTTGTTTGCCCTTGTTTGTGTGCTTAACTACTTCAATTTGCATTGGTCGTGTGCTTAACAACCTCTGTTGCACTTGATCTAGTGCATATGAACCTCATTTGCATTTGTTCTTGCCCTTAGGAACCTCGTTTGCCCTTGTTTGAGTGCTTAACAACCTCAATTGGCGTTGTTCGTGTACTTAACAACCTCTTTTGCCATTCATCTTGTGCTTATGAATCTCATTTGCATTTGTTCTTGGGCTTTGGAACTGAATTTGCCATTGTTTTTGTGCTTAACAACCTCAATTGGCGTTGTTCGTGTGCTTAATAACCTCTTTTGTCCTTCAACCCGTGCTTATGAACCTCATTTGCATTTGTTCTTGTGCTTAGGAACCTCATATGCCCTTGTTTGTGTGCTTAACAACCTCAATTGGCGTTGTTCAAATGCTTAACAACCTCTTCTGCCCTAGATCTTGTGCTTATGAACCTCATTTGTATTTTTTTCTTGTGCTTAGGAACCTTGTTTGCCCTTTTTTGTATGCTTAACAATCTCAATTGGAGTAGTTCATGTACTAAATAACCTCTTTTGCCATTGATCTTGTGCTAATGAACATAATTTGCATTTATTCTTGTGCTGAGGAACCCCATTTTCCCTTGTATGTATGCTTAACAACCTTAATTGGCGTTGTTCGTGTACTTAACAACCTCTTGTGCCCATGATCTTATGCTTATAAACCACAATTGCATTTTTTTTCCTGTGCTTAGGAACCTTGTTTCCCCTTGTTTGTGTGCTTAACTACCTCAATTGGCATTAGTTGTATGCTTAACAACCTCTGTTGCACTTGTTCTACTGCATATGAACCTCATTTGCATTAGTTCTTGCCCTTAGTACCTCGTTTGCCCTTGTTTGAGTGCTTAACAATCTCAATTGGCGTTGTTCGTGTACTTAACAATCTCTTTTGCCCTTCATCATGTGCTTATGAACCTCATTTGCATTTGTTCTTGTGCTTAGAAACCTCATATGCCCTTGTTTGTGTGCTTAACAACCTCAATTGGCGTTGTTCAAGTGCTTAACAACCTCTTCTGCCCTAGATCTTGTGCTTATTAACCTCATTTGTATTTGTTCTTGTGGTTAGGAACTTGGTTTGCCCTTGTTTGTGTGCTTAACAACAACTTCTGCCCTTGATCTTGTGCTTATGAACATCATTTGAATTTTTTTCTTGTGCTTAGGAACCTTGTTTGCCCTTGTTTGCGTCCTTAAAAACCTCAATTGGCGTTGTTTGTGTACTTAACAAACTCTTATGCCCTTCATCTTGTGATTATGTTCTTGGGATTTGGAACCTCATTTGTCATTGTTTGTGTGCTTAACAACCTCAATTGGCGTTGTTCTAGTGCTAAGGAATCTCAATTGGCGTTGTTTGTGTACTTAACAACCTCTTTTGCCCTTGATCTTGTGGTTAAGAACCTCATTTGCATTTGTTCATGTATATAGGAACCTCATTTGCCCTTGTTAGTGTTCTTAACAACCTCAATTGGTGTTGTTCGTTTGCTTAACAACCTCTTTTTTGCTTGAACCTAAGCGTATGAACCTCATTTGCATGTGTTCTTGTGCTTAGGATCTCATTTGCCCTTGTTTGTGTGCTTAAGAACCTCAATTGGCATTGTTCGTGTGCTTAACAACCTCTTTTGCCCTTAATCTTGTACTTATGAACCTCATTAGCATTTGTTCTTGTGCTTAGGAACCTCATATGCGCTTGTTCGTCTGCTTAACAACCTCAATTGGCGTTGTTCTAGTGCATAAGAATCTCTTCTGCCCTTGATCTTGTAGTTATGAACCGCATTTGCATTTGTTCTTGTGCTTAGGAACCGCGTTTGCCCTTGTTTGTGTGCTTAACAACCTCAATTGGCGTTATTTGTGTGCTTAACAACCACTTTTGTCCATGATCTTGTGCTTATGAACCTAATTTGCTTTTTTTCCTGTGCTTATGAACCTTGTTTGCCATTGTTTGTGTGCTTAACAACCTCAATTAGTGTAGTTCGTGTGCGTAACAACATCTTCTACCCTTGATCTTGCGCTTATGAACTTCATTAGAATCTGTTCCTGTGCTTAGCAACCTCATAAGCCCTTGTTTGTGTGCTTAACAACCTCAATTAGCGTTGTTCCACAGCTTAACAACCTTTTCTGCCCTTGATCTTGCGCTTATGAGGCTCATTAGAATCTGTTCTTGTGGTTAGGAACCTCGTTTGCCCTTATTTGTGTGCTTAACAACCTCAATTGACGTTATTTGTGTGCTTAACAACCACTTGTGCCCATGATCTTGTGATTATGAATCTCACTGGTATTTTTTCCTGTGCTTAGGAACCTTGTCTGCCCTTGTTTGGGTTCTTAACAACCTCAATCGGTGTTGGTCGTGTGCTTAACAACCTCTTTTGCCCTTGATCTAGTGCATATGAACGTCATTTGCATTTGTTCTTGCCCATAGGAACCTTGTTTGCCCTTGTTTGAGTTCTAAACAACCTCAATTGGCGTTGTTCGTGTACTTAACAACCTCTTTTGTCCTTCATCTTGTGCTTATGAACCCCATTTGCATTTTTTTCCTGTGCTTAGGAACCTTGTTTGCCCTCATTTGTGTGCTTAGCAACCTCAATTGGCGTTGGTCGTGTGCTTAACAACCTATTTTGCCCTTGATCTAGTGCATATAAAACTCATTTGCATTTGTTCTTGCGCTTAAAAACCTAGTTTGCCCTTGTTTGTGTGCTTAACAACCTCAATTGGCGTCGTTCTAGTGCTTAACAACCTCTTCTTCCCTTGATCTTGTGCTTATGAACCTCATTTGTATTTGTTCTTCTTCTTAAGAACCTAGTATGCCCTGGTTTGTGTACTTAACAACCTCAATTGGCATTGTTTGTGTGCTTAACAAGCACTTTTGCCCTTTATCTTGTGCTTATGAAGCGCATTTGCACTTTTTCCCGAGCTTAGGAACCTTGTTTGCCCTTATTTGTGTGCTCAAGAACCTCAGTAGGCGTTGGTCGTGTGGTTAACAACCTCTTATGCCCTTGATCTAGTGCATAGGAACCTCATTTTCGTTTGTTCTTGCGCTTAAGAACCTTATTTTCCCTTGTTTGTGTGCTTAACAACCTCAATTGGCATTGTTCGTGTGCTTAACAACCACTTTTGCCCTTGATCTTGTACTTATGAACCTCATTTGCATTTGTTCTTTTGCTTAGGAATCTTATTTGCCCTTGTTTGTGTGCTTAACAACCTCAATTGACGTTGTTCGTGTGCTTAACAACAACTTTTGCCCCTGATCTTGTGCTTATGAACCTCATTTGCACTTTTTTCTTGTGCTTAGGAACCTTGCTTGCCCTTGTTTGTATGCTTAACAATCTCAATTGGTGTAGTTCGTGTACTAAATAACCTCTTTTGCCATTGATCTTGTGCTAATGAACATAATTTGCATTTTTTCTTGTGCTGAGGAACCCCATTTGTCCTTGTATGTATGCTGAACAACCTTAATTGGCGTTGTTCGTGTACTTAACAACCTCTTGTTCCCATGATCTTGTGCTTATGAACCACAATTGCATTTTTTTTTCCTGTGCTTAGGAACCTTGTTTGCCCATGTTTGTGTGCTTAACTTCCTCAATTGGCATTGGTTGTGTGCTTCACAACATCTGTTGCACTTGTTCTACTGCATATGAACCTCATTTGCATTAGTTCTTGCACTTAGTACCTCGTTTGCCCTTGTTTGAGTGCTTAACAATCTCAATTGGCGTTGTTCGTGTACTTAACAACCTCTTTTGCCATTCATCATGTGCTTATGAATCTCATTTGCATTTGTTCTTAGGCTTTGGAACTTCATTTAGCATTGTTTGTGAGCTTAACAACCTCAATTGGCGTTGTTCGTGTGCTTAACAACCTCTTTTGTCTTTCAACCCATGCTTATGAACCTCATTTGCATTTGTTCTTGTGCTTAGGAACCTCATATGCCCTTGTTTGTGCGCTTAACAACCTCAATTAGCGTTGTCCATGTGCGTAACAACCTCTTCTCCTTTTGATCTTGTGCTTATGAACCTCATTTGTATTTGTTCTTGTGTTTAGGAACTTCGTTTGCCCTTGTTTGTGTGCTTAACAACCTCAATTGGCACTGTTTGCGTGCTTAACAACGACTTCTGCCCTTGATCTTGTGCCTATGAACCTCATTTGAATTTTTTTCTTGTGCTTAGGAACCTCAATTGGCGTTGTTTGTGTACTTAACAACCTGTTTTGCCCTTGATCTTATGCTTAAGAACCTCATTTGCATTTGTTCATGTACATAGGAACCTCATTTGCCCTTGTTAGTGTTCTTAACAACCTCAATTGGTGTTCTTCGTTTGCTTAACAACCTCTTTTGTGCTTGAACCTGTGTGTATGAACCTCATTTGCATGTATTCTTGTGCTTAGGATCTCATTTGCTCTTGTTTGTGTGCTTAAGAACCTCAATTGGCATTGTTCGTGTGCTTAACAACATCTTGTGCTGATGAACCTCATTTGCATTTTTACTTGTGCTTAGGAACCTTGTTTGCCCTTGATCTTGTGCTTAAGAACCTCAATTGGCATTGTTCGTGTGCTTAACAACCTCTGGTACCCTTGATCTTGTGCTCATGAACCTCATTAGAATTTGTTCTTGTGCTTAGCAACCTCATATGCCCTTGTTCGTGTGCTTAACAACCTCAATTGGTGTTGTTCTAGTGCATAACAATCTCTTTTGCCCTTGATCATGTGGTTATGAACGTCATTTGCATTTGTTCTTGTCCTTAGGAATCGCGTTTGCCCTTGTTTGTGTGCTTAACAACCTCAATTGGAGTTATTTGTGTGCTTAACAACCACTTTTGTCCATGATCTTGTGCTTATGAACCTGATTTGCTTTTTTTCCTGTGCTTATGAACCTTGTTTGCCCTTGTTTGTGTGCTTAACAACATCAATTAGTGTAGTTCGTGTGCTTAACAACATCTTCTACCCTTGATCTTGCACTTATGAACTTCATTAGAATGTGTTCCTGTGCTTAGGAACCTCATAAGCCCTTGTTTGTGTGCTAAACAACCTCAATTAGTGTTGTTCCACAGCTTAACAACCTTTTCTGCCCCTTGATCTTGCGCTTATGAGGCTCATTAGAATCTGTTCTTGTACTTATGAACCTCGTTTGTCCTTGTTTGTGTGCTTAACAACCTCAATTGGCGTTATTTGTGTGCTTAACAACCACTTGTGCCCATGATCTTGTGATTATGAATCTCACTGGTACTTTTTCCTGTGCTTAGGAATCTTGTCTGCCCTTGTTTGTGTGCTTAACAACCTCAATCGGTGTTGGTCGTGTGCTTGACAACCTCTTTTGCCCTTGATCTAGTGCATATGAACGTCATTTGCATTTGTTCTTGCCCATAGGAACCTTGTTTGCCCTTGTTTGAGTTCTTAACAACCTCAATTGGCATTGTTCGTGTACTTAACAACCGCTTTTGCCCTTCATCTTGTGCTTATGAACCTCATTTGTATTTTTTCCTGTGCTTAGGAACCTTGTTTGCCCTCGTTTGTGTGCTTGGCAACCTCAATTGGCGTTGGTCGTGTGCTTAACAACCTATTTTGCCCTTGATCTAGTGCATATAAACCTCATTTGCATTTGTTCTTGCGCTTAAAAACCTAGTTTGCCCTTGTTTGTGTGCTTAACAACCTCAATTGGCGTCGTTCTAGTGCTTAACAACCTCTTCTTCCCTTGATCTTGTGCTTATGAACCTCATTTGTATTTGTTCTTGTGCTTAGGAACCTCGTATGCCCTGGTTTGTGTATTTAACAACCTCAATTGGCATTGTTTGTGTGCTTAACAAGCACTTTTGCCCTTGATCTTGTCCTTATGAAGCTCATTTGCATTTTTTCCCGAGCTTAGGAACCTTGTTTGCCCATATTTGTGTGGTTTAGAACCTCAGTAGGCATTGGTCGTGTGGTTAACAACCTCTTATGCCCTTGATCTGGTGCATAGGAACCTCATTTTCGTTTGTTCTTGCGCTGAAGAACCTTATTTGCCCTTGTTTGTGTGCTTAACAACCTCAATTGGCATTGTTCGTGTGCTTAACAACCACTTTTGCCCTTGATCTTGTACTTATGAACCTCATTTGCATTTGTTCTTATGCTTAGGAACCTTATTTGCCCTTGGTTGTGTGCTTAACAACTTCAATTGACGTTGTTCGTGTGCTTCACAACAACTTTTGCCCTTGATCTTGTGCTTATGAACCTCATTTGTATTTGTTCTTGTGTTTAGGAACTTCGTTTGCCCTTGTTTGTGTGCTTAACAACCTCAATTGGCGTTGTTTGTGTGCTTAACAACGACTTCTGCCCTGATCTTGTGCTTATGAACCTCATTTGCATTTTTTTCTTGTGCTTAGGAACCTCAATTGGCGTTGTTTGTGTACTTAACAACCTCTTTTGCCCTTGATCTTGTGCTTAAGAACTTCATTTGCATTTGTTCATGTACATAGGAACCTCATTTGCCCTTGTTAGTGTTCTTAACAACCTCAATTGGCGTTGTTCGTTTGCTTAAGAACCTCTTTTGTGCTTGAACCTGTGCGTATGAACCTCATTTGCATGTGTTCTTGTGCTTAGGATCTCATTTGCCCTTGTTTGTGTGCTTAAGAACCTCAATTGGCATTGTTCGTGTGCTTAACAACATCTTGTGCCCTTGATCTTGTGCTGACGAACCTCATTTGTATTTTTTTCTTGTGCTTAGGAACCTTGTTTGCCCTTGATCTTGTGCTTAAGAACCTCAATTGGCATTGTTCGTGTGCTTAACAACCTCTGGTCCCCTTGATCTTGTGCTCATGAACCTCATCAGAATTTGTTCTTGTGCTTAGGAACCTCATATGCCCTTGTTCGTGTGCTTAACAACCTCAATTGGCGTTGTTCTAGTGCATAACAATCTCTTCTGCCCTTGATCTTCTGGTTACGAACCTCATTTGCATTTGTTCTTGTGCTTAGGAACCGCGTTTGCCCTTGTTTGTGTGCTTAACAACCTCAATTGGCGTTATTTGTGTGCTTAACAACCACTTTTGTCCATGATCTTGTGCTTATGAACCTCATTTGCTTTTTTTCCTGTGCATAGGAACCTTGTTTGCCCTTGTTTGTGTGCTTAACAACCTCAATTAGTGTAGTTCGTGTGCGTAACAACATCTTCTACCCTTGATCTTGCGCTTATGAACTTCATTAGAATCTGTTCCTGTGCTTAGCAACCTCATAAGCCCTTGTTTGTGTGCTTAACAACCTCAATTAGCGTTGTTCCACAGCTTAACAACCTTTTCTGCCCTTGATCTTGCGCTTATGAGGCTCATTAGAATCTGTTCTTGTGGTTAGGAACCTCGTTTGCCCTTATTTGTGTGCTTAACAACCTCAATTGACGTTATTTGTGTGCTTAACAACCACTTGTGCCCATGATCTTGTGATTATGAATCTCACTGGTATTTTTTCCTGTGCTTAGGAACCTTGTCTGCCCTTGTTTGGGTTCTTAACAACCTCAATCGGTGTTGGTCGTGTGCTTAACAACCTCTTTTGCCCTTGATCTAGTGCATATGAACGTCATTTGCATTTGTTCTTGCCCATAGGAACCTTGTTTGCCCTTGTTTGAGTTCTAAACAACCTCAATTGGCGTTGTTCGTGTACTTAACAACCTCTTTTGTCCTTCATCTTGTGCTTATGAACCCCATTTGCATTTTTTTCCTGTGCTTAGGAACCTTGTTTGCCCTCATTTGTGTGCTTAGCAACCTCAATTGGCGTTGGTCGTGTGCTTAACAACCTATTTTGCCCTTGATCTAGTGCATATAAAACTCATTTGCATTTGTTCTTGCGCTTAAAAACCTAGTTTGCCCTTGTTTGTGTGCTTAACAACCTCAATTGGCGTCGTTCTAGTGCTTAACAACCTCTTCTTCCCTTGATCTTGTGCTTATGAACCTCATTTGTATTTGTTCTTCTTCTTAAGAACCTAGTATGCCCTGGTTTGTGTACTTAACAACCTCAATTGGCATTGTTTGTGTGCTTAACAAGCACTTTTGCCCTTTATCTTGTGCTTATGAAGCGCATTTGCACTTTTTCCCGAGCTTAGGAACCTTGTTTGCCCTTATTTGTGTGCTCAAGAACCTCAGTAGGCGTTGGTCGTGTGGTTAACAACCTCTTATGCCCTTGATCTAGTGCATAGGAACCTCATTTTCGTTTGTTCTTGCGCTTAAGAACCTTATTTTCCCTTGTTTGTGTGCTTAACAACCTCAATTGGCATTGTTCGTGTGCTTAACAACCACTTTTGCCCTTGATCTTGTACTTATGAACCTCATTTGCATTTGTTCTTTTGCTTAGGAATCTTATTTGCCCTTGTTTGTGTGCTTAACAACCTCAATTGACGTTGTTCGTGTGCTTAACAACAACTTTTGCCCCTGATCTTGTGCTTATGAACCTCATTTGCACTTTTTTCTTGTGCTTAGGAACCTTGCTTGCCCTTGTTTGTATGCTTAACAATCTCAATTGGTGTAGTTCGTGTACTAAATAACCTCTTTTGCCATTGATCTTGTGCTAATGAACATAATTTGCATTTTTTCTTGTGCTGAGGAACCCCATTTGTCCTTGTATGTATGCTGAACAACCTTAATTGGCGTTGTTCGTGTACTTAACAACCTCTTGTTCCCATGATCTTGTGCTTATGAACCACAATTGCATTTTTTTTTCCTGTGCTTAGGAACCTTGTTTGCCCATGTTTGTGTGCTTAACTTCCTCAATTGGCATTGGTTGTGTGCTTCACAACATCTGTTGCACTTGTTCTACTGCATATGAACCTCATTTGCATTAGTTCTTGCACTTAGTACCTCGTTTGCCCTTGTTTGAGTGCTTAACAATCTCAATTGGCGTTGTTCGTGTACTTAACAACCTCTTTTGCCATTCATCATGTGCTTATGAATCTCATTTGCATTTGTTCTTAGGCTTTGGAACTTCATTTAGCATTGTTTGTGAGCTTAACAACCTCAATTGGCGTTGTTCGTGTGCTTAACAACCTCTTTTGTCTTTCAACCCATGCTTATGAACCTCATTTGCATTTGTTCTTGTGCTTAGGAACCTCATATGCCCTTGTTTGTGCGCTTAACAACCTCAATTAGCGTTGTCCATGTGCGTAACAACCTCTTCTCCTTTTGATCTTGTGCTTATGAACCTCATTTGTATTTGTTCTTGTGTTTAGGAACTTCGTTTGCCCTTGTTTGTGTGCTTAACAACCTCAATTGGCACTGTTTGCGTGCTTAACAACGACTTCTGCCCTTGATCTTGTGCCTATGAACCTCATTTGAATTTTTTTCTTGTGCTTAGGAACCTCAATTGGCGTTGTTTGTGTACTTAACAACCTGTTTTGCCCTTGATCTTATGCTTAAGAACCTCATTTGCATTTGTTCATGTACATAGGAACCTCATTTGCCCTTGTTAGTGTTCTTAACAACCTCAATTGGTGTTCTTCGTTTGCTTAACAACCTCTTTTGTGCTTGAACCTGTGTGTATGAACCTCATTTGCATGTATTCTTGTGCTTAGGATCTCATTTGCTCTTGTTTGTGTGCTTAAGAACCTCAATTGGCATTGTTCGTGTGCTTAACAACATCTTGTGCTGATGAACCTCATTTGCATTTTTACTTGTGCTTAGGAACCTTGTTTGCCCTTGATCTTGTGCTTAAGAACCTCAATTGGCATTGTTCGTGTGCTTAACAACCTCTGGTACCCTTGATCTTGTGCTCATGAACCTCATTAGAATTTGTTCTTGTGCTTAGCAACCTCATATGCCCTTGTTCGTGTGCTTAACAACCTCAATTGGTGTTGTTCTAGTGCATAACAATCTCTTTTGCCCTTGATCATGTGGTTATGAACGTCATTTGCATTTGTTCTTGTCCTTAGGAATCGCGTTTGCCCTTGTTTGTGTGCTTAACAACCTCAATTGGAGTTATTTGTGTGCTTAACAACCACTTTTGTCCATGATCTTGTGCTTATGAACCTGATTTGCTTTTTTTCCTGTGCTTATGAACCTTGTTTGCCCTTGTTTGTGTGCTTAACAACATCAATTAGTGTAGTTCGTGTGCTTAACAACATCTTCTACCCTTGATCTTGCACTTATGAACTTCATTAGAATGTGTTCCTGTGCTTAGGAACCTCATAAGCCCTTGTTTGTGTGCTAAACAACCTCAATTAGTGTTGTTCCACAGCTTAACAACCTTTTCTGCCCCTTGATCTTGCGCTTATGAGGCTCATTAGAATCTGTTCTTGTACTTATGAACCTCGTTTGTCCTTGTTTGTGTGCTTAACAACCTCAATTGGCGTTATTTGTGTGCTTAACAACCACTTGTGCCCATGATCTTGTGATTATGAATCTCACTGGTACTTTTTCCTGTGCTTAGGAATCTTGTCTGCCCTTGTTTGTGTGCTTAACAACCTCAATCGGTGTTGGTCGTGTGCTTGACAACCTCTTTTGCCCTTGATCTAGTGCATATGAACGTCATTTGCATTTGTTCTTGCCCATAGGAACCTTGTTTGCCCTTGTTTGAGTTCTTAACAACCTCAATTGGCATTGTTCGTGTACTTAACAACCGCTTTTGCCCTTCATCTTGTGCTTATGAACCTCATTTGTATTTTTTCCTGTGCTTAGGAACCTTGTTTGCCCTCGTTTGTGTGCTTGGCAACCTCAATTGGCGTTGGTCGTGTGCTTAACAACCTATTTTGCCCTTGATCTAGTGCATATAAACCTCATTTGCATTTGTTCTTGCGCTTAAAAACCTAGTTTGCCCTTGTTTGTGTGCTTAACAACCTCAATTGGCGTCGTTCTAGTGCTTAACAACCTCTTCTTCCCTTGATCTTGTGCTTATGAACCTCATTTGTATTTGTTCTTGTGCTTAGGAACCTCGTATGCCCTGGTTTGTGTATTTAACAACCTCAATTGGCATTGTTTGTGTGCTTAACAAGCACTTTTGCCCTTGATCTTGTCCTTATGAAGCTCATTTGCATTTTTTCCCGAGCTTAGGAACCTTGTTTGCCCATATTTGTGTGGTTTAGAACCTCAGTAGGCATTGGTCGTGTGGTTAACAACCTCTTATGCCCTTGATCTGGTGCATAGGAACCTCATTTTCGTTTGTTCTTGCGCTGAAGAACCTTATTTGCCCTTGTTTGTGTGCTTAACAACCTCAATTGGCATTGTTCGTGTGCTTAACAACCACTTTTGCCCTTGATCTTGTACTTATGAACCTCATTTGCATTTGTTCTTATGCTTAGGAACCTTATTTGCCCTTGGTTGTGTGCTTAACAACTTCAATTGACGTTGTTCGTGTGCTTCACAACAACTTTTGCCCTTGATCTTGTGCTTATGAACCTCATTTGTATTTGTTCTTGTGTTTAGGAACTTCGTTTGCCCTTGTTTGTGTGCTTAACAACCTCAATTGGCGTTGTTTGTGTGCTTAACAACGACTTCTGCCCTGATCTTGTGCTTATGAACCTCATTTGCATTTTTTTCTTGTGCTTAGGAACCTCAATTGGCGTTGTTTGTGTACTTAACAACCTCTTTTGCCCTTGATCTTGTGCTTAAGAACTTCATTTGCATTTGTTCATGTACATAGGAACCTCATTTGCCCTTGTTAGTGTTCTTAACAACCTCAATTGGCGTTGTTCGTTTGCTTAAGAACCTCTTTTGTGCTTGAACCTGTGCGTATGAACCTCATTTGCATGTGTTCTTGTGCTTAGGATCTCATTTGCCCTTGTTTGTGTGCTTAAGAACCTCAATTGGCATTGTTCGTGTGCTTAACAACATCTTGTGCCCTTGATCTTGTGCTGACGAACCTCATTTGTATTTTTTTCTTGTGCTTAGGAACCTTGTTTGCCCTTGATCTTGTGCTTAAGAACCTCAATTGGCATTGTTCGTGTGCTTAACAACCTCTGGTCCCCTTGATCTTGTGCTCATGAACCTCATCAGAATTTGTTCTTGTGCTTAGGAACCTCATATGCCCTTGTTCGTGTGCTTAACAACCTCAATTGGCGTTGTTCTAGTGCATAACAATCTCTTCTGCCCTTGATCTTCTGGTTACGAACCTCATTTGCATTTGTTCTTGTGCTTAGGAACCGCGTTTGCCCTTGTTTGTGTGCTTAACAACCTCAATTGGCGTTATTTGTGTGCTTAACAACCACTTTTGTCCATGATCTTGTGCTTATGAACCTCATTTGCTTTTTTTCCTGTGCATAGGAACCTTGTTTGCCCTTGTTTGTGTGCTTAACAACCTCAATTAGTGTAGTTCGTGTGCTTAACAACATCTGCTACCCTTGATCTTGTGCTTATGAACTTTATTAGAATCTGTTCCTGTGGTTAGGAACCTCATAAGCCCTTGTTTGTGTGCTAAACAACCTCAATTAGCGTTGTTCCACAACTTAACAACATTTGCTGCCCTTGATCTTGTGCTTATGAAGCTCATTAGAATATGTTCTTGAGCTTAGGAACCTCGTTAGCCCTTGTTTGTGTGCCTAGCAACCTCAATTGGCGTTATTTGTGTGCTTAACAACCACTTGTGCCCTTGATCTTGAGATTATGAATCTCACTGGTATTTTTTCCTATGCTTAGGAACCTTGTCTGCCCTTGTTTGTGTGCTTAACAACCTCAATTGGTGTTGATCGTGTGCTTAACAACCTCTTTTGCCCTTGATCTAGTGCATATGGACGTCATTTGCATTTGTTCTTGCCCATAGGAACCTTGTTTGCCCTTGTTTGAGTTCTTAACAACCTCAATTGGCGTTGTTCGTGTACTTAACAATCTCTTTTGCCCTTCATCTTATGCTTATGAACCTCATTTGCATTTTTTCCTGTGCTTAGGAACCTTGTTTGCCCTCTTTTGTGTGCTTGGCAACCTCAATTGGCGTTGGTCGTGTGCTTAACAACCTATTTTGCCCTTGATCTAGTGCATATAAACCTCATTTGTATTTGTTCTTTCGCTTAAAAACCTAGTTTGCCCTTGTTTGTGTGCTTAACAACCTCAATTGGTGTCGTTCTAGTGCTTAACAATCTCTTCTTCCCTTGATCTTGTGCTTATGAACCTCATTTGTATTTGTTCTTGTGCTTAGGATCATCGTATGCCCTGGTTTGTGTACTTAACAACCTCAATTGGCATTGTTTGTGTGCAGAACAAGCACTTTTGCCCTTGATCTTGTGCTTATGAAGCTCATTTGCATTTTTTCCCTAGGTTAGGAACCTTGTTTGCCCTTATTTGTGTGCTCAAGAACCTCAGTAGGCGTTGGTCTTGTGGTTAACAACCTCTTATGCCCTTGATGTGGTGCATAGGAACCTCATTTTCGTTTGTTATTGCGCTTAAGAACCTTATTTTCCCTTGTTTGTGTGCTTAACAACCTCAATTGACATTGTTTGTGTGCTTAACAACCACTTTTGCCATTGATCTTGTACTTATGAACCTCATTTGCATTTGTTCTTATGCTTAGGAACCTTATTTGCCCTTGTTTGTGTGCTTAACAACCTCAATTGATGTTGTTCGTATGCTTAACAACAACTTTTAGCCTTGATCTTGTGCTTATGAACCTCATTTGCATTTTTTTTCTTGTGCTTAGGAACCTTGTTTTCCCTTGTTTGTATGCTTAACAACCTCAATTGGTGTAGTTCGTGTACTAAATAACCTCTTTTGCCATTGATCTTGTGCTAATGAACATCATTTGCATTTATTCTTGTGCTGAGGAACCCCATTTTCCCTTGTATGTATGCTTAACAACCTTAATTGGCATTGTTCGTGTACTTAACAACCTCTTTTGCCGTTGATCTTGTGCTTATGAACCTCATCTGCATTCGTTCTTGTGCTTAGGAATCTCATTTACCCTTATTTGTGTGCTTAACAACCTCAATTGGCGTTGTTCGTGTGTGCTTACAACATCTTGTGTCCTTGATCTTGTGCTTATGAACCTCATTTGTATTTGTTCTTGTGCTTAGGAACCTCATTTTCCCTTGTTTGTGTGCGTAACAACCTCAATTGTCGTTGTTCTAGTGCTTAATGACCTCTTCTACCCCAGATTTTGTGCTTATGAATCTCATTTATAGTTTTTCTTGTGCTGAGGAACATTGTTGACCCTTGTTTGTGAGCTTAAGAACCTCAATTGACATTGTTCGTGTACTTAACAACTTCTTTTGTCCTTGAACCCGTGCTTGTGAACCTCATTCGTATTTGTTCTTGTGCTTCGGAAACTCATTTGCCCTTGTTTGTGTGCTTAAGAAACTTAATTAGCATTGTTAGTGTGTTTAACAACCTCTTTTGCCCTTGAACCTGTGCTTATGAACCTCATTTGCATTTGTTCTTATGCTTAGGAACCTCAAATGTCCTTGTCTGTGTGCTTAACAACCTCAATTGACATTGTTCTAGTGCTTAACCACCTCTTCTACACTTGATCTTGTGCTTATGAACCTCATTTGTATTTGTTCTTGTGCTTAGGAACCTCATTTGCCCTTGTTTGTGTGCTTAACAATCTTAACAACGTCAATTGGCGTTGTTCTAGTTCTTAACAACCACTTTTGCTCATGATCTTGTGCTTATGAACCTGATTTGCATATTTTCCTGTGCTTATGAACCTTGTTTGCCCTTGTTTGTGCGCTTGACAACCTCAATTAGCGTTGGTCGTGTGCTTAACAACCTCTTTTTCCCTTGATCTAGTGCATATGAACTTCATTTGCATTTGTTATTGCCGTTAGGAACCTTGTTTGCCCTTGTTTGAGTGCTTAACAACCTCAAATGGCGTTGTTCGTGTACTTAACAACCTCTTTTGCCCTTGAACCTGTGCTTATGGACCTCATTTGCATTTGAGTGCTTAACAACCTCTTTTGCCCTTGAACCTGTACTTACGATCTCATTTGCCCGTGTTTGTGCGCTCAAGAATCTCAATTGGCATTGTTCGTGTGCTTAACAACCTCTTTTGCCCTTGATCTTCTGCTTATGAACCTCATTTGCATTTTTTTCTTGTGCGTTGGAACCTTGTTTGCCCTTGATCTTGTGCTTAAGAACCTCAATTGTCATTGTTCATGTGCTTAACAACCGCTTGTGCCTTTGATCTTGCGCTTATGAACCTCATTAGAATCTGTTCTTGTGCTTAGGAACCTCGTTTCCCCTTGTTTATGTGCTTCACAACCTCAATTGGCGTTATTTGTGTGCTTAACAACCACTTGTGCCCATGATCTTGAGGTTATGAACCACAATTGCATTTTTTTTCCTGTGCTTAGGAACCTTGTTTGCCCTTGTTTGTGTGCGTAACTACCTCAATTGGCATTGGTTGTGTGCTTAACAACCTCAGTTGCACTTGTTCTGCTGCATATGAACCTCATTTGCATTAGTTCTTGCCCTTAGAACCTCGTTTGCCCTTGTTTGAGTGCTTAACAATCTCAATTGGCGTTGTTCGTGTACTTAACAACCTCTTTTGCCCTTCATCATGTGCTTATGAATCTCATTTGCATTTGTTCTTAGGCTTTGGAACTTCATTTGGCATTGTTTGTGTGCTTAACAACCTCAATTGGCGTTGTTCGCGTGCTTAACAACCTCTTTTGTCTTTCAACCCGTGCTTATGAACCTCATTTACATTTGTTCTTGTGCTTAGGAACCTCATATGTCCTTGTTTGTGCGCTTAACAACCTCAATTGGCGTTGTTCATGTGCTTAACAACCTCTTCTGCCCTTAATCTTGTGCTTATGAACCTCATTTATATTTGTTCTTGTGTTTAGGAACTTCATTTTCCCTTGTTTGTGTGCTTAACAACCTCAATTGGCGTTGTTTGTGTGCTTAACAACGACTTCTGCCCTTGATCTTGTGCTTATGAACCTCATTTGCATTTTTTTCTTGTGCTAAGGAACCTCAATTGGCGTTATTTGTGTACTTAACAACCTCTTTTGCCCTTGATCTTGTGCTTAAGAACCTCATTTGCATTTGTTCATGTACATAGGAACCTCATTTGCCTTTGTTAGTGTTCTTAACAACCTCAATTGGCGTTGTTCGTTTGCTTAACAACCTCTTTTGTGCTTGAACCTGTGCGTATGAACCTCATTTGCATGTGTTCTTGTGCTTAGGATCTCATTTGCCTTTGTTTGTGTGCTTAAGAACCTCAATTGGCATTGTTCGTCTGCTTAACAGCATCTTGTGCCCTTGATCTTGTGCTGATGAACCTCATTTGCATTTTTTATTGTGCTTAGGAACCTCGGTTGCCCTTGATCTTGTGCTTAACAACCTCAATTGGCATTGTTCACGTACTTAACAACCTCTTTTGCCCTTCATCATGTGCTGATGAATCTCATTTGCATTTGTTCTTAGGCTTTGGAACTTCATTTGCCATTGTTTGTGTGCTTAACAACCTCAATTGGCGTTGTTCGTGTGTTTAACAACCTCTTTTGTCCTTCAACCCATGCTTATGAACCTCATTTGCATTTGTTCTTATGCTTAGGAACCTCATATGCCCTTGTTTGTGCGCTTAACAACCTCAATTGACGTTGTTCATGTGCTTAATAACCTCTTCTGCCATTGATCTTGTGCTTATGAACCTCATTTGTATTTGTTCTTGTGTTTAGGAACTTCGTTTTCCCTTGTTTGTGTGCTTAACAACCTCAATTGGCGTTGTTTGTGTGCTTAACAACGACTTCTGCCCTTGATCTTGTGCTTTTGAACCTCTTTTGCATTTTTTTCTTGTCTTTAGGAACCTCACTTGGCGTTATTTGTGTACTTAACAACCTCTTTTGCCCTTGATCTTGTGCTTAAGAACTTCATTTGTATTTGTTCATGTACATAGGAACCTTATTTGCCCTTGTTTGTGTTCTTAACAACCTCAATTGGTGTTGTTCGTTTGCTTAACAACCTCTTTTGTGATTGAACCTGTGCGTATGAACCTCATTTGCATGTGTTCTTGTGCTTAGGATCTCATTTGCCCTTGTTTGTATGCTTAAGAACCTCAATTGGCATTGTTCGTGTGCTTAACAACATCTTGTGCTGATGAACCTCATTTGCATTTTTTCTTGTGCTTAGGAACCTTGTTTGCCCTTGATCTTGTGCTTAAGACCCTCAATTGGCATTGTTCGTGTGCTTAGCAACCTCTGGTACCCTTGATCTTGTGCTCATGAACCTCATTAGAATTTGTTTTTGTGCTTAGGAACCTCATATGCCCTTGTTCGTGTGCTTAACAACCTCAATTGGCATTGTTCTAGTGCATAACAATCTCTTCTGCCCTTGATCTTGTGGTTATGAACCTCATTTGCATTTGTTCTTGTGCTTAGGAACCGCGTTTGCCCTTGTTTGTGTGCTTAACGACCTCAATTGGAGTTATTTGTGTGCTTAACAACCACTTTTGTCCATTATCTTGTGCTAATGAACCTAATTTGCTTTTTTTCCTGTGCTTATGAACCGTGTTTGCCCTTGTTTGTGTGCTTAACAACCTCAATTGTCGTTTTCTATGTACTTAACAACCTCTTTTGCCCTTTATCTTGTGCTTATGAACCTCATTTGCATTTGTTCTTATGCTTAGGAACCTTATTTGCCCTCGTTTGTGTGCCTAACAACCTCAATCAGTGTTGGTCGTGTGCTTAACAACCTCCTTTGCCCTTGATCTAGTGCATATGAACGTCATTTGCATTTGTTCTTGCCCTTAGGAACCTTGTTTGCCCTTGTTTGAGTTCTTAACAACCTCAATTGGCGTTGTTCGTGTACTCAACAACCTCTTTCGCCCTTAATCTTGTGCTTATGAACCTCATTTGCATTTTTTCCTGTGCTTAGGTACATTGTTTGCCGTCGTTTGTGTGCTTGGCAACCTCAATTGGCGTTGGTCGTGTGCTTAACAACCTATTTTGCCCTTGATCTAGTGCATTTAAACCTCATTTGCATTTGTTCTTGCGCTTAAAAACCTAGTTTGCCCTAGTTTGTGTGCTTAACAACCTCAATTGGCGCCGTTCTAGTGCTTAACAACCACTTCTTCCCTTGATCTTGTGCTTATGAACCTCATTTGTATTTGTTCTTGTGCTTAGGAACCTCGTATGCCCCGGTTTGTGTACTTAACAACCTCAATTGGCATTGTTTGTGTGCTTAACAAGCACTTTTGCCCTTGATCTTGTGCTTATGAAGCTCATTTGCATTTTTTACCGAGCTTAGGAACCTTGTTTGCCCTTATTTGTGTGCTTAAGAACCTCAGTAGGCGTTGGTCGTGTGGTTAACAAACTCTTATGCCCTTGATCTGGTGCATAGGAACCTCATTTTCGTTTGTTCTTACGCTTAAAAACCTTATTTGCCCTTGTTTGTGTGCTTAACAACCTCAATTGGCATTGTTCGTGTGCTTAACAACCACTTTTGCCCTTGATCTTGTACTTATGAACCTCATTTGCATTTGTTCTTATGCTTAGGAACCTTATTTGCCCTTGTTTGTGTGCTTAACAACCTCAATTGACGTTGTTCGTGTGCTTAACAACAACTTTTGCCCTTGATCTTGTGCTTATGAACCTCATTTGTATTTGTTCTTGTGTTTAGGAACTTCGTTTTCCCTTGTTTGTGTGCTTAACAACCTCAATTGGCGTTGTTTGTGTGCTTAACAACGACTTCTGCCCTTGATCTTGTGCTTATGAACCTCATTTGCATTTTTTTTCTTGTGCTTAGGAACCTCAGTTGGCGTTGTTTGTGTACTTAACAACCTCTTTTGCCCTTGATCTTGTGCTTAAGAACCTCATTTGCATTTGTTCATGTACATAGGAACCTCATTTGCCCTTGTTAGTGTTCTTAACAACCTCAATTGGCGTTGTTCGTTTGCTTAACAACCTCTTTGTGCTTGAACCTATGGGTATGAACCTCATTTGCATGTGTTCTTGTGCTTAGGATCTCATTTGCCCTTGTTTGTGTGCTTAAGAACCTCAATTGGCATTGTTCGTGTGCTTAACAACATCTTGTGCCCTTGATCTTGTGCTGATGAACCTCATTAGCATTTTTTCTTGTGCTTAGGAACCTTGTTTGCCCTTGATCTTGTGCTTAAGAACCTCAATTGGCATTGTTCGTGTGCTTAACAACCTCTGGTACCCTTGATCTTGTGCTCCTCATTAGAATTTGTTCTGGTGCTTAGGAACCTCATATGCCCTTGTTCGTGTGCTTAACAACCTAAATTGGCGTTGTTCTAGTCCATAACAATCTCTTCTGCCCTTAATCTTACGGTTATGAACCTCATTTGCATTTGTTCTTGTGCTTAGGAACCACGTTTGCCTTTGTTTGTGTGCTTAACGACCTCAATTGGCGTTATTTGTGTGCTTAACAACCACTTTTGCCCATCATCTTGTGCTTATGAACCTGATTTGCCTTTTTACCTGTGCTTATGAACCTTGTTTGCCCTTGTTTGTGTGCTTAACAACCTCAATTAGCGTAGTGCGTGTGCTTAACAACATCTTCTACCCTTGATCTTGCGGTTATGAACTTCATTAGAATGTGTTCCTGTACTTAGTAACCTCATAAGCCCTTGTGTGTGTGCCAAACAATCTCAATTAGCGTTGTTCCGCAGCTTAACAACAGTTTCTGCCCTTGATCTTGCGCTTATGAGGCTCATTAGAATCAGTTCTTGTGCTTAGGAACCTCGTTGGCCCTTGTTTGTGTGCTTAACAACCTCAATTGGCGTTATTTGTGTGCATAACAACCACTTTTGCCCATAATCTTGTGCTTATGAACCTGATTTGCTTTTTTTCCTGTGCTTATGAACCTTGTTTGCCCTTGTTTGTGTGCTTAACAACCTCAATTAGTGTAGTGCGTGTGCTTAACAACATCTTCTACCCTTGATCTTGCGCTTATGAACTTTATTTGAATCTGTTCCTGTGCTTAGGAACCTCATAAGCCCTTGTTTCTGTGCCAAACAACCTCAAGTAGCGTTGTTCCACAGCTTAACAACATTTGCTGCCCTTGATCTTGCGCTTATGAGGCTCATTAGAATATGTTCTTGTGCTTAGGAACCTCGTTAGGCCTTGTTTGTGTGCTTCACAACCTCAATTGGCGTTATTTGTGTGCTTAACAACCACTTGTGCCCATGATCTTGTGATTATGAATCTCACTGGTATTTTTTCCTGTGCTTAGGAACCTTGTCTGCCCTTGTTTGTGTGCTTAACAACCTCAATTGGTGTTGGTCGTGTGCTTAACAACCTCTTTTGCCCTTGATCTAGTGCATATGAACGTCATTTGCATTTGTTCTTGCCCTTAAGAACCTTGTTTGCCCTTGTTTGAGTCCTTAACAACTTCAATTGGCGTTGTTCGTGTACTTAACAACTTCTTTTGCCCTTCATCTTGTGCTTATGAACCTCATTTGCATTTTTTCCTGTATTTAGGAACCTTGTTTGCCCTCGTTTGTGTGCTTGGCAACCTCAATTGGCGTTGGTCGTGTGCTTAACAACCTATTTTGCCCTTGATTTAGTGCATATAAACCTCATTTGCATTTGTTCTTTCGCTTAAAAACCTAGTTTGCCCTTGTTTGTGTGCTTAACAACCTCAATTGGCGTCGTTCTAGTGCTTAACAACCTCTATTTCCCTTGATCTTGTGCTTATGAACCTCATTTGTATTTGTTCTTGTGCTTAGGAACCTCGTATGTCCTGGTTTGTGTACTTAACAACCTCAATTGGCATTGTTTGTGTGCTTAACAAGCACTTTTGCCCTTGATCTTGTGCTTATGAAGCTCATTTGCATTTTTTCCCTAGCTTAGGAACCTTGTTTGCCCTTATTTGTGAGCTCAAGAACCTCAGTAGGCGTTGGTTGTGTGGTTAACAACCTCTTATGCCCGTGATGTGGTGCATAGGAACCTCATTTTCGTTTGTTCTTGTGCTTAAGAACTTTATTTTCCCTTGTTTGTGTGCTTAATAACCTCAATTGGCATTGTTCGTGTGCTTAACAACCACTTTTGCCTTTGATCTGGTACTTATGAACCTCATTTGCATTTGTTCTTATGCTTAGGAACCTTATTTGCCCTTGTTTGTGTGCTTAACAACCTCAATTGACGTTGTTCGTATGCTTAACAACAACTTTTGCCCTTGATGTTGTGCTTATGAACCTCATTTGCATTTTTTTTTTCTTGTGCTTAGGAACCTTGTTTGCCCTTGTTTGTATGCTTAACAACCTCAATTGGTGTAGTTCGTGTACTAAATAACCTCTTTTGCCATTGATCTTGTGCTAATGAACATCATATGCATTTATTCTTGTGCCGAGGAACCCCATTTGCCCTTGTATGTATGCTTAACAACCTTAATTGGCGTTGTTCGTGTACTTAACAACCTCTTTTGCCGTTGATCTTGTGCTTGTGAACCTCATCTGCATTTGTTCTTGTGCTTAGGAACCTCATTTACCCTTATTTATGTGCTTAACAACCTCAATTGGCGTTGTTCGTGTGTGCTTAACAACATCTTGTGTCCTTGATCTTGTACTTATGAACCTCATTTGCATTTGTTCTTGTGCTTAGGAACCTCATTTTCCCTTTTTTGTGTGCGTAAGAATTTCAATTGTCGTTGTTCTAGTGCTTAAAGACGTCTTCTACCCCTGATTTTGTGCATATGAATCTCATTTATATTTTTTCTTGTGCTTAGGAACATTGTTTACCCTTGTTTGTGAGCTTAACAACCTCAATTGACATTGTTCCTGAACTTAACTTCTTTTGTCCTTGAACCCGTGCTTGTGAACCTCATTCGTATTTGTTCTTGTGCTTCGGAAACTCATTTGCCCTTGTTTGTGTGCTTAAGAAACTTAATTGGCATTGTTCGTGTGCTTAACAACCTCTTTTGCCCTTGAACCTGTGCTTATGAACCTCATTTGCATTTGTTTTTGTGCTTAGGAACCTCAAATGCCCTTGTCTGTGTGCTTAACAACCTCAATTGGCATTGTTCTAGTGCTTAACCACCTCTTCTGCACTTGATCTTGTGCTTATGAACCTCATTTGTATTTGTTCTTGTGCTTAGGAACCTCGTTTGCCCTTGTTTGTGTGCTTAACAATCTTAACAACGTCAATTGGCATTGTTCTAGTCCTTAACAACCACTTTTGTCCATGATTTTGTGCTTATGAACCTGATTTGCATTTTTTCCTGTTCTTATGAACCTTGTTTGCCCTTGTTTGTGCGCTTGACAACCACAATTAGTGCTTATGAACATCTTTTTCCCTTGATCTAGTACATATGAACTTCATTTGCATTTGTTATTGCCCTTAGGAACCTTGTTTGCCCTTGTTTGAGTGCTTAACAACCTCAAGTGGCGCTGTTCGTGTACTTAACAACCTCTTTTGCCCTTGAACCTGTGCTTATGGACCTCATTGCATTTGTTCTTGTGCTTACGATCTCATTCGCCAGTGTTTGTGCGCTTAAGAATCTCAATTGGCATTGCTCGTGTGCTTAACAACCTCTTTTGCCCTTGATCTTCTGCTTATGAACCTCATTTGCATTTTTTCTTGTGCATAGGAACCTTGTTTGCCCTTGATCTTGTGCTTAAGAACCTCAATTGACATTGTTCGTGTGCTTAACAACCTCTTGTGCCCTTGATCTTGCGCTTATGAACCTCATTAGAATATGTTCTTGTGCTTAGGAACCTCGTTTCCCCTTGTTTACGTGCTTACCAACCTCAATTGGCATTATTTGTGTGCTTAACAACCACTTGTGCCTATGATCTTGTGTTTGTGAACCACAATTGCCTTTTTTTTCCTGTGCTTAGGAACCTTGTTTGCCCTTGTTTGTGTGCTTAACTACCTCAATTGGCATTGGTTGTGTGCTTAACAACCTCTGTTGCACTTGTTCTACTTCATATGAACCTTATTTGCATTAGTTCTTGCCCTTAGAACCTCGTTTTTCCTTGTTTGAGTGCTTAACAATCTCAATTGGCGTTGTTCGTGTACTTAACAACCTCTTTTGCCCTTCATCATGTGCTTAACAACCTCAATTGGCGTTGTTCGTGTGCTTAACAACCTCTTTTGTCTTTCAACCCGTGCTTATGAACCTCATTTGCATTTGTTCTTGTACTTAGGAACCTCATATGCCCTTGTTTGTTCGCTTAACAATCTCAATTGGCGTTGTTCATATGCTTAACAACCTCTTCTGCTCTTGATCTTGTGCTTATGAACCTCATTTGTATTTGTTCTTATGTTTAGGAACTTCATTTGCCCTTGTTTGTGTGCTTAACAACCTCAATTGGCGTTGTTTGTGTGCTTAACAACGACTTCTGCCCTTGATCTTGTGCTTATGAACCTCATTTGCATTTTTTTCTTGTGCTTAGGAACCTCAATTGAAGTTGTTTGTGTACTTAACAACCTCTTTTGCCTTTGATCTTGTGCTTAAGAACCTCATTTGCATTTGTTCATGTACATAGGAACCTCATTTGCCCTTGTTAGTGTTCTTAACAATCTCAATTGGCGTTGTTCGTGTACTTAACAACCTCTTTTGCCCTGCATCATGTGCTTAACAACCTCAATTGGCGTTGTTCGTGTGCTTAACAACCTCTTTTGTCTTTCAACCCGTGCTTATGAACATCATTTGCATTTGTTCTTTTTCTTAGGAACCTCATATGCCCTTGTTTGTGCGCTTAACAATCTCAATTGGCGTTGTTAATGTGCTTAACAACCTCTTCTGCCCTTGATCTTGTTCTTATGAACCTCATTTGTATTTGTTCTTGTGTTTAGGAACTTCATTTGCCCATGTTTGTGTGCTTAACAACCTCAATTGGCGTTGTTTGTGTGCTTAACAACGACTTCTGCCCTTGATCTTGTGCTTATGAACCTCGTTTGCATTTTTTTCTTGTGCTTAGGAACCTCAATTGGCGTTGTTTGTGTACTTAACAACCTCTTTTGCCCTTGATCTTGTGCTTAAGAACCTCATTTGCATTTGTTCATGTACATAGGAACCTCATTTGCCCTTGTTAGTGTTCTTAACAACCTCAATTGGCGTTGTTCGTTTGCTTAACAACCTCTGTGCTTGAACCTGTGCGTATGAACGTCATTTGCATGTGTTCTTGTGCTTAGGATCTCATTTGCCCTTGTTTGTGTGCTTAAGAACCTCAATTGGCATTGTTCGTGTGCTTAACAACATCTTGTGCCCTTGATCTTGTGCTGATGAACCTCATTTGCATTTTTTCTTGTGCTTATGAACCTTGTTTGCCCTTGATCTTGTGCTTAAGAACCTCAATTGGCATTGTTCGTGTGCTTAACAACCTCTGGTACCCCTGATCTTAGGCTAATGAACCTCATTAGAATTTGTTCTTGTGCTTAGGAACCTCATATGCCCTTGTTTGTGTACTTAACAATCTCAATTGGCGTTGTTGGTGTGCTTAACAACCACTTTTGCCCTTGATCTTGTGCTTATGAACCTCATTTGCATTTTTCTTGTACTTAAGAATCTTGTTTGGCCTTTTTTGTATGCATAACAACCTCCATGGGCGTTGTTCGTGTGTTTAACAACCACTTGTGCCCTTGATCTTGTACTTATGAACCTCATTTGCATTTGTTCTTGTGCTTAGGAACCTTATTTTCCCATGTTTGTGTGCTTAACAACCTCAATTGTCATTGTTCTAGGGCTTAACGACCTCTTCTACCTCTGATATTGTGCTGATGAATCTCATTTATATTTTTTCTTGTACTTAGAAATCTTGTTTGCCCTTGTTTGTTGCTTAACAACCTCAATTGGCATTGTTCGTGAACTTAAAAACCTCTTCTGGGTTGATCTTGTGCTTATGAACCTCATTTATATTTGTTTTTGTGCTTCGGAAAAAAAATTTGCCCTTGTTTGTGTGGTTAACAACCTCAATTAGTATTGTTTCGGTACTTAACAACCTCTTTTGTCCTTGAACCCGTGCTTGTGAACCTCATTCGCATTTGTTCTTGTGTTTAGGAACCTCATTTGTCCTTGTTTGTGTGCTTAAGAAACTCAATTGGCATTGTTCGTGTGCTTAACAACCTCTTTTGCCCTTAGTCTTGTGCTTATGAACCTCATTTTCATTTTTTCTTTTTCTTAGGAACCTAGTTTGACCTTGTTTGTGTGCTTAACAACCTCAATTGGCGTTGTTTGTGTGGTTAACAACCTCTTTTGTTCTTGAACCTGTGCTGATGAACCTCATTTGCATTTGTTCTTGTGCTTAGGAACATCAAATGCTCTAGTTTGTGTGCTTAACAACCTCAATTGGCATTGTTCTAGTGCTTAGCCACCTCTTCTGCACTTGATCTTGTGTTTATGAACCTCATTTGTATTTGTTCTTGTGCTTAGGAACCTCGTTTGCCCTTGTTTGTGTGCTTAACAACCTCAATTAGCGTTGTTTGTGTGCTTAACGACCACTTTTGCCCTTGATGTTGTGCTTATGAACCTCATTTGAATTTTTCTTGTGCTTAAGAATCTTGTTTGGCCTTGTCTGTATGTGTAACAACCACAATGGGCGTTGTTCGTGTGTTTAACAACCTCATCAAACCTTCATCTTATGCTTATGAACCTCATTTGCACTTGTTCTTGTGCTTAGGAACCTCATATGCCATTGTTTGTGTGCTTAACAACCTCAATTGGCGTCGTTCTAGTGCTTAGCAACCACATCTTCCCTTGATCTTCTCCTTATGCATCTCAATTGTATTTGTTCTTGTGCTTAGGAACCTCGTATGTCCTTGTTTGTGTACTTGACAACCTCAATTGGCGTTGCTTGTGTGCTTAATTAGCACTTGTGCCCTTGATCTTGTGCTTATGAACCTCATTTGCATTTTTTCCTGAGCTTAGGAACCTTGTTTGCCCTTGTTTGTGTGCTTAACAACCTCAGTTGGCGTTGGTCCTGTGCTTAACAACCTCTTTTGCCGATGATCTGGTGCATAGGAACCTCATTTTCGTTTGTTCTTGCGCTTAGGAACCTTGTTTGTCGTTGTTTGTATGCTTAACAACCTCAATTGTCGTTGTTTATGTACTTAACAACCTCTTTTGCCCTTGATATTGTGCTTATGAACCTCATTTGCATTTGTTCTTATGGTTAGGAACCTTATTTGCCCTCGTTTGTGTGCTTAACAACCTCAATTGGCATTGGTCGTGTGCTTAACAACCACTTTTGCCCTTGATCTTGTACTTCTGAATCTCATTTATATTTTTTCTTGTGCTAGGAACCTTGTTTACTTGTGAGCTTAACAACCTCAATAGGCATTGGTCGTGAACTTAACAACCGCTTTTAGCCTGGATATTGTGCTTATGAACCTCTTTTGCATATGTTCTTGTGCTTCGGAACCTTATTTGCTCTTGTTTATGTGCTTAACAACCTCAATTGGCATTGTTCGTGTACTTAACAACCTCTTTTGTCCTTGAACCCGTGCTTGTGAACTTCATTCGCATTTGTTCTTGTGCTTAGGAACCTCATTTGCCGTTGTTAGTGTGCTTAAGAAACTCAATTGGTATTGTTCGTGTGCTTAACAACCTCTTTTGCCCTTAATCTTGTGCATATGAACTTCATTTGCAATTTTTCTTGTTCTTAGGAACCTTGTTTGCCCTTGTTTGTGTGCTTAACAAACTCAATTGGCGTTGTTCGTGTGTTTAACAAACTCTTTTGTCCTTTAAGCTGTGCTTATGAACCTCATTTGCATTTGTTCTTTTGCTTAAGAACCTCAAATGCCCTTGTTTGTATGCTTAACAACTTCAATTGATGTTGTTCTTGTGCTTACCCACCACTTCTACACATGATCTTGTGCTTATGAACCTCATTTGTATTTGTTCTTGTGCTTAGGAGCCTCGTTTGCCCTTGTTTGTGTGCTTAACAACCTCAATTGGCGTTGTTTGTGTGCTTAACAACCACTTTTTCCCTTGATCTGGTGCTTATGAACCTCATTTGCATTTTTCTTGTGCTTAAGAATCTTGTTTGGCCTTGTTTGTATGCGTAACAACCTCAATGGGCATTGTTCGTGTGTTTAACAACCTCTTCTACCCTTGATCTTGTGCTTATGAACCTCATTTGCATTTGTTCTTGTGCTTAGGGAACTCATATTCCATTGTTTGTGTGCTTAACAACCTCAATTGGCGTTGTTCTAGTGCTTAACAACTTCTTCTGCCCTTGATCTTCTGCTTATGAACCTCATTTGTATATGTTCTTGTGCATAGGAACCTCGTATGCCCTTGTAAACAACCTGAATTGGCGATGTTTGTGTGCTTAACAAGCACTTTTGCCCTTGATCTTGTGCTGATGAACCTCATTTGCATTTTTTCCTGAGCTTAGGAACCTTGTTTGCCCTTGTTTGTGTGCTTAACAACCTCAGTTGGCGTTGGTCGTGTGCTTAACAACCTCTTTTGCCGTTGATCTGGTGCATAGGAACCTCATTTTCATTTGTTCTTGCGCTTAGGAACCTTGTTTGTCCTTGTTTGTATGCTTAACAACCTCAATTGTCGTTTTTTATGTACTTAACAACCTCTTTTGCCCTTTATCTTGTGCGTCCTAACCTCATTTCCGTTTGTTCTTATGCTTAGGAACCTTATTTGCCCTTATTTGTGTGCTTAACAATTTTAATTGGCGTTGTTCGTGTGCTTAACAACAACTTTTGCCCTTGATCTAGTACTTATGAACCTCATTTGCATTTTTCTTGTGCTTAGGAACCTTATTTGCCCTTGTTTGTATGCTTAATAACCTCAATTGGTGTAGTTCGTGTACTAAATAACCTCTTTTGCCATTGATCTTGTGCTAATGAACCTCATTTCCATTTGTTCTTGTGCTTCGGAACCTCATTTGCTCTTGTTTATGTGCTTAACAACCTCAATTGGCATTGTTCGTGTACTTAACAACCTCTTTTGTCCTTGAACCCGTGCTTGTGAACTTCATTCGCATTTGTTCTTGTGCTTAGGAACCTCATTTACCCTTGTTTGTGTGCTTAACAACCTCAATTGGTGTTGTTCGTGTGTACTTAACAACATGTTTTGTCCTTGACCTTGTGCTTATGAACCTCATTTGCATTTGTTCTTGTGCTTGGGAACCTCATTTTCTCTTGTTTGTGTGCTTAACAACCTCAACTGTCGTTATTCTAGTGCTTAACGACATCTTCTACCCCTGATTTTGTGCTTATGAATCTCATTTATATTTTTTTTTGTGCTTAGGAACATTGTTTGCCCTTGTTTGTGAGCTTAACAACCTCAATAGGCATTGTTCGTAAAGTTAACAACCTCTTTTGGCCTTGATCTTGAGCTTATGAACCTCATGTGCATTTGTTCTTGTGCTTCGGAACCTCATTTGCTCTTGTTTGTGTGCTTAACAACTTCAATTGGCATTGTTCGTGTACTTAACTACCTCTTTTGTCCTTGAACCTGTGCTTGTGAACCTCATTCGCATTTGTTTTTGTGCTTAGGAACCTCATTTGCCCTTGTTTGTGTGCTTAAGAAACTGAATTGGCATTGTTCTTGTTCTTATACACCTCTTCCACACTTGATCTTGTGCTTATGAACCTCATTTGTATTTGTTCTTGTGCTTAGGAACCTCGTTTGCCCTTGTTTGTGTGCTTAACAACCTCAATTGGCGTTGTTTGTGTGCTTAACAACCACTTTTGCCCTTGATCTTGTGCTTATGAACCTCATTTGCATTTTTCTTGTGCTTAAGAATCTTGTTTGGCCTTGTTTGTATGCGTAACAACCTCAGTTGGCGTTGGTCATGTGCTTAACAACCTTTTTTGCCGATAATCTGGTGCATAGGAACGTCATTTTCGTTTGTTCTTGCGCTTAAGAACCTTGTTTGTCCTTCTTTGTATGCTTAACAACCTCAATTGTCGTTGTTTATGTACTTAACAACCTCTTTTACCCTTGATATTGTGCTTATGAACCTTATTTGCATTTGTTCTTATGCTTAGGAACCTTATTTGCCCTCGTTTGTGTGCTTAACAACCTCAATTGGTATTGTTCGTGTGCTTAACAACCACTTTTGCCCTTGATCTTGTACTTATGAAACTCATTTGCATTTGTTCTTATTCTTCGGAACCTCATTTGCCCTTGTTTGTGTGCTTAACGACCTCAATTGGCGTTGTTCGTGTGCTTGACAACCACTTTTGCCCTTGTTCTTGTGCTTAGGAACCTCAAATTCCCTTGTCTGTTTGCTTAAAAACTTCAATTGGCATTGTTCTTGTGCTTAACCACCTCTTCTACACATGATCTTGTGCTTACGAACCTCATTTGTATTTGTTCTTGTGCTTAGGAACCTCGTTTGCCCTTGTTTGTGTGCTTAACATCCTCAATTGGCGTTGTTTGTGTGCTTAACAACCTCAATTGGTATTGTTCGTGTACTTAACAACCACTTTTGTCCTTGAACCCGTGCTTGTGAACCTCATTCGCATTTGTTCTTGTGTTTAGGAACCTCAGATGCCCTTGTTTGTGTGCTTAAGAAACTCAATTGGCATTGTTGGTGAGCTTAACAACCTCTTTTGCCCTTAGTCTTGTGCTTATGAACCTCATTTGCATTTTTTCTTTTTCTTAGGAACCTAGTTTGACCTTGTTTGTGTGCTTAACAACCTCAATTGGCGTTGTTCGTGTGGTTAACAACCTCTTTTGTCCTTGAACCTGTGCTGATGAACCTCATTTGCTTTTGTTCTTGTGCTTAGGAACCTCAAATGCCCTAGTTTGTGTGCTTAACAACCTCAATTGCAATTGTTCTAGTGCTTAGCCACCTCTTCTGCACTTGATCTTGTGCTTATGAACCACATTTGTATTTATTCTTGTGCTGACGAACGTCGTATGCCCTTGTTTGTGTACTTAACAACCTCAATTGGCATTGTTCTAGTGCTTAGCCACCTCTTCTGCACTTGATCTTGTGTTTATGAACCTCATTTGTATTTGTTCTTGTGCTTAGGAACCTCGTTTGCCCTTGTTTGTGTGCTTAACAACCTCAATTAGCGTTGTTTGTGTGCTTAACGACCACTTTTGCCCTTGATGTTGTGCTTATGAACCTCATTTGAATTTTTCTTGTGCTTAAGAATCTTGTTTGGCCTTGTTTGTATGTGTAACAACCACAATGGGCGTTGTTCGTGTGTTTAACAACCTCATCAAACCTTCATCTTATGCTTATGAACCTCATTTGCACTTGTTCTTGTGCTTAGGAACCTCATATGCCATTGTTTGTGTGCTTAACAACCTCAATTGGCGTCGTTCTAGTGTTGAGCAACCACTTCTTCCCTTGATCTTCTCCTTATGCATCTCAATTGTATTTGTTATTGTGCTTAGGAACCTCGTATGTCCTTGTTTGTGTACTTGACAGCCTCAATTGGCGTTGCTTGTGTGCTTAATTAGCACTTGTGCCCTTGATCTTGTGCTTATGAACCTCATTTGCATTTTTTTCCTGAGCTTAGGAACCTTGTTTGCCCTTGTTTGTGTGCTTAACAACCTCAGTTGGCGTTGGTCCTGTGCTAAACAACCTCTTTTGCCGATGATCTGGTGCATAGGAACCTCATTTTCGTTTGTTCTTGCGCTTAGGAACCTTGTTTGTCCTTGTTTGTATGCTTAACAACCTCAATTGTCGTTGTTTATGTACTTAACAACCTCTTTTGCCCTTGATATTGTGCTTATGAACCTCATTTGCATTTGTTCTTATGGTTAGGAACCTTATTTGCCCTCGTTTGTGTGCTTAACAACCTCAATTGGCATTGTTCGTGTGCTTAACAACCACTTTTTCCCTTGATCTTGTACTTATGAATCTCATTTATATTTTTTCTTGTACTTAGTAACCTTGTTTACCCTTGTTTGTGAGCTTAACAACCTCAATAGGCATTGTTCGTGAATTTAACAACCGCTTTTGGCCTGGATATTGTGCTTATGAACCTCTTTTGCATATGTTCTTATGCTTCGGAACCTCATTTGCTCTTGTTTATGTGCTTAACAACCTCAATGGGCATTGTTCTTGTGTTTAACAACCTCTTCTACCCTTGATCTTGTGCTTATGAACCTCATTTGCATTTGTTCTTGTGCTTGGAAACTCGTATGCCATTGTTTGTGTGCGTAACAACCTCAATTGGCGTTGTTCTAGTGCTTAACAATCTCTTCTGCCCTTGATATTCTTCTTATGAACCTCATTTGTATATGTTCTTGTGCATAGGAACCTTGTTTGCCCTTGTTTGTGTGCTTAACAAACTCAATTGGCGTTGTTCGTGTGTTTAACAAACTCTTTTGTCCTTTAAGCTGTGCTTATGAACCTCATTTGCATTTGTTCTTTTGCTTAAGAACCTCAAATGCCCTTGTTTGTATGCTTAACAACTTCAATTGACATTGTTTTTGTGCTTACCCACCACTTCTACACATGATCTTGTGCTTATGAACCTCATTTGTATTTGTTCTTGTGCTTAGGAGCCTCGTTTGCCCTTGTTTGTGTGCTTAACAACCTCAATTGGCGTTGTTTGTGTGCTTAACAACCACTTTTTCCCTTAATCTTGTGCTTATGAACCTCATTTGCATTTTTCTTATGCTTAAGAATCTTGTTTGGCCTTGTTTGTATGCGTAACAACCTCAATGGGCATTGTTGGTGTGTTTAACAACCTCTTCTACCCTTGATCTTGTGCTTATGAACCTCATTTGCATTTGTTCTTGTCCTTAGGAAACTCATATGCCATTGTTTGTGTGCTTAAGAAACTCAATTGGCGTTGTTCGTGATCTTAACAACCTCTTTTGCCCTTAGTCTTGTGCTTATGAACCTCATTTGCATTTTTTCTTTTTCTTAGGAACCTAGTTTGACCTGGTTTGTGTGCTTAACAACCTTAATTGGCGTTGTTCGTGTGGTTAACAACCTCTTTTGTCCTTGAACCTGTGCTGATGAACCTCATTTGCTTTTGTTCTTGTGCTTAGGAACCTCAAATGCCCTAGTTTGTGTGCTTAACAACCTCAATTGGCATTGTTCTAGTGCTTAGCCACCTCTTCTGCACTTGATCTTGTGCTTATGAACCACATTTGTATTTGTTCTTGTGCTTAGGAACCTCGTATGCCTTTGTTTGTGTACTTAACAACCTCAATTGGCGTTGCTTGTGTGCTTAATAAGCACTTTTGCCCTGGATCTTGTGCTTATGAACCTCATTTGCATTTTTTCCTGAGCATAGGAACCTTGTTTGCCCTTGTTTGTGTGCTTAACAACCTCAGTTGGCGTTGGTCATGTGCTGAACAACCTCTTTTGCCGATGATCTGGTGCATAGGAACCTCATTTTCGTTTGTTCTTGCACTTAGGAACCTTGTTTGTCATTGTTTGTATTCTTAACAACCTCAATTGTCGTTGTTTATGTACTTAACAACCTCTTTTGCCCTTGATATTGTGCTTATGAACCTCATTTTTATTTGTTCTTATGCTTAGGAACCTTGTTTGCCCTTGTTTGTGTGCTTAACAACCTCAATTGGCATTGTTCGTGTGCTTAACAACCACTTTTTCCCTTGATCTTGTACTTATGAAACTCATTTGCATTTGTTCTTATTCTTCGGAACCTTATTTGCCCTTGTTTGTGTGCTTAACAACCTCAATTGGCGTTGTTCATGTGCTTAACAACCACTTTTGCCCTTGATCTTGTGCTTATGAACCTCATTTGCATTTTTTCTTGTGCTTAGAAACCTTATTTGCCCTTGTTTGTATGCTTAACAACCTCAATTCGGGTAGTTCGTGTATTAAATAACCTCTTTTACCATTGATCTTGTGCTAATGAATCTCATTTGCATTTGTTCTTGTGTTGTGGAACCTCATTTGCCCTTGTTTGTATACTTAACAACCTTAATTGGCATTGTTCGTGTGCTTAACAACCTCTTTTGCCGTTGATCTTGTGCTTATGAACCACATCTGCATTTGTTCTTGTGCTTAGGAATCTCATTTACCCTTGTTTGTGTGCGTAACAACCTCAATTGGCGTTATTTGTGTGTGCTTAACAACACCTTTTGTCCTTGATCTTGTGCTTATGAACCTCAGTTGCATTTGCTCTTGTGCTTAGGAACCTCATTTTCTCTTGTTTGTATGCTTAACAACCTCAATTGTCGTTGTTCTAGTGCTTAACGACCTCTTCTACCCCTGATTTTGCACTTATGAATCTGATTTATATTTTTTCTTGTGCTTAGGAACCTTGTTTACCCTTGTTTGTGAGCTTAACAACCTCAATAGGCATTGTTCGTGAACTTAACAACCTCTTTTGGCCTTGATATTGTGCTTATGAACCTCTTTTGCATTTGTTCTTGTGCTTCGGAACCTCATTTGCTCTTGTTTGTGTGCTTAACAACCTCAATTGGCATTGTTCGTTGACTTAACAACCTCTTTTTTCCTTGAACCCGTGCTTGTGAACTTCATTCGCATTTGTTCTTGTGCGTAGGAACCTCATTTGCCCTTGTTAGTGTGCTTAAGAAACTCAATTGGCATTGTTCGTGTGCTTAACAGCCTCTTTTGCCTTTAATCTTGTGCATATGAACCTCATTTGTATTTTTTCTTGTTCTTAGGAACCTTGTTTGCCCTTGTTTGTGTGCTTAACAACCTCAATTGGCGTTGTTCGTGTGTTTAACAAACTCTTTTGTCCTTTAAGCTGTGTTTATGAACCTCATTTGCATTTGTTCTTTTGCTTAGGAACCTCAAATGCCCTTGTTTGTATGCTTAAAAACTTCAATTGGCATTGTTCTTGTGCTTAACCACCTCTTCCACACATTATCTTGTGCTTATGAACCTCATTTGTATTTGTTCTTGTGCTTAGGAACCTCGTTTGCCCGTGTTTGTGTGCTTAACAACCTCAATTGGCGTTGTTTGTGTGCTTAACAACCTCAATTGGTATTGTTCGGGTACTTAACAACCTCTTTTGTCCTTGAACCCGTGCTTGTGAACCTCATTCGCATTTGTTCTTGTGTTTATGAATCTCATTTTCCCTTGTTTGTGTGCTTAAGAAACTCAATTGGCATTGTTCGTGTGCTTAACAACCTCTTTTGCCCTTAGTCTTGTACTTATGAACCTCATTTGCATTTTTACTTTTTCTTAGGAAGCTAGTTTGACCTTGTTTCTGTGCTTAACAACCTCCATTGGCGTTGTTCGTGTGGTTAACAACCTCTTTTGTCCTTGAACCTGTGTTGATGAACCTCATTTGCATTTGTTCTTGTGCTTAGGAACCTCAAATGCCCTAGTTTGTGTGCTTAACAACCTCAATTGGCATTGTTCTAGTGCTTAGCCACCTCTTGTGCACTTGATCTTGTACTTATGAACCTCATTTGTATTTGTTCTTGTGCTTAGGAACCTCGTTTGCCCTTGTTTGTGTGCTTAACAACCGAAATTGGCGTTGTTTGTGTGCTTAACGACCACTTTCGCCCTTGATCTTGTGCTTATGAACCTCATTTGAATTTTTATTGTGCTTAGGAATCTTGTTTGGCCTTGTTTGTATGTGTAACAACCACAATGGGCGTTGTTCGTGTGCTTGTGAACCTCATTTGCACTTGTTCTTGTGCTTAGGAACCTCACATGCCATTGTTTGTGTGCTTAACAACCTCAATTGGAGTCGTTCTAGTGCTTAGGAACCACTTCTTCCCTTGATCTTGTCCTTATGAATCTCAATTGTATTTGTTCTTGTGCTTAGGAACCTCGTATGCCCTTGTCTGTGTACTTAACAACCTCAATTGGCGTTGCTTGTGTGCTTAATAAGCACTTTTCCCCTTGATCTTGTCCTTATGAACCTCATTTGTATTTTTTCCAGAGCTTAGGAACATTGTTTGCCCTTGTTTATGTGCTTAACAACCTCTTTTGCCGATGATCTGGTGCATAGGAACCTCATTTTCATTTGTTCTTGCGCTTAGGAACCTTGTTTGTCCTTGTTTGTATGCTTAACAACCCCAATTGTCATTGTTTATGTACTTAACAATCACTTTTGCCCTTGATATTGTGCTTATGAACCTCTTTTGCATTTGTTCTTGTGCTTCAGAACCTCATTTGCTCTAGTTTGTGTGCTTAACAACCTCAATTGGCATTGTTCGTGTACTTAACAACCACTTTTGTCCTTGAACCCGTGCTTGTGAACTTCATTCGCATTTGTTCTTGTGCTTAGGAACCTCATTTGCCCTTGTTAGTGTGCTTAAGAAACTCAATTGGCCTTGTTCGTGTGCTTAACAACCTCTTTTGCCCTTAATCTTATGCATATGAACCTCATTTGCATTTTTTTCTTTTTCTTAGGAACCTTGTTTGCCCTTGTTTGTGTGCTTAACAACCTCAATTGGCATTGTTCGTGTGTTTAACAAACTCTTTTGTCCTTTAATTTGTTCTTATGAACCTCATTTGCATTTGTTCTTTTGCTTTAGAACCTCAAATGCCCTTGTTTGTATGCTTAACAACTTCAATTGACATTGTTCTTGTGCTTAACCACCACTTCTACACATGATCTTGTGCTTATGAACCTCATTTGTATTTGTTCTTGTGCTTAGGAACCTCGTTTGCCCTTGTTTGTGTGCTTAACAACCTCAATTGGCGTTGTTTGTGTGCTTAACAACCACTTTTTCCCTTGATCTGGTGCTTATGAACCTCATTTGCATTTTTCTTGAGCTTAAGAATCTTGTTTGGCCTTGTTTGTATGCGTAACAACCTCAATAGGCATTGTTCGTGTGTTTAACAACCTCTTCTACCCTTGATCTTGTGCTTATGACCCTCATTTGCATTTGTTCTTGTGCTTAGGAAACTCATATGCCATTGTTTGTGTGCTTAACAACCTCAATTGGCGTTGTTCTAGTGCTTAACAACCTCTTCTGCCCTTGATCTTCTGCTTATGAACCTCATTTGTATATGTTCTTGTGCATAGGAACCTCGTATGCCCTTGTTAACAACCTGAATTGGCGATGTTTGTGTGCTTAACAAGCACTTTTGCCCTTGATCTTGTGCTGATGAACCTCATTTGCATTTTTTCTTGAGCTTAGGAACCTTGTTTGCCCTTGTTTGTGTACTTAACAACCTCAGTTGGCGTTGGTCGTCTGCTTAACAACCTGTTTTGTCGTTGATCTGGTTAATAGCAACCTCATTTTTGTTTGTTCTTGCGCTTAGGAACCTTGTTTGTCCTTGTTTGTATGCTTAACAACCTCAATTGTCGTTTTTTATGTACTTAACAACCTCTTTTGCCCTTTATCTTGTGCTTATTAACCTCATTTCCATTTGTTCTTATGCTTAGGAACCTTATTTGCCCTTATTTGTGTGCTTAACAACCTCAATTGGCGTTGTTCGTGTGCTTAACAACCACTTTTGCCCTTGATCTAGTGCTTATGAACCTCATTTGTATTTTTTCTTGTGCTTAGGAACCTTATTTGCCCTTGTTTGTATGCTTAATAACCTCAATTGGTGTAGTTCGTGTACTAAATAACCTCTTTTGCCATTGATCTTGTGCTAATGAACCTCATTTGCCCTAGTTTGTATGCTTAACAACCTTAATTGGCACTGTTCGTGTGCTTAACAACCTCTTTTGCCGTTGATCTTGTGCTTATGAACCTAATCTGCATTTGTTCTTGCGCTTAGGAACCTCATTTACCCTTGTTTGTGTGCTTAACAACCTCAATAGGTGTTGTTCGTGTGTCCTTAACAACATGTTTTGTCCTTGATCTTGTGCTTATGAACCTCATTTGCTTTTGTTCTTTTGCTTAGGAACCACATTTTCTCTTGTTTGTGTGCTTAACAACCTCAATTGTCGTTGTTCTTGTGCTTAACGACATCTTCCACCCCTAATTTTGTGCTTATGAATCTCATTTATATTTTTTCTTGCGCTTAGGAACATTGTTTGCCCTTGTTTGTGAGCTTAACTTCCTCAATAGGCATTGTTCGTGAACTTAACAACCTCTTTTGGCCTTGATCTTGAGCTTATGAACCTCATGTGCATTTGTTCTTGTGCTTCGGAACCTCAATTGGCGTTGTTTGTGTGCTTAACAACCACTTTTGCCCTTGATCTTGTGCTTATGAACCTCATTTGCATTTTTCTTGTGCTTAAGAATCTTGTTTGGCCTTGTTTGTATGCGTAACAACCTCAGTTGGCGTTGGTCGTCTGCTTAACAACCTCTTTTGTCGATGATCTGGTGCATAGGAACCACATTTTCGTTTGTTCTTGCGCTTAGGAACCTTGTTTGTCCTTGTTTGTATGCTTAACAACCTCAATTGTCGTTTTTTATGTACTTAACAACCTCTTTTGCCCTTTATCTTGTGCTTATGAACCTCATTTGCATTTGTTCTTATGCTTAGGAACCTGATTTGCCCTTATTTGTGTGCTGAACAACCTCAATTGGCGTTGTTCGTGTGCTTAACAACCACTTTTGCCCTTGATCTAGTGCTTATGAACCTCATTTGCATTTTTTTTCTTTTGCTTAGGAACCTTATTTGCCCTTGTTTGTATACTTAACAACCTCAATTGGTGTAGTTCGTGTACTAAATAACCTCTTTTGCCATTGATCTTATGCTAATGAACCTCATTTGCATTTGTTCTTGTGCTGAGGAACCTCATTTGCCCTTGTTTGTATGCTTAACAACCTTAATTGGCGTTGTTCGTTTGCTTAACAACCTCTTTTGCCGTTGATCTTGTGCTTATGAACCACATCTGCATTTGTTATTCTGCTTAGGAACCTCATTTATCCTTGTTTGTGTGCTTAACAACCTCAATTGGCGTTGTTCGTGTGTGCTTAACAACATCTTTTGTCCTTGATCTTTTGCTTATGAACCTAATTTGCATTTGTTCTTGTGCTTAGCAACCTCATTTTCTCTTCTTTCTGTGCTTAACCATCTCAATTGTCGTTGTTCTAGTGCTTAACAACCTCTTCTACCCCTGATTTTGTGCTTATGAATCTCATTTATATTTTTTCTGGTGCTTAGGAACCTTGTTTACCATTGTTTGTGAGCTTAACAACCTCAATAGGCATTGTTCGTGAACTTAACAACCTCTTTTGGCCTTGATATTGTGCTTATGAACCTCTTTTGCATTTGTTCTTGTGCTTCGGAACTTCATTTGCTTTTGTTTGTGTGCTTAACAACCTCAATTGGCATTGTTCGTGTACTTAACTACCTCTTTTGTCCTTGAACCCGTGCTTGTGAACCTCATTCGCATTTGTTCTTGTGCTTAGGAACCTCATTTGTCCTTGTTAGTGTGCTTAAGAAACTCAATTAGCCTTGTTCGTGTGCTTAACAATCTCTTTTGCCCTTAATCTTGTGCATATGAACCTCATTTGCATTTTTTCTTGTTCTTAGGCACCTTGTTTGCCCTTGTTTGTGTGCTTAACAATCTCAATTGGCATTGTTCGTGTGTTTAACAAACTCTTTTGTCCATTAAGCTGTGCTTATGAACCTCATTTGCATTTGTTCTTTTGTTTAGGAACCTCAAATGCCCTTGTCTATATGCTTAACAACTTCAATTGGCATTGTTCTTGTGCTTAACCACCTCTTCTACACATGATCTTGTGCTTATGAACCTCATTTGCATGTGTTCTTGTGCTTAGAAACCTTGTTTGCCCTTGTTTGTGTGCTTAACAACCTCAATTGGCGTTGTTTGTGTGCTTAACAACTACTTTTTCCCTTGATCTGGTGCTTATGAACCTCATTTGCATTTTTCTTGTGCTTAAGAATCTTGTTTGGCCTTGTTTGTAAGCGTAACAACCTCAATGGGCATTGATCGTGTGTTTAACAACCTCTTCTACCCTTGGTCTTGTGCTTATGAACCTCATTTGCATTTGTTCTTGTGCTAAGGAAACTCATATGCCATTGTTTTTGTGCTTAACAACATCAATTGGCGTTGTTCTAGTGCTTAACAACCTCTTCTGCCCTTGATCTTCTGCTTATGAACCTCATTTGTATTTGTTCTTGTGCATAGGAACCTCGTATGCCCTTGTTTGTGTATTTAACAACCTGAATTGGCGATGTTTGTGTGCTTAACAAGCACTTTTTCCCTTAATGTTGTGCTGATGAACCTCATTTGCATTTTTTCCTGAGCTTAGGAACCTTGTTTGCCCTTGTTTGTGTGCTTAACAACCTCAGTTGGCATTGGTCGTGTGCTTAACAACCTCTTTTGCCGTTGATATGGTGCATAGGAACCTCATTTTTGTTTGTTCTTGCGCTTAGGAACCTTGTTTGTCCTTGTTTGTATGCTTAACAACCTCAATTGTCGTTTTTATGTCCTTAACAACCTCTTTTGCCATTTATCTGGTGCGTATTAACCTCATTTCCATTTGTTCTTATGCTTAGGAACCTTATTTGCCCTTATTTGTGTGCTTAACAACCTCAATTGGCGTTGTTCGTGTGCTTAACAACCACTTTTGCCCTTGATCTAGTGCTTATGAACCTCATTTGTATTTTTTCTTGTGCTTAGGAACCTTATTTGCCCTTGTTGGTATGTTTAACAACCTCAATTCGTGTAGTTCGTGTACTAAATAACCTCTTTTGCCATTGATCTTGTGCTAATGAACCTCATTTGCATTTGTTCTTATGCTGAGGAACCTCATTTCCCCTAGTTTGTATGCTTAACAACCTTAATTGGCGTTGTTCGTGTGCTTAACAACCTCTTTTGCCGTTGATCTTGTGCTTATGAACCTAATCTGTATTTGTTCTTGTACTTAGGAACCTCATTTACCCTTGTTTGTGTGCTTAACAACCTTAATTGGTGTTGTTCATGTGTGCTTAACAACATGTTTTGCCCTTGATCTTGTGTTTATGAACCTCATTTGCATTTGTTCTTGTGCTTAGGAACCTCATTTTCTCTTGTTTGTGTGCTTAACAACCTCAATTGTCGTTGTTCTAGTGCTTAACGACATCTTCTACCCCTGATTTTGTGCTTATGAATCTCATTTATATTTTTTCTTGTACTTAAGAACATTGTTTGCCCTTGTTTGTGAGCTTAACAACCTTAATAGGCATTGTTCGTGAACTTAACAACCTCTTTTGGCCTTGATCTTATGCTTATGAACCTCATGTGCATTTGTTCTTGTGCTTCGGAGCCTCATTTGCTCTTGTTTGTGTGCTTAACAACCTCAATTGGCATTGTTGGTGTACTTAACTACCTCTTTTGTCCTTGAACCCGTGCTTGTGAACCTCATTCGCATTTGTTCTTGTGCTTAGGAGCCTCATTTGCCCTTGTTTGTGTGCATAAGAAACTCAATTGGCATTGTTCTTGTGCTTAACCACATCTTCTACACTTGATCTTTTGCTTATGAACCTCATTTGTATTTGTTCTTGTGCTTAGGAACCTCGTTTGCCCTTGTTTGTGTGCTTAACAACCTCAATTGGCGTTGTTTGTGTGCTTAACAACCACTTTTGCCCTTGATCTTGTGCTTATGAACCTCATTTGCATTTTTCTTGTGCTTAAGAATCTTGTTTGGCCTTGTTTGTATGCGTAACAACCTCAGTTGGCGTTGGTCGTGTGCTTAACTACCTTTTTTGCCGATGATCTGGTGCATAGGAACCTCATTTTCGTTTGTTCTTGCGTTTAGGATCCTTGTTTGTCCTTGTTTGTGTGCTTAACAACCTCAATTGGCGTTGTTCTAGTGCTTAACAACCTCTTCTGCCCTTGATCTGGTGCGTATGAACCTCATTTGTATTTGTTCTGGTGCTTGGGAACCTCGTATGCCCTTGTTTGTGTACTTAACAACCTCAATTGGCTGGTCGTGTATTTAACAACCTCTTTTGCCCTTGATCTGGTGCATAGGAACCTCATTTACATTTGTTCTTGCGCTTAGGAATCTTGTTTGTCCTTGTTTGTATTCTTAACAACCTCAATTGTCGTTGTTTGTGTACTTAATAACTACTTTTTCCCTTGATCTTGTGCTTATGAACTACATTTGCATTTGTTCTTATGCTTAGCAACCTTATTTGCCCATGTTTGTGTACTGAACAATCTCAACTGGCATTGTTTGTGTGCCTAACAAGCACTTTTGCCCTTGATCTTGTGCTTATGAACCTCATTTGCATTTCTTCCTAAGCTTAGGAACATTGTTTGCCCATGTTTGTGTGCTTAACAACCTCAGTTGGCGTTGATCGTGTGGCTAACAACCTCTTTTGCCCTTGATCTAGTGCATATGAACCTCATTTTCGTTTGTTCTTGCGCCTAGGAACCTTGTTTGTCCAAGTTTGTATGCTTAACAATCTCATTTGTTGTTGTTCGTGTACTTAACAACCTCTTTTGCCTTTGATCTTATGCTTATGAACCTCATTTGCATTTGTTCTTATGCTTAGAAACCATATTTGCCCTTTTTTGTGTGCTTAACAAACTCAATTGTCGTTGTTCGTGTGCTTAACAACCAGTTTTGCCCTTGATCTTGTGCTTATGAACCTCATTTGCATTTTTTTCTTGTGCTTAGGAACCTTGTTTGCCTTTGTTTCCATACTAAACAACCTCAATTGGCGTAGTTCGTGCACTTAATAACCTCTTTTGCTATTGATCTTGTGCTAAGGAACCTCATTTTCATTTGTTCTTGTGCTTAGGAACCTCATTTGCCCTTGTTCGTGTGCTTCACAACCTCTTTTGTCCTTGAACCTGTGCTTATGAAACTCATTTGCATTTGTTCATGTGCTTAGCAACCTCAATTGCCCTTGTTTGTGTGCTTAAGAACCTCAATTGGCATTGTTCGTGTGCTTAACAACCTCTTTTGCCCTTGATCTTGTGCTTATGAACCCCATTTGCATTTGTTCTTATGCTTAGGAACCGTATTTGCCCTTGTTTGTGTGCTTAACAACCTCAGTTGGCATTGTTCGTGTGCTTACCAACCACTTTTGCCCTTGATGTTGTGCTTATGAACCTCATTTGTATTTTTTTTCTTATGCTTAGGAACCTTGTTTGCCTTTGTTTCTATGCTTAACAACCTCAATTGGCGTAGTTCGTGTACTTAATAACCTCTTTTGCTATTGATCTTGTGCTAATTAACCTAATTTGAATTTGTTGTTGTGCTTAGGAACCTCATTTGCCCTTGTTTGTGTGCTTAACAATCTCAATTTGCGTTGTTCGTGTGCTTAACAACCTCTTTTGTCCTTGAATCTGTGCTTATAAAACTCATTTGCATTTGTTCTTGTGCTTAGCAACCTCAATTGCCCTTGTTTGTGTGCTTAAGAACCTCAATTGGCATTGTTCGTGTGCTTAACAACCTCTATTGCCCTTGATCTTGTGCTTATGAAACTCATTTGTATTTTTTTCTTGTGCTTAGGAACCTTGTTAGCCCATGTTTGTGTGCTTAACATACTCAGTTGGCGTTGATCGTGTGCTTAACAACCTCTTTTACCCTTGATCTAGTGCATAGGAACCTCATTTTCGTTTGTTCTTGCGCTTAGGAACCTCGTTTGCCCTTGTTTCTGTACTTAACAACCTCAATTGGCGTTGTTTGTGTGCTTAACAAGCACTTTTGCCCTTGATCATGTGCTTATGGACCTCATTTGCATTTGTTCATATGGTTAGGAACCGCATTTTCCCTTGTTTGTGTAGTTAACAACCTCAATTTGCGTTGTTTGTGTGGTTAGCAAGCACTTTTGCTCTTGATCTAGTGCTTATGAAGCTTATTTGCATTTTTTCTTGAGCTTAGCAACCTTGTTTGCCGTTGTTTGTGTGCTTAACAACCTCAATTAGCATTTGTTTTTGTGCTAAGGAACCTCATATGCCCTTGTTTGTGTGCTTAACAACTGCAATTGGCATTGTTCTAGTGCTTAACAACCTCTTCTGCCCTTGATCTTGTGCTTATGAACCTCATGTGCATTTGTTCTTGTACTTAGGAACCTCTTTTGCCCTTGTTTGTCTGCTTAACAACCTCAATTGGCGTTGTTTGTGTGCTTAACAACCACCTTTGCCCTTGATATTGTGCTTATGAATTTCATTTGCATTTTTTCTTGTACTTAGGAACCTTGTTTGCCCTTGTTTGTGTGCTTAACAACCTCAATTGGCGTTGGTCGTGTGCTTAGCAACTTCTTTTGTCCTTGATCTAGTGCATATGAACCTCATTTGCATTTGTTCTTGCGCTTAGGAACCTCGTTTGCCCTTGTTTGTGTGTTTGACAACCTCAATTGGCGTTGTTCATCTATTTAACAACCTCTTTTACCCTTGACCTTGTGCTTATGAACTTCATTTGAATTTGTTCTTATGATTAGGAACCTCATTTGCCTTTGTTTGTGTGCTTAACAACCTCAATTGACGTTGTTCGTGTACTTAACAACCTCTTTTGCCTTTGATCTTGTGCTTAAACTTCATTTGCATTTGTTATGATGCTTAGGAACCTCATTTGCCCTTGTTTATGTGCTTAACAACCTCAATTGGCGTTGTGTGTGTGCTTAACCACCTCTTTTGTCATGGATCTTGTGCTTATGAACCTCATTTGCATTTCTTGTGCTTAGGAACCTTGTTTGCCGTTGTTTCTGTGCTCAACTACCTCAATTGGCATTGTTTGTGTACTTAACAACCTTTTTTGCCCTTGATCTTGTGCTTATGAACCTCATTTGCAGTTCTTCTTGTGCTTAGGAACCTCATTTGCCTTTGTTTGTGTGCTTAACAACCTCAATTGACATTGTTCGTGTGCTTAACAACAACTTTTGTCCTTGATCTTCTGCTTATGAACCTCATTTGCATTTTTTTCTTGTGCTTAGGAACCTCGTTTGCCCTTGTTTGTGTGCTTAACAACCTCTATTGGCGTTGTTAGTGTGCTTAACAACATCTTTTGTCATTGATCTTGTGCTTATGAATCTCATTTGTATTTGTTCTTGTGTTTAGGAACCTCATTTGCCCTTGTTTGTGTGCTTAAAACCTCAATTGTCGTTGTTCTAGTGCTTAACAACCTCTTCTATCATTGATCTTGTGCTTATGAACCTTATTTGCATTTGTTCTTGTGCTTAGGAACCTCATTTGTCATTGTTTGTGTGTTTGACAACCTCAATTGGAGTTTTTGTGTGTATAACAACTACTTTTGACCTTGATCTTGTGCTTATGAACCTCATTTGTATTTTTTCCTTGTGCTTAGGAATCTTGTTTGTCCTTGTTTGTGTGATTAACAACCTCAATTGGCGTTGTTCGTGTGCTTAACAACCTCCTTTGCCGTTGATCTAGTGCGTATGAACCTCATTTGCATTTGTTTTTGCGCTTAGGAAACTCGTTTGCCCTTGTTTGTGTGCTTAGCAACCTCAATTAGTGTTGTTCGTGTACTTAATAACCTCTTTTGCCCTTGATGTTGTGCTTACGAATTTCAAAAGAAGTATAGTTGTTTTTTATTATTACATTAATTTAATGGATATAGTTTTTGACAATAAACATCAAAGTAGATGACTGTTCTATTTAACTAGAAACAAATGTCAATTTAGAATTTCCATCTGATCAAATATGATAATGTAAAACTTGTATATATAGGTATCTACGTCAATAAAAACTTGAAGCTTGATGATGTTTGGATTTGATTATGACTATACTCTATCTCATTATTTTGAAAATATATGTGTTCATAGTTACCACGATATTTTCTGCCAAATGCAATCAATAGAAAAAGGAAATGAAGATGGTTTATATATCGGTTGTGTGGCTTCTGCATCTAATTTGTGGGCTCTTATCATGGATGCTTGTACAGGTTTCTGCTCCCATGTTTATGAGCTGTCCCCTCCATTTCTTCACAAGGTGAGATATACTAAAATATGGCAATACACTCCTTTTCTCACCTTTTTGAACAACAGGACTTAAGATATAAGCATGTTATTTATTAATGCTGATATATTTTAGTTTTGTTAATATGTGCAATCTATTAAGTGATAGTGCGACGAGTGATGACCCCATTTGACACTACTTTGGTCAAATCTATACTCATGGTTTTATTAGGTATATATGACAATTTCACAATGGAAGTGTCCTACTGGCATCCCATCTTTCTGCCTCTTTTGGAATTTGAACAAGATTGGATAATGGACGGGAGAAGAATTATTACATAACTACTGTTGCAGGTTCTTCAAATGGCAGTTCATTGGTGGTCATGTCTAAAGGTATGTACAAGTAAAAAATATTGAGACCCTGAACCTTTTGGACAAACTTAAATTGGTTGTATCCATAATTATTTAACAATGGGATAAGCATACAAATCTATTTTGTAATTTTCCTATGCAATGCTAGTCCCTTTATTATTACAATTTTTTTGGGCATTGTCACAAACACCTTATGTGCGACCCAAATACTTGTTTCCTTTTTTCTCATTTTTTTATTTTTAGTTATGAAAAAAATTATGTTATACTAGTTTCCCTATAGGATTGATATCATAAATAAGTGATAGTCCAATATATTCTCAGAGAATTGCTTGCAGTTTCAATACAACTCCAGATTTCATGCATGTCAGAGGCCTCCATTATACTATACATTGAAACAATAATTCACTAAAATTTCCTACTAGGTATGGCAGATATAAGGGAAATAGATGAAATTACTCGAATTTCAAAATATTGCTGATATCAAAGAAATTGTTAAAAACTTAAATTTTAGATACTTACTCGATAGTAGGAGAATTAGGCATGTTCTCCCATCTAAATCTCGAGAGATCACTGTGAACCAAGTTCACAGAATTGACACTGTGCAGAGTGATGAAAGATGGGCGATTCAAGTCCGATGCTATATCACAAAGGCTCCGAACAAACGGAGATTGGGGCGACAATGCCATATGCAAGAGAGGCGAGGCACCAGGTTTTCTTTGGTGAAGAATTTTATGGCGACAGGAGAAGAATAGAGAGATTTGGCGCCGCTAATTGGAGCAGAAAGACATACAAAGACATAGAGGAGAGAAGAGAGGGGTATAATGATCCTAACGTATTAATTAATATTGTTTGATAAATTATAAATGTTAAATTGTATTATTTTATTGTTTTTGGGTAAATATGTGAGTTTCTATCATTTTGAAGGGTAAATATGTAATTACAAACTTTGGAGGGGGAATACGTAATATTGAAGTTTTTGAAGGGATACATGAAATTTCTCCTAGTATTTATTAGTTAGCAATTCTTATGATAACTTCTAATTTTGGTTTGAGGAGGGTTAAAATACACCAACAATTTATACATCAAGGATAGCCCATCATCTAAACCGTCCATCTAATTTTACCTGCTTTGCACCTTTCAACTTCCCAAAAGAGCGCTTTGATCTCTTCCTCTCCTCTCCAGTTCCTGTCGCTTGAACTTCTCTTCATCCCTGAACGAAACTCTGCACCAACAGAACTTGCACTTCTCATGCCGCGGTTATCTTTTCCTCTCCTCTCCATCCACCCAGTTTGCTCCTTCTCGACCATGAACAAAAGTCACTCGCCTCCCAGCAGCGAACACTGGGTGGCTCCTCCCTCCACCGGTCCCTCAAGCGAACTAGCCCGAACTTCATCACTGACTATTGCTCCAAGCTTTGTTGAGCCTTCGTCACCATCCTCCTCATTCTTCCACGTAATTTACTCTCTTTAATAACTGTTAAATTATTTTCAATTTGGAAAGAGGAATGAAATTCAATATTGTTTCCTCACTAGCTGTTGTTCGAATCTAATCAAATTCTTGTCAATTGTAACAAATAAGCCAGCAATAAAGAATGTATATAAGCTTACGTTATATTTTGAGACTATTTGAAGGAGTGGTGTATGTATCAGCTTTAAGATTAATATTAAACATAATGATTACCTTTTCTTCTAGATATGTCATGCCGCTTATTACACTAGAATAAGAGACTATCCCAAGTGCTACTGTTGACCTGTTTCATTGTTATTACGATGAATGTTATTGTCACTATAAAATCAGAATAAATAATGATCAAATAAAGAATGTATTTTTGTGATGTTTTAAATTATCTAGCAATCTGTTTTAAATTATCTAGCAATATGTTGGTCATTGTATTATGTCGAAGAAAATGGATTGAAATTTATAAATTAATTTTATTAGTTTATCATTCTTTGCTTTTCTATAATTCAGCTTTTATACAAACTTTATTTACCTGTACAAATTCTCATTGAACATTTTTTTTTGGTCTTAGGACATTGCTTCTATGAATGAGGATATGGAGGCTGATATATCTTGTGAAAATATTGCATATGAGAACAATTTTATATCCAGAATGAGTGGTGATATTGTTGTACCCAGAGAAGGTATGGAGTTTGCATCACTTGAAAAATTTGAAAGTTTCTATTATAATTTTGCCATTTCGGAAGGATATACGGTACGGATAAAGAGGACCATAACATTTCCACATAGTGATAAAATTCGCTACCGTCAGTACATGTGCTCTTGTGGTGGGTTTCATGAAGGGAAAAAGTCAAATGATGAAATTGATTTGGATCAAGAAAAGATGGCTAGAAGAACCTTAACTCGTAGATGTGGTTGTCCGGTAAACATAAGTGTGTCGAATAAGAATGGTGTATGGAAAGTAGGAAAGATTAACAAGGATCACAACCATATTTTGGTTAGTCCCAAGAGTCGGGTCTACCTAAAACAACCAGGGGGAATGCCATATGTGGCAAAAAACCTAGTGGAGAAGTTTAGTGAAACAGACCTTCCTATTAGCAAAGTGGCAGATATTGTTAATTGCAATGCTACCATAAATATTTCTCAGAGAGATTGTTAGAATTATAGAGTGGGTCTTAGGAGGAAGAATTTGGTTAGTGGAGATGCAAATGCTGTTTTTCGATATTGTGTTGAGAAGAAAACACAGGATCCAAATTTTTTTTTTGAAATCCAAACTGATGAAGAAGATAGGATGGTAAATTTTTTTTGGATAGATTCAACCGCTCGTCAATACTATGAGCGGTTTGACGATGTTTTGGTGTTTGATACAACTTACAAAACTAATAAGTATGGTTTACCTTTCGGAAATTTTGTTGGTGTTAATAACCATACCCAATCCATCATGTTTGGCTTCGCTTTATTGCAAAATGAGCAAGAAGAGACATTTGTTTGGTTGTTTTAGACTTGGCTACATGCAGTGGGTGGTAAATTACTGATATCAATTCTCACAGATCAAGATCGTGCAATTCAAAATGCCATAGAAAGATTTTTCTGACTGTTTCTCACAGATTTTGCCTTTGGCACATTATGAAAAAATTTCCAGAAAAATACGGTTCCCTTTACAAGGATAACTCACCATTTTGTCGAGATATGAAGAATTATTTGTATTATTCGATCACTACCGAGCAATTTGATAATGCATGGAAGAAGATTATGGAAAATTACAAGCTTACGAAGGATGAGTGGTTGAATAATTTATTTGATATTCGGCAATCATGGATTCCCGTTTATAACCGTACCATATTTTATGGTGGTATGAATACCACCCAAAGATGTGAGAGCATACATGCTTTCTTTGATTCATTCCTTAACAAAGGTACCACCTTACGATAATTTGTGATCAAGTATGAGCATGCTCTTGAGCATCGTTATAGATCGGAGCATGCACAGCTGTTTGTCTCCATATATAAAATTCCAATTTTGAAGTTCAATTCTCCACTTGAAGTACATGCTGCTGATGTTTACACAAGAAACATGTTCAATCAATTTCAAGAAGAGCTTTCGGGAAGTATTAAGTTCATGAGGAAGAAGTTGGGGAAAAGTGGGTCCTCAAGAAAGTACAACGTATTAAATTTTCACAATTCTAATGAAGCATTTGTGGTGACTTTGGATGTTGAGTCATGGGAGGTTTCTTGTGAGTGTCACTTGTTTGAATTCAAAGGTATTTTGTGTCGCCATGTGTTAGCAGTTTTTAATAAAAATGAAGTTGCAAGAATTCCTCTGAGGTATATCTTACCAAGGTGGACAAAGAAGGCAGCAGAAGGAATCTCTATTCCTCTTTTGAAGAATGATGGAGACAAATCTTCGATGGTTCATGATTTAAAATTTAATAATATGATAGTTCAGCTGAGACCATACTTACATGTGAGCACTGATACACGAGGCATCGTGATGGAGGCCTTAGATGGGGCACTTAAAAGGATTTCCAAATTAGAGAAAAACCAAGAAGAGAAGAAAGATGCAACAGTAACCACAAATCATATTGAAAATAGCATTGAACAATCCTCAATTGCTAATCCGCCAATTATTAAAACAAAGGGCCGTAGAAAGGAGGATGTTGAGTCGAAGAATGGACGCTTTAGAAGTGGTCAATATTGCAAATATCTAGTTTTTTCTTTTGTATAAATAAGAAGAGATTGAATGAACCAATAAATACAATTAAGTTCATCAAATTAATTGATGGATTGTATACATAATTATTTTTCAAAATGCTTTATTGATTTGGGTTCATAATAAAGCTACAAAATAAATGAAACAAATATAATTAAGAGTAAGTTCTGTTATTTAAAAAAATTTGTGACATCTGCTGCATCTGACAACAACAATGGGTGGTGGTTTATCATGCATATAACGAGTGACTATCAAGCATAATATCAGACAACATAACATCACAACTACATTTATAATTATGATTTTGAATACAGGAAAAAATTAAAAACCATACACATTAGGAATTACAATTTCCAACAAAAAATTACATCACGTTCATATTATCTTATCTCTGGCTCTTAATCCTTTGTCATCTATTATTCTATACCATCTCATAATCTCATTGCTAACTGTCTCTGAGTATCTCGTACTAGTCTGTTCCAGTAAAGAAAGCTCATACCTGCAATAATTTTCCTTTTAACATATCATTAGTTTTGCCATGTTGATGCTTGTATTATACTAAATCTCCACAGCAATTGATTTTTTTTTTTTTATAGTGCAAGGAGATTAGAGTGTTTTCACTGGCATATATGTTGAGAATAACTAGAAAAATACAACCTGATATATAGATTCAAATCAAGCTCCGGACCAATTGGTGTTCCCAAAATTTTCATGGATAAATTGGTATTTCAGAAAATTTCAAGGTCTAAACTATGAATTTCACAGTTTACAAACTACCCAAATATAACCTTCTATTTCTTGCAAACATCATGATTCAGGAATTTGAATTTTTGTAATTAACTAATTATAGTAAGCTTTTGAGTAAGAAATTACAGCAATAAACTTAATAAGCAAAATACTTGAAATGCTAATCACTGCTTCCAATTTAGCATCAATGGTCGGTGATGAAGTTTTCGCTGGTTTTCTGGAGAGACAGACAGAGAGAGGAGTCAATTTCGCTGATGGAGAGAAGAGTGATGGAAGACAATTTCGTTGATGGAGGTAGAGAGAGGAGCCAATTTCATTGATGGAAAAGAGGATATAATTTCAATGAAGAGGAGAGGAGTGACGGAGAGCAAACTGGAGAGGAGAGGAAGAGATCAAAGTGCTCTTTTGGGAAGTTGAAAGGTGTAAAGCAGGTAATATCTGGACCACTGATCTAAAATTAGATGGACGGTTTAGATGATGGGATATTCTTGATGTATAAATTGTTGGTGTATTTTAACCCTCCTCTTTTGGTTTTACTATAAATATTTTCCCCGACTGCTGCGATGGACTACATAACAAATTTTGTTCGCTCAATGGATATCTTGGCGTCTAATATTTGGAGACAAAACCATCTAATTAATGTCTTCTTTAGATAGTCGTCACCCCACTTTTCCCATTGAAAACCATCGTTCTTTACTCGGGGTTGTTAATATTTCGTAACAGCTATATAAACTGGTCATAATTTATTACTGAATGTGATGTCACGACCTCACATAGTGTTATTCACTACTTGCACAATTGTGTTTCCAATCCCTTTGCAAAATAATAATAATATTCAATGCCCTTACATCATATAATAGTAAATTCTGATCAAGAATTCACAATTTTTCAAAAGCCTTTCATCATGATCTTTGTCGATCATTGTATTAGTCAATTCTAGAAATGTTATTTTAACCTCGTTCGTTCGGTTTTCTTGGAATGATATATAGCTTTTTGTGCCGGTTCAAGTTCTCTGTCAAAGGAGTCAAACTCCAAGGCTCAAAACACAATTTAGTAACTTAAAAAAAAAGATTAGTCCATGGGCGTCTCCATTTTCTCAATGAATTTCTATAAAGAGAGCCCCAGAAGTGATCTGAAGCTAACTCTTGAAAATCATAAAGCGTTTCTTATTTTATTATCAGACTTTTATAGTATGTGCAATTAATGCTTAAGATCATAAATTATGGTCATAGCATTCACAACATCCAACAAAAGAAATGACTTTTAAAGCAATATTTTCCTTAGAAAGAGAGTAAAATTTGAACCTTAACCAAAATTATCCTAAAATATACTACAAGAAGAACTTGAAAAATATACTACAAGAATATGTGAGTATCCACGAGGGGGAAAACGCTTAACAACGTTGGTATACTCGCGGATACTCCTGTCTGTAATAGTGATGGTACATATTGGAAGAATTGCCTTAACATCATGTATAAAAAGTCATGCAATTGTCTTAACATCCAATTGAAAGGTTATATCACCAATACTCTCTTATCATAGACATGTTAGTCATGTTGTGGAATGCAACATTTCTTAGCTTCAAGCTGGCAAATTTTCTGGTACAGCTAGCTATAGTTGCTACTGCCATTGCTTGATGCATACTTAAACCTCCAAGCAACCAGTCAAATTAGCAGTGTTGTTAAATGCGGCCGCATGGACCGCATATGCGGCCGCATATGCGTTTGCAGTCGAAAACTGCATGAAAATTTTCATGCGGTCTCAAATATGCGGTTTTGCATATGCGGCCGCATATTGGGCCGCATATTTCCGCATATTTCCGCATATTGGTCTGCATATGTGCGATTGAGCCGCATATGTCCGCATATTGGTCCCGCATATGTGTGAATTTATTGTTTGAATGATTTTAATGGGAATATATTGCATGTTTTGAGTGGAAATAAATTAATATATAGTTTAAAATCCGCATATATAAATCCGCATGAAATTCCACATATGCGGCCGCATACCGCATATGCGGTATGCAGTGGCCTTCCGCATGCATGAACAAAACCGCATTTTACAACATTGCAAATTAGTATATGTTAATTTTGAATTATCCCTATATACTTAGGTTGTTGCTAATGCATTAATTCTTAAATATTTGAAGTATCATTTCGATTATTTTGGAAGTTCAATAGTAAATTTGTATGTAATGTATAAATAAAAATGACAGTGTCAAATATCATACATTGCTCGTTGCCAATATTGATCGCCGGCCACTGAATGGTTGATTTGTACTGGAATTTCACGCCCTAAGTGTGGATTTAGAAGATGAACTAAACTCTACGTGGAAAATGTATTCTATTAAATAATGGATTGGTTAAGATATGTTCACATTGTATTCTATCTTGTTGTACTTCTGGAAATTATAAATCTCAACCATCAATTTTAAACAATGGTGGAGATGGAGGATCACTGGATCCTGTTTTTCTCTTAGAATAACAGCTGATTTTGATCCTGTACATTTGAGACTATAAAGCAATTAGCATCGACTAATATATTATTAATTTTTAGTTGTTGAGCAAGTGTCGTTAAATTATTTTATGTTGCAGGATGTAACCACTTATAGTCAACATATAAGCTAACAAATTTTAGTCATATATGATACACTAACAATTTTAATTGGTTTTAAAAGAAAAAATAATCCAGATAACAAATGTATTTATTAATTCAAACAGTAATACAATTGCCTAAAGCATTAATTGTTCCGTTAAAAGATACACCAACAACTTTAAACAAAAAGAGAAAAAAAAAATGATACACTAACAATGTACACAAAGTTAGTGAGTGTATCAACTCAATAACTTAGGAAACAAATCAAAATTATCACCGTATGTTTTTCTTTTTCACTGATCCTACATAGAATATTTGTATACCTTCAGCTACAATATGTACAAAAGTTGGTGAGTGTATCAAACACTGACATTGTTCCATCAATTTCCTGTGGTGACTGCAATCCAATCTCTTAATTTGTAAAGTCAATGGCATGTAAATTTAAGGAAGATTAATATTGAGAAAGGAAGCCACAACATGAAACACTAATATTCCATGCTTAATAAAAGTACAAGAATAATTCATTAGTTCACACAAATCCTACTTATTATAATTTTTTTAAAAGTTAAGTTCAAACACAAACATAAAGAGCTTGTGGAATTTTGTGCATTGTTCAACTTCTGAGTATAACCCGGCATGCCAAGCTCCAGGAAATAGTTCCATTCAGGAGACACCATCATTCCATGTTCCATAAAATGTGACTCGAGATGGATGTCAAACTTGACATTGCTGTTGCTCGTGGAAACTGTTTCCACCTCTGGTTTATTCTTTGTGCCACCATCACTTCTCTCTCCATGTTCCATTTTCATTACTGAAAAGGAATGATGGCTTAACAGTATTATTGTTACTGCCTTCACCAGCATCTGCATAAAGAATATTCTCTAGATTGAGCACAACATGCCGTGTAAAGAAAAGGACTATATTCTGATTTTCAAAACTCATTATGTTTTATAAATAATATTACTCATTACATAAGATAACCATTTAAATTGTTTTTATTCACTCATTATAAATTTTACAAAATTTGAAATTAATATGAAAACAAAATTGAGTCATATCCACTATGGAAGTTAGAGTGGAAATGTGACTATGTGAGTACGTAATTTACAGTTCATTCTTACAATTGAGTAAAAAAAACAATAAAACGAAGAGGGAAGGAAAAATATGTCAAAGATATAGATACTTGGTGCGCTGAAATAGAAAGATGCAATTTAAGGAACTACAATGGAAGAGTAAATCTAAATGCATTGGAAATCGAATTGAATATAAGTAATTTTATATTTTATATTTATCCTATAGAGTAACGGGTATGAAATAGTCACTACTGATACCCTTACCCATTTATTTAATGAAAAAATTATTACCCTTACCTATACCCATATCCAATAAGCTAACGGAAAAAAAACCTTACCCATATCCGCCTTATTGAATATGATACGAGTCAAATAAACGGCTAAAAAAATACCATTGACACCCGTAATCAGGGTTCAATTTCTCTTTATTATGATTTACATGTGAAAAAAATCACTGAATTTATAACCAATGTTCACCTCCTCTTTATCTTTTCATCTCGAATTTACTAATTCTAGCGATCTTGACTTTAATTTGTAAAAAATATAAAACTAAATATATCCAAAAGAGAAATAATAAGAAGTTCGTAAAATAATAAATATTTAGTTGAAATTCATTACCGTGGAATTATTTGTTGTGGATTAGAATCATAACGAGTGAGCCAAAACTTCCATTTTCTCTGTGCCTCTCCTCAACAATTGGCAGCATATTTCGTCCTCTCCATCCATCATCATGCCCTCCACACAAATATCACTTTTCATATATCTCATCAAAAATTCATAAATGTTGAATTCTTGTGTGGTTTTGGAAAATTGCGGCGCCGACACTTAGTTTTTATTATTCATTTTATAGAAAATAGATAGTAGTGGTCTATTTATAACCAACAAACCCTAAAAGCAATAAATGTCCGCTGTGGATGTGAATGGGTTGCGCCCGACACCCATCAGATTCAAATTTTAGTCTGATGGGTTCCTCTATCGTCCGAGTCTCTTTAAGATTTGTGCACATCGCTTCAATATTAGTGGAAAAAAAAGTAATTGGAATCTCAATTGAAATTAACTACCTCCTAATTACAAGTGCCCGTCTATAGAATGAATTAAAGCACACAAGATCATATCTAGTTATGTACATCAGCCGTGCTTAACAAGAACGCATCTCTATATATATCTGCTCAAATCCAAAAGATGGAAATAATAAAATAATTCCATAGTCAATGCATCAGTCATGAGAAGACCCTATAATTATATTATTGAAGAAATCTAGGGGGAATTGTAATGGCACAAAACAAATTATTAGTGTTTTCAACGCCACACATTACAACAATTTGATCGATTTGTATTGGACAAAATATAACAAGAGACAATTAAAGAAGCATTGCATATTCGCATACCATGATATTTGAATCCGACTGTTCCATTTCACTTCTTTCTTAATAATAAACATCACCATTTTTTTTAGTTCCCATCATAAATCACTTCAGTTGAATTTGAAGTGACACTTCTCAAATTTGTTATTCTGAATTACATCATAATTGATATTGTTGTCTTCATTATATGTTGGAGGTCAAGTAACCCAACTATTTAATATCCACAAGGATTTCAAACGTGTGACATCTCATATGAAGATAATTAATATTGTCTTTCCCACATAATTGTTATGTGATTGTTATTTGTAATATTGCATTATCATTCATTATCACATATAGCTTGTCCGAGATTGGCTTGAATAATTAGTATGCTCGATTATGGTTTCATGTACCTACATGTAGACAAAATAATATAGATCACATCTAATGGATTTTGTTTTATATATAAATTTTAGAATTTTGTTGTTAGGAAATTAAAAAGTCGAGAAATGATAGAGGTACAAATTAAATGTGAGGCAATATTGAACCCTCTAATTTCATTATAGGAGAAAACTGTGATCATATTTTTTTTGTTTAATTAATTCACCTTATCACTTGATATTTAGTTTATGCCGCGCGCACTGCCAACTATACATTCATTTGCATTTAATTCATTAGTCAAACTCAAAGGCAGATCTCTAGGTCTATTCAATTCATTTTGTTTAATCAATTGATTTAATTAGTCGAACTCAGATCGCATATCTGGATCCACCTGCCTAACTAACTTGCAGATGCTTGGCCTCAACGGCGATCGCATCACTTGAAAATGCATTGGGTACCTCTGTTGCTCTTTGTATTTTGTTCTTGTTCTACTTGTTAATTAATACATACATGTTCTACTTGTTTAACAAAACCAATCAACGCTATGAACACCATGGCATGCATATCCTATATGCGTGCACCTCTGAAGAAACATCTTCTCAAATATTGTACAAATCGCTTCAGTGCGAATTCTAAATTTAAAAGTTTCAATTCTATATTATAAAACAATATGCAAAAATTATCTATTGCAATAATTAGCTTCTAGTGAAATTAATAAGAGCTATGTTATTTACTCCAATAGAATTAATAATAAAATTCTAACATATATTTTCTAAAATAAATAATAAATTGTGATTTCATTATCAATCTCCTTTTCTAATAATAATCAATCCCATTAGGGTTTCAATGAATGATTTAAAATAATATTGAATGCATTAATGTCTCATGAAAAATGTAATTTTTCACAACAACGGTGTTCTCAAACAACATGAAAGGATGAAAAGATATTAACATCTATCGTGACATATCATATACAAACACCTAATAAAATAATTAATTTTGTACAATGAAATTAGGTATACCCGCACTTTAAATTATTTTCAGTCGTACTACTAAATTTAGTAATAACTAATGACTGATTCAACCAGAGAAAATACTTGATTACTTGATGGTTTAGAATTCTTGAAACTAAACCACCTCTATTTAGCATCAATATACCCAACATAATCGTGTTGTTATTGCTCCCTCTCAAAGACACCTCCCCAAATATTACCAACTTGAGTGAAAAATAGTGATGACTCCCAATATATTCATTTGTCACAAGAAGTATAAATAAAGGGTCATAGGCATTTGAATGGTCAAATTTTAAACTAGGAAATAATACACACTAAGTTTGGCTGTGAACCCATGCTGTGGGAAAAAAAATTTGAGTATGACTGAATTTTTTTTTTCACACAAACAGTAAAAGTCAGTTCAATTTTTCTTTTTTTCTATGTCCATTCCTCTGCCTACCCCTCCGCCAAACAGGCTCTAATAAAATGGGCTGAATCCCAACCAGGCAGTAAGGCCCAATTTTTGGCAAGTGGATTTGGTAATGGAATACTAAGATCCAACTCTAAAGAGATCAATATGATTAACTATATTTGCATAATGGACAACAAAACAAGTATGCGAAAAGTAAATAATAACCTCGAATTTGTCTTTCAAAAAATGACTACTTGTTGCTCCAAAAACTTGACTGATTCAATATACATATCTTACATCAATGACTTCTTCATAATATATGGAAGAGTTCGTCGGCGTTTAATAAGAATATATTTGTTTACTTATACGTCTGACACTTATTTTAATTTTGACAGACTAAAAATTGAACCATGATCACTAACTCCGCATAAGTTATTTGCCTTGCAGTAAATTAATTTCGTCATACCTAATTGGCAGCTTAATTAAAATGTCCCATAATACTGTGAAACAAAGAAACATGAATGAGCCTGACTGACACAAAACAGTCATGTTACAATCTTGTCTGTTTAGCTCACGTATCGGATAAGTAGAAATAGAGAAGAATATAAAAGGTAAAGTCTCAAGGAAACACACAAATTAATCTTTCTATGTCATTCACTATGTGGACCGAAATTTTTATTTGTGCCATATTAAAAATAAAATAAACTATTTTGACACCTTTTCTGAAGAATTCCATATATGTACCACGTCGGCCAATTCAATTGGCTGACCTTTTCTTTTTCCTTCTTTCAATGAACTAAGTCACATTAATTGCGAACACTTGGGTGGGCCCATCCTCATTAAAAACCATCATAGTTTTTGGCGTTTTATATATTAACAAGACAGAATATTAATAAAAGTGGACTGATTCGATGAAACCCAACAGATTTCTATAAAACAATATAATAAGTTCTTTCACGCATAATATCTATTAATTTGTTTCCTCTGCTATTGGTGGACCGATTAGTTGAAAGAAGGAAAAACAAAAAATGTTGCCCCCTTAATGAATCGGCAGACTTCTATTTTTGAATCTACCAATTTAATTAACAGACGTGGTAGATTTTTAAATCTCTAGAAAAAGTAACGAAATATTTTTTTTAATATGGTACAAATAAAAATTTCGTCTATATCGATTCACTATCATTCACTGCCTTTTGAAACAGCAGCCCCGGTACATATTTAAAGTAAACCAGAATTAGAAGTTGTCCTCAAACAAGAAATGTTATTAATTCAAAATTTAGTAAATGTAGAAATTAAGTCTTAACTCTTATCACAATGGTCGGTGCAGTCAAAAGTATTGAGAACTATTTAATTGCTTCTTGAAGACCGCCCATGCACTCTTAGATTGCCACCTATCCAGTCAACAATAGTTTTTTAACTCTTAATAAAAACCCATTCAGTCAAACTTGCCTAATTAATTCAAAAGTTTTCATTGGAAGTACGGCCCATGCTATTGAATATGTGGATCAAATTTGAAGTTGTATATACAACTTCTTGATCGCGCTGGATCTGGTGTTTAAATCCATTAGACCAAACCAAGCATAAAATTCAAAATTAATCTGAAAATTATATCAAAAAATTTATATAAAATGTTTATTTTTATTATTAATCTTTTTATTTTGGTTGAACCGAACAAATCGAAATTTATTTTGATTTGTTCAGTTCAATTAATAAAATTATTTCAATCAGTTCTCAGTGGCATTTTTAAAAACAAATAAAATTTTAGTTGTTTTTTTATTTCAATTTTAACGGATCAAAACCCCTTTGTAGTACCCCACGTTGTAGCCTAAAATAGGAGTACTGTTGAATAAAAGCAGTAGCAAAATCATAATATATATACAAGTGCTAAGTGCTGGCCAAATCAGCAGTTATCCATACTCGTCGGGAACCTCCCTCTCCATGTTTCAGAGTGAAATGAGCCTGTTGATTTCTTTTGGACAATTTTGTAGTGTTTTGCAAAAGGGCAGTGCAGGGCGGGTCAGACCAAACTTGGGCGGGGCGACTCATTTTAACTGTCTACAGAGTTATGTGATAAGGTTCATAGAATTCAAAATAATTGAAAAAAATCTATATTTACAGAATTTGAAAAAAGGTTTACATAATTTAAAAGTGGTCACAGTCAGTTACTAATTTTGAAAAGTTATTAGAGATTTTCTAGATATAATTTCAGTGGTCCTGGTCAAAGGTCTAGAAGTGGTCCTAGTCAAAGCAGTTAAAGTTATTGAAGTCGAGGTTGAGTAGAGGTTATTGGGAACCACACGGTATAATAAACAGTGTTTATATTTAAATGATTCGTTGAATTGGTTTACATAATTTAATATTGAAGTTTATATAATCTCATGAATCCGGGGATTGTTGTCTGGGCCAATTAGCAGCTTCCTTTTCTTTATGTGTGAGAACAGTTGGTTATATATAAATAATGAAGATCTTACTCAGCAATTAAATATGGATTTGCTATGTTGATTTTTCTCCACTTGACTCAAAAGTCTTCTTGTTGCTAATTGTTAAAGCTTCGGTATGAAGATAAGAAAACTACACATTCTGAGAACATAGGAAACATCTGTACCTTGTGCTAAACTCTTGTTACAAACTGGAAAAGCTTCGGTATGAAGCTAAGAAAATTAAACATTCTGGAAACCTAGGAAACATCCTGTACCTTGCTATCTTGATTTTTCTCCACACGACTAAAAGTATTATTATTGCTGACTTTTGCAATGACGTACATGTCCAATCAACAAAGTGTTATGTTTTAAAATCAAAATCAAAGGTTATTTTTACCAATAAATATCATATAGTGATTTTCGAAGATCTTTCCCTGGCTCCATATAGGTCATCAAAAGCACGAAAGTCAGGATCTTTCAGAAAGTTTATTCCTATTTCACTATGCTTACATATATTGGGGACCAATTAAAACAATCCGACCAAATGATCTAATTCAAAACATAGAAACCACACATACTTTTAAGATTTGTTTGTGCTTAAGACATCGAGAACCCCAACAGCACAAGTGGTGATATAACGGCTCATGCAACGGGTTGGGTTGTGGCCAGATCTTGAAACGACCAACAGAGCTCACCTATTTACTAAGTTACTATATATAAGCGCTAAAAGGAATTTTCTCTGTGTTTTACTAGAATAACATGTTTGTTGAAAAGAAATTTCTTTAACATTTTTAAAAATGCACAAGCATACATTAATATTTTTCATGATTATATTGAAACTAATTAGCTTTATGCATGTTAAATTTTCTTTTCTGAATGTATTTAAATAAACTTTAATAAATTAATTTAAAGATGATAACACTTAAGAGCCAGACTTCCCTCACGAGTCCTTTCTATATGCTGAGAAGTTTGCATTCCAACAATGAACCCAGTCAAGTGTACGCTAGTTAAAAAATTATACATTCGAATTAGATTTGTTTTTCTGATGATCGTAATATGCTAGGTTGGAATCTGTCAAGTTCAAGGCTAATCTATTTTTTATTTTTTATATTCTTGAGTCTGAGAATTCTGAGTGCCCAACATCAAATTTGAATATAAGTGATTCAAATGAAACATATTGCCACTAACAAGCAAATTGGTTTCTCTGATGCACTCATGCCGCAATATTGGTGTTGTTGGCATGTGCTGAACTTGGCAACAAATAATTAGCTGGAAAAATCTTGTGTTTTTTTTTTTGAGTAAAGTTGGAGGTCAAGCCACCCAACTATTTAATACATTTGTTATTATAACAAATGATTTCTCCCATCTGGGTTTCGAACCCATGACCTCTCACATAGAGGCCATGTGCCTTAGCCACTAGACCAAAGGCTAGTTCTCAAAAATCTTGTGTTTTAGGGAAAGTTATTTTATTTGTGTATGTTTTTATTTCTTGTGTAAGATAGAATAGGAAAGTTAATTTTTATTTATTGTTTTCTGTTTTTCTCTATGCAAGGCAGCAGCCTATATAGTTAGGTCTCTTCTTCTTCTAAATATTAATCAGAAAATATTTTTTTGTTACCAACGAAATAAAACTAGAGTGGGAGCTCAGTTTGACAGAAGTTGTGTGTTATTTATTCATTTCTAAATTGTGACAAGTGTAACGTCCACGAAACAACTTATGTTTTTATCTTTCCCTTCTTATATTCAAGTAATTAATGTAAATTGTTGAGGACCTCGGAAGTTGTTTGAATAAATAATTATGTATTTCTACTTGTACATGTATATAATTTTTGATAAATAGCTAGGGGTCATGATCAAAGTAGATTTTGAAAAAAAAAACTTAAGACAAAATTCATTGGGACTATCTCATAGAGGTGTTACAGAGTAGAAAATTTGGAGAAGATGGATCTAATGGATTACTCACTGGCTATAAAGTTCACAATCATGTCTTATTATTAATGGAGAACTCACATATTATTTCTACTGTAAGAGGGAGGTGAGACAAGGTGATCATCTCTCACCTTTCCTATATATATTAGTATCTGACACTTTAAGTAAAATTTTCTCTAAATGTAGAACTCAGAATGTACTAGTAGGTTTAGGACCTCCTTGCAGAGAAAATAGGGGCAGTGACTAATTGCCACTATGCAGATGATATCATTATCTTTCTGGCAGCCAGTGAAAAGAATGTAGAAACTACATGGTGGGCAATGCTAACCTTTGAGGCACTCTTAGGCATTAAGATAAACAGTATTCATTTACCCTATACATGTCAATTATGATTCCCAATTAAATCACTTGTTTAGAGGCAACTGGGATGTTTTTCCTTTTACTTACTTAGGCTTGCCCATTTATACTAAATAACTATCTATTCTAGATTGGTAGTCTTTAGTAGATAAAATTGAACACTTACTATCTAGTTGGAAATGCCATTTCTTGTCTCTGGGGGGGCAAACTTACTCTGATTAACTCAGTGCTTTCTTCTGTACCACTATACACATTATCAATGTTTAAAATACATGTTACAGTTCTTAATAGAATTGATAAAATTAGAAGATAATTTCTCTAACAGGGTAGTGACAGGACTAGAAGGAAATATACCTTAATGAAATAGTCCATTGCCTATTTAGCTAAACAGTTTGGGGGCATGAAGATTCTCAACTTTAGGGATATGAATACTTCTTTGCTACTAAAATGGTGGTGGAAACTCAAAAACCCCTCTGATACTAGCACTTGGAAAACACTGATTATAATGAAATATCAATCAGGTCCTATGACACATACATCTCCTTTCTGGTTAGCCATTAGTAAACTGGATAGATATGGATATGCTAGTGTTAGTTATATATCAGGATACCACTCTACAGTTAGGTTCTAGGAAGACCTTTGGTACCAAAATTGTACTTTAGCTGTTAGATACCCTCAACTATACAACCTCTGTACTAACAAATAGGTGTTTTTCACTTATGTCTTTCAATCTCAAGGACAATGTTTAAGATTTAGAAGAATCTTAGTAGGCATTGATCAAGTTGACTGGTCTGCTTTACTTGAGATAATTAGTAACATTTCTTTCACATAGACTAATGATAATTTAGTCTTTAGGTGGGACCCTTCAGAAAAGTTTACTACTAGATCAATTTACAAATTGTTAAATAATAAATGAGTCTTAGCTACTAATCCCTTAGTCTGGTGGACTTTACCTGTGCCACCAATAATTATAATTTTTATGTGGTTAACTGTGCACCAAAAAATACTAACCAAAGATACCCTTACAAAAAAAAATGTTTGATAGGTACTTTACATGTCAGCTATGTCCTAATATAGAAACCAGATACCATTTATTCCTACAATGCCCTCTAGCACAATAGGTTTGGCTCTGGTTAGGAAAGAATAACTTGTTCATCACTTCCTGGCATACCTAGGAGGATATCTTTTACCATGCTTTCTCCTTACATCCCCTATGATAGATTAGGACTCCTAATAGTTCTTAGTGCAGTTTGTTGGACTTTACGGAGAAATGATGTCTACTTTAATGATTGTTCTCTAAAAAAATGCTAGATCACTTATTTTTTGTATTAAATCCAATGTTATATACTGGACAAGAGCAATGAAGAAGAAGGTTAAGGAGGCTACAGCTGATTATTGAATATGCCATGGATGCCGATTATTGAATATGCCATATACCTAGACTTCATCCCTGCTGGCATGAAGATAGTACTGCATGGTGTTTTTGCTGATGATGAATGAAGACCTTTTGTCATGACAATTTTGTATACAGCTTAACATTTAGCATTATGCCTTATGGACTAGTTTTAGCCTACTTGCTATACTTTTGGTGCTTAGCATCATCTATGACTTGGATTATATGTTGTTCGTTAGGATGTCATAGCACCATCTTTTTGCTATTAGATAGTAGACTCTTGTCCTGATTAAACTAGTTACCTTGTAATTATTCATTTCAGTAATGAAATGGGTCTTTTGACCTCTTTTTAAAAAAATGTATATAATTATTGTTAATAAATAATTGAATGGACAGTTAAGTAATAGTAAGGTATGAACATAGGAAGTTTCTCTTTCTTTTCGTTTGTAAATCGAAAGAACATTACATTTCTTTTTTTAGTTAAGGGACTAGTGTTGTGTTTGTAGACCCAACCAAGGAAAAGGGACTAACAATGGATACACTCTTTACAAGACTAGAAGTGGCCTCTCATGCTGGAGATGTGAATTCATTAAAAAAGCTTCTCCAGGAAGATAAGCACTTGCTCGAGAAAGTGAATGGTAGATCATCAGTAGGAGATAATCCCCTGCATATTGCTGCAATGCTTGGACATGCAGATTTTGCTCGCGAGGTTATCTATTGCAAACCTGAGCTTGCAAAGGAGCTCAACAGCCAGGGCTTGTCACCTCTGCATTTGGCTGCTGCCCATGGTCATGTCACTGTAGTGAAGGAGCTTTTGAAGGTAATATGATCAGTTGGATGTTTTTGTCTGATACTAACTAAAACGGATATATATATTAAATTAAACCTAAGCTCCTCCCTCCTACTAACCCAACTAATCTTTAATGGAGTCCTTTTTACCATAAAATTTTATTAGAATTAAAAAAAAATATACAATGGTGAAGAATAATATAACACTGAAATTTATAAGTTCGATTCTGCAAACAAATAGATAATACAAATTTGCAAATTTAAGTGTATCTTTCTCATGTCTTTGTATAAACTTTGTACATATGTACCAAGACAATAATCCTTGTTGAACTTACCGAAAACAATATTTCATGGAAAATTAATGTTTTTGGGACGATTGGAAGATTAAAATATATGACCATTGATGGATAGTACTTTGCTTACAAAATATAAGTATGCAAAATAATAAGTAAACAAGAAACAGATGAGAACACCACTATTACATATATATTATGTACCATTAACCTGTAAAAAAATTGGTTGTCAGCGAACCTTCAAGATCTTACTGTTTACAATATATGAATGTAAAAATGTTCATATTTTGGTGCAGGATGGCTTCGACCTTTGCTTAATAAGTGAGGAACAGGAGGGGTTACTGCCGCTTCATATTGCTGTTAAAAAAAGAAGGACAGTAATAGTGAAAGAGTTAGTGGAAGCCTGTGAAAAGGCAGTCCATAAGCTTACAAATTGTGGAGAAACTATTCTTCATTTGGCTGTCAAATATAATTCATTCGACACACTCGAGTTGTTGATCGACCAAGTGCATGACCTTAATGCAAAAGACGACAGAGGAAATACTATTTTGCATCTCGCTGTGGCAAGCAGGAAATTATCGGTATGCCATATCCCTATTTCTGAAAAAAAAAAAAAAAGTGGGTGAAGACACCTGATCTCGGGTAGTCAAATTTTTGTTGGGTAAAGACACCATCGATGTGAACACCATGAACTTGAAGCTCTCAACTCCACTCGATGTTCTGCTGGAATCACCCCAGCAGAATGGAGATCTCATCCTTGGTGAGACGATACGAGCAAAAGGGGGAAAGACTGTAGCTGAAGTACAACCCAATATATCAACTCAAAGATCGCCACTGCAGCAACCCTATATACGAACTTTGGAGAAGCAAGAGAAGAAAAAGGAAAAGAAGCACGATCATAAAATTCTATTGTTGGTGGCCACATTGGTGGCGACTGTCACCTTCCAAGCAGCATTAAATCCTCCAGGAGGAGTTCAACCTGATGATGAGGCTCATAAGAATACTAAAGGTCAACCAGTCTTTCGCGATTCCTTAAATTCCTTCCAAATATTTGTCATGGTTGCACTTTTTTCATCTGTGAGTGTTATGATGCTTTTGTTATGTGGGGACCCTCGGAAGAAAAAAGTTGTGATGAAGTTCTTGGTGTGGGTGATCTGGGCCGCTGCCTTATCAATGGGTCTGGCATTCACTACGGGCATATCTGTGCTCTACGATTTTCATAATCGTTATTTTATATATGGTAATTATGTTAGTAATAATACTACTACTCATTTTATATATGGTAATTATGTTAGTAATAATACTGTTGAAAGTTGATCCAAAATTAACTTTCCTTATTTAAAATTCTGTTGTAATAGTTTTTAGAAGCAAAAACGTGGGTAGTGGGATTTGTGGTTTTCTAAATATAGTTGTATGTAGTGGGATTAGTGGGTTTTCATATTTAGAGTTATGTTGAGTTAGTGGGTTCTATAATTAGTCATGTAGGTAATGCTTGCAGGAGTAGGATAGGTAGTGGAGATCTAAAAATAGATTTTGTATTCTCTATATAAATCTTGTTTGTAGTAGATGAAGTAACAGTAGAAAATATAGAAGATGAATAAGATAGTTTCTGTTTTTGAGCAGTGCAGAAAAACAACTATTTCCTTTGTATGAAACAGAGAGCTTTGTGAGAAATTGAGAGAAGTAAGGCTGCTGCAGTCAGCTACATTTTTCCAACAAATACTACTACTCCTATTAGTAATGCTACTGTTACTGATAGTAATAATACTACTACTCATTTTATATATGGTAATTATGTTAGTAATAATACTACTACTCCTATTAGTAATGCTACTGTTACTGATAATAATAATAATACTACTCCTACTGGTACTACTGCTCTTTATTATCAAGATGAGCATCGGTACTTGGCTCGAATCTTGCTCCTGGGATGGCTTGTTCTCTGTGGGGTGGTTTTCTCCTGGGTGCTGGTTTTGTTTCTGATTTTCTTGCTGAAGAAAATAGGGTTATGGGTGTTAATTCGACAATGTTTTGAGCCGCTAAAGACAGGATGCTCCATGAAGTGGGAACAATTGAATGGGTCTAATTGTTGTCAGTTTTTCAAACTAGTCATTTACATTCTATTGATCCTTGGTGTTCTAGCGGGCCTTGCCTTACCATTAATGGTGTTATTGAGATATTATATGTGCTGGAATTGTTGAGATATCTGGCATAAAGGGAGGCGGTGCTCCTTTGACTTATTTACTTAGTTGGCTTGAGTTTAGTTCTTGTTTTTTTATAGATAGAAATATGTGTTTAATATAAAAATAAATAAAAAGGAACCAAATTATATTGTGTCATAATAAGGCCTTAGGTCACCTGGACATTTTTTCCTTTTTACAATCATGTTATTGGTATTGTAAAAAAATGTATTATTATTATTACAGAAAAAAATAAATGAAAGGGAGGGTTGGTGGGGAGTGTTGTGTTACAATCTGTGATTTGATGTTATAAAATTGTTTAGTAATGTTGTTCTCACATATAGGTTTTAATGTCTGCTGCTATTTGATTATATATTCCAGTGTGGATTTGTGTTGTGTGCCGAGTTGTATTTATTATCAAATATTGAGATGTGTTTACTTTATTACAAATTCGAATATCTGAATCAATCGATCGTCTACTCATTGATTCTGCCAAGGACAAGGGAAGAAAGCATGCACCGAGCACAACTGCAAGATCACCGCCTCCTATCTCTCTCTCTCTCATAGAGAGATTAGAGAAATACATCTTAATACGGCAGGAGAAGTGTCCGGTAATTAAAGAACATAAAATTACGTGGGCCAAAGAGCATGGAAGTTGCGGATAAAAAAAAAAGTTTGTATTATTTTATCGAAATATAAATGATTTAAATTATGTTTTTTACCTAATTATATCTAATGTGTTGTAGATATTAAATATTGAACGGCACAAAATTTTACTATTTTTCCAAAAAAAAATATTAGGTTTCTGAAAATTTCAAGATGGACCTAATAACCGCATCATGGTTTTATAAATATATAGTTCACATCTAAAGTTTTTTTTTACATATAAATTTTAAAATTTTGTTGCTAGGAAATTAAAAAGACGAGATATGCATGATAGAGGTACAAATTAAATGTGAGGCAATTGAACCCTCCTCTTATTTCATTACAGTGTGATCATTTTAATTTTTGTTTAATTAATTCACTTGACCACTTGATATATAGTTTATGGCGCATTGCCAACAGTTCATTTGCATTTAATTCATTTGCCAAACTCAAAGGTAGATCTCGAGGTCTATTCAATTTATTTGTTTAATTCAATTGATTTAGTCGAGCACAGATCTCTTATTTCTGTACTTTTGCATATGGGCTGAAGCCCAACCAGGCAGTAAGGCCCATTTTTTGGCAAGTGGATTTTGTGATGGAATACTAAGATCCAACTGTAAAGAGATCATATCAAATTTCAAGTATATTACCTCCATATCAAATTTCTCTGTTGTATAACAAAATTAAATGGTAAATGTATATTGGACTACAAAACAAGTAGGGCAAATAAATAATTAATAACGTCGAATTTGTCTTTCAAAAAATGACTGCTTGTTCCAAAAATTTGACTGATTAAAAATATACATATCTTACATCAATGAGCTAGTCATAATATATGGAACAGTTCGTCCGCATTTTATAAGAATATATCTTTGTTTTCTTACACATGTCTGACACTTATTATAATTATGACAAACTAAAAATTGAACAATGATCAATCACTAACTCTGCATAAGTTCTTTGCCTTGCAATAAATTTATTTCAAACCGAGTTAGATTTTGAGCTCGCGTTTATCACAAAATATTTCCATTTAGTTATACAAATTACTTGTACCCAACAATTCTCATATCTGGTCATTTTCTGTTGCTACTGTGTGGACTGAAAGATCTAGTCTAGGCTGCAATTTAGCCAATTCATCGAAATTCCTTACATGTTAGATAAATATGTTGTTTGATCAGCATTTCATGCCAAATTATGTATTCAACATTAGAAAATTTTCATATTCCAAGGTCCAAATCTTTACAAACCTTTCAAAATTTCCTCCTGTGGTAAGTGTTTGTTTGCAATTTTTTAGGCCCAATTTTTAAATAAGTTGGACAGGGTAATTCTGCATAAGCGCCAATTTGTTTGAGTGTTAGACCTAGTCAACTTTGTCTTACTGGCCTTGGATTGCAAGACAGAATATGCATAGCAAAAAATTAAATTTAACGAATTAATTATAAGGATAACAGGATATATATATCTTATATTATTGATAAAATTTATGAACTGGACAACATCCCGAAATTTTTTTCATTAGCACCCTCTTAAATCCTAATTAAACAAATACCACCCTAATCAACTTATTACTATTTTTGGAATCTTTTAATTATTTTTGTAAGAAAATTATACACTATAGAAAAACAGTGATTTCAAAAATTGTCAAAAAATAGTAAAATTCAGTTTTCCAACACAATTTAATCTAGACATCATGTTGAACAGTTCGGATTGACTGTTTGAACTTTGAAATTGCAAAATGTGAGCATGAAGTAAAAATGTTTTGTACTTAAAGAACCACAATAACCCATCTCTTTTTTATTTTATAATAATATTAATATTTTTGATATATTATTTATATTATAAAATAACAAATTAATTATTTCCTAATTTTATTCATATATATAATATCTGAACTTTATAGGAGTAAAGATCAAGGGGTTTGGGAATTTTGGATCTTAAGTGGATGATCACATCACTGCTAGCTAAGTGGTGGGTTAGATTTCTTCACAATTCTGTATAAGGAAACTGGAAAATAATATTCACTTGTACATATGGTAATAACATCTCCTCTTCTACCAGTTCCCCTTTTAGAAATCCATTTTAAAAGATAATAACTTAATTAATTATGTTTAAACAAAGAAGTAGTTAATGGAAAAACTACTGCTTGTTTGCTAGATATCCTAATCTTTTTTTTATAGTTACTGATAGGTTTATTTCAGTAGCAAAGGCTTCTAAACATTCTAGATTTCAACTTTCTTTTAGAAGACAATTAACAAGAGTGTACTTAGAAGAATGGAACAATTTGAAAACTCATTTTTTGCATTTTACTTTCGTCTACTGCTTTAGATGACAAATTGATATGGAGATGGTCTGAAAATCATATATACTTTCTGTGTTCACTCTTTTACAAATGGCTTGATCATTATTGGGGGGGGGGGGGGGGGGGGGGGGGGGGGGGGGGGGTACCCAACAAAGAATATGATTCAATATGGAAATCTAAAATCCCCTTGAAAGTCAAACTTTTTCTTTGGTTAGTTGAGAAAAGTAAGTTTTTGACCAAGCTTAACTTGGTCAAAAAGGGTTGGTCTGGTCCTACTGACTGTGTGTTTTGGAAGCAATTTGAGTCATCTTCAGAGTCGTTTTAATATTTTGGCATAATTTTTTGCTTGTGTGGTTGTTTCTACCTGTATCTTTTGGCTGTATGAGATTTAAGAACTTGTAATATTCAGGTAGATGTAGGTGTATGAACAGTTTAAGTAGATGTTAGGGTGTGATTGAAATGTTGTGCAAACATTGGGCTATGTTTTAGGTACCAACTTTAGGTACTTAGTCATAGTACCAGATTTCAATGAAATCAGTAGAGTAACATCCACTTTCTTCAAAAAAAATTAACACCCTTTTTGAACCCCTCTATTTTCTAGATACGAATTTCTAATTCCTATGATGTTCTTACTTCTTAAGAGGACTACAACCATTAACATAGAAGACTACAAATAATAATTGAGAAAGTACATAGAAAACCAAAAACATTAATTTCAACAAGATGCAAGCAAAAGCCGAGTTTTAGAGAGATGATTCTCAAAAATTGATAACAGATACTTGAAATTGACCTAGTACAATAGTTCACTATAAATAGGCCATGCTTTCAAACGAATTATAAATTCATTGTTTCTATCATACACTACTTAATTATAGGCAATCCCAATTTGGTTTACCCAGGAGCCATCTTTTTTTGATAAAGGGGGGATACTCTGTTCATTGTTGAAAACATTATCCGGATCAATCTTTGTCTTTGCTCTTACCAACCTTTCATAATTCGATAAAAAATATGCATTACCCCATAGCTTTGCATGGTTCATGTCATCAACTGTGCTACTTGTACCGGCTGTCCAGTTGTTGGTACCTAAATCTAGGTCTAGGTAGTTCACATATGCTGCCCTAGGGTTTTGTGACACGAATGGACCCATATATTCATAGAAGTCTCTTATCCAAGCTATATAACTAGCCCTCATGCCCTCATTGGCTTTTGTCCAATCAATCATGTATTGGATGTTGTACAAATTTCCAGCTCTATGAGGAAATGGTAAGTCTGTACCTCCTATGTGTTCCATGACCCCACCATATGGTTTAAATATAATGTAGGCACTCGGCTCTTTCGTTAAGAATTTTATGGCCCCAATAAGACCCTCTTTTGAAATAGTAGTTTGAACATAATCTGACTTTGCTTTGAAAAAGTTTTTTGGATTTGTACTCCGGTTTCTTAGGTCTGATACTGAGTTTAGCAATGCTGCCTTTACTGTCGACTCAAGCCAGCTCATCTCTTCTAGGTCAGATTCGCTGATCAGTAATTCAGGATATCTTTCACTTAGGATTGAGAAAGCACTTCCCTTTGGACCCAAATACAATCCTGTGAAAGAAACCAACCCGTTCCGATCCTCTAATCCTGAGATAACAGTTTGTAAAAAGAACTCATCAGGTAGACTGGGCCCAACATACTGCCACTTGTGAACTAAATCAGCCAGTTGTTCGATCAGGCTGGATTTGTAGATATTAAACCAAGTGACCTGATTTGGTACTGGTACTAGTTGTAGTTTCCATTTATAGACAACACCCCAATTTCCCCCACCTCCACCCCGTATTGCCCAAAAAACATCTTCATCCATCAGACTGCGATTCAAAACCCTGCCATTTGGATCAATGAAAATGACATCAAGCACATTATCAGCCGCCAACCCATACTTTCTTGATAGGAGACTAAACCCACCACCTGATATGTGACCTCCAGATCCAACAGTTGCACAAGTTCCAGCTGTAAACCCCAGCGTCCCGTTTGACTTAAGTGCCACGTTGTAATATATTTCACCAACTATTGCACCTGCCTCAACCCAAGCAGTGGCTGAAGAAGGATCAACCTGAACACAGTTCAAGTTGGTCATGTCAATTATTCCAAAGGGGTTTTGGTATGATGTGGTGTAGGATAAACCCTCATAGCTATGGCCGCCACTACGAACACGTATGGTTAAAGAACTTTGTCTAAGGCAGAGAATTGAATGTTGCAATTGGTGTTCAGATAAGGGAAAGATTATGATGTCAGGTTTCGGGGTTGAAGGGAGAGAATAGCGGAGATTTTGAATGGAGAAGGTAAGTAATTGCATGTATTGAGAAGAAGATGAATTCGATCGATAAGTGAAGTTTTTTATGTTTTTAGACAGAAGGCAAGATGATAGCGGGAAGTTGGAGGTGCTGTCTATAGTACTTCGATTTGGTTGCGCTTCAATGGCTGCTGGGAGAAGGGACACAAGGAAGAGAAAAGTTACAGCAATTGGATACATATTTTGTGGTGGGAGGCTTGTAATTGATGTTGGAGCAAAATACTGAGAGAACATGAGTATTGAAATAAGGATGGAATTAATTAAGAAGGGTATTGCTCTCCAATTTGATAATTTTATTTGGATTAGTCAATACAGGTAGCTACCACCTCATGAGCTCTAATTTTCCTTGCATATTATTAGCAGAGACTTAAATTAAAAGGATGCAAATGTCATCATAAAAGCTGTTGTTAAAAGCTGTTGTTAGTCATGTTAGCCATGTTATCATAGACATGTTAGCCATGTTGTGAAATGCAACTTTTCTACGCTTCTAGCTGGCAAATCTTCTGGTATAGATGGCTATAGTTTTTACTTCCATTGCTTGGTTCATATTTAAACCTCCAAGGAACCTGTCAAATTAGTATATATTAATTTATAATTATCTCTATATACTGAATTAAGTTGTCTGCTAATGCATTAGTACTTGAATATTTGAAGGATCATTTGGATTATTTTGGCAGTTCAATACTAAAATTGTATGGCAGTGTCAAATATATATCATGCATTGCCCATTATTGATCACCGGCAACTGAAAGATTCACTTGAATTGGAATTACAAGAAGGCTGATGAAAAATTAGTGCCGGTTTTCAATCGTATTTAACACAATAATGTGCTTGTTTTCTGTGCAAGCGTCTGTAAACTTTAATGCAAAGTGCAACTTTTCAAGCTTAATCTAAACAACAAGCAAACAATCCCAAAAGCTGGATAAGCTAGAGAGCCTAATATTCAAAAGAGATGGGGCTGACCCCCCAAGGAAAAATAAAAAAGAATTATTCATACGTACAAAAATATATGGCAACACGCCATCAGCACGTGGATTTAAAATAGAAACTAAGCTCAGCGTGGAAAATGTATTCTATTAAATAATGGATTGATTTAGATCCATTCACTTTGTATATTATTTTCTTGTACTACTAATTTATGATCTTATAGTAGATCTATTCTGGAAATTATTTAAAAAAATATATAAACAACCACCTTATATAGCGCTTTTGGTCAACCCTCTAAGAGATCCTTTTCAAAGAAAGATTGCCCAGAAGTTTATCCCTAAAATAGAGAGAATTGAGAAAATATCCCAATTTTGACTTTATTTTTGTGGGCCCTCAAGGATCTTTTATAAACTATCAATTAGAGTGATTAATTAGATTAATTAGATTGATTAGACATTGCATTGTAATTGTCTCACACAATCCATGGATTTCTATCTCACCCTCGATTGAAGTCTTTGTATGATACACAACTACATCAATTAAGTTATTAACCACAGTAATTACCTTTCAATAATTACATCAATTAAGTTATTAATAACGATAGTCACAATTAAGTTATATATGTCTTTATTTTTGTTAGATTGTTGTATTTATCATAGTTTTTTTTTTTTTTTAAAGTGTATTTATCATAATAGAAAGCGTACAATGCCTGTGACATTGCCCCATCAATTTCCCATGGCGACTGCAGCCGGGACCCTCAGTGAGGGTGGGGCCATGTGGTACGCTGACTGGTGGGGCACAGTATATATTTTCTGTAGTAGTATTTGTGCTTGTCATGTTGAAAGATAATTTAATTACTGAGTGAAGAGCATGAATCTTGCTCCAGCTCAAGCATGGCAAACAAACTGAATGGAATCTCAATTCAAATTAACTACCCCCCAATTACATATGTTCCCTTCTATATAGAATAAATTACAAGTACACATGGTCATATATAGTTATCCACATCAGCCATATATGCTTGACCTGAACGCATCTCTTTATCTGCTCAGATCCACAAGATGTCAATAATAAAATAATATGATAGTCAACGCATTAGTCACGAGGAGACCCAATAATTATATTCTTGAAGAAATGTAGCTAGGGGGCACGCATTACATCTTTGAATTCGACTAACAAAATTGAAGAAGCCGTCATTTTTTTTCATAACCAAAAAAATAAATAAAATAATATTAATAACCCAAATTTATTTTTTTTTTCACCCATAACCAAACCGCCGGTCCGTGGGGCGGTCTACCCACAGACCAAACCGCCCCCCCCGTGGGGCGATCTACCCTTGGACCAACCCGCCCCCCGGGGGGCGGTCTACATATTTTTTTTTTTTTTATAAAACCGGCTCCCTCTCTCTCTCTCTACCCAACCCGCCCAAACCCTATCCAACACGCCGCCCCTCTCCTCTGCCGCCGGAAACGCCCATTTCCAGCCATTCCGACCAAGCCGAAACACTCTCGGCCTCTCCCTCTCTCACTCTCGGCCTCCCTCCTCTCTCTCTCTCGGCCTCCCTCCCTCTCTCTCTCTCTCTCTCGGCCTCCCTCTCCTCTCTCCACCGGTGCTCCACCCCGCCGCCGTGCCGTCGCTCCGCTTTCGTTTTCAGGTATGAAATTATTTGCTATTATTTTTAAAAAAAATTTGGAATTTTTTAAAATTGTTTGGAATTGTTACAAATGGTTAGAAATTATTCGCGGGATTTGTTTGAAATTGTTGTGATTGAATTTGGTAGAAATTGATTGGAATTGTTTACGGTTGTTAGAAACAGTTATAAATGTTTGAAAATGTTAGAAATAAATCGAATTACGGGATTTGTTAGAAATTGTTAGAAATTGTTAGAAATTGTTAGAAATTGTTTGGAGTTGTTTGGAGTTGTTAGAAATTTTTAGGAATTGTTTGGAGTTGTTAGAAATTTGTTGTTTGAAATTGTTAGAATTGTTTAATTGAAATTATTAGAATTGTTTGATTGGAATTGTTAGAAATTGTTTGATTGGAATTGTTAGAAATTGTTTGATTGGAATTGTTAGAAATTGTTTGATTTGAATTGTTAGAAATTGTTTGAAATTGTTTAATTGGAATTGTTAGAAATTATTTAATTGAACTTGTTAGAAATTGTTTGATTGGAATTGTTAGAAATTGATTGAAATTGTTATAATTGTTTGGAGCTGTTAGAAATTAATTGCATGGGGTTAAAATTGCATGAATTGTTAGAAATTACGAGTTTTATTAAAATTAGGTTTGATTGGATTACGAGTTCTATTTTTTTAAACTTGATATTTTGAAATGCAGCATGACTAGACCTCGACGTGGGCGATCACGAGATACGTCGGAGATCGGCGAGAGTTCGCAACCTCACGCCGATACTAGTGGTAGCACAGAGAGCCCCACTGCGGAGGGTGTCGATGCAGGGGATGCCGCACCACATCGTGCAGATACGTTCAGTCCTCTCCTGTGGGTCCCTCACTCACTTGCATCGATGGAGGTACATTGTGTTATTCAAAGAAAATGCAAAAATTGCGTTTCAAACATATAGTTATTCAGTCCCACTGGTCTAAAACATTGAAAAAATGCAGGATGAGACCATGTTGACGGTGCGGCACCGCTCACCGGAGGTACGGTACATCGAAAATCCACTGATGGATCGGTACCTCATGAACCTCGGGTTGTACCAGTTAGGCACGATGAAACAACCACTGCGGATTGACCAGGCACTCATGTGCGGTCTCGTGGAGAGATGGCGACCTGAGACTCATTCATTCCATCTTCCTGTGGGGGAGATGACAGTGACCCTACAGGACGTGAGTGCCTTATGGGGTTTGCGGATCGATGGCGATCCGATAGGGGGTGTCTCGGATCATCATGTACTCCAAACGTTGATCCCAGAGCTGTTGGGTGTGCATGTGGAGGGGGTGGCAAAGAAGCTAAAACGGAAGAATGAGGACGATGATGAGAAGTTCTCCCAGTACTGCATCAGTCTGAAGGCTCTCCGCCAATATGCCACCGAAATTGTCATTACTCCATGGACGACTGACGTGGAGAAGGTCAAGAGGTAATTTCAAAATCCATTACATTACATTAAAATTAGTTTTATCAAAAAATAAACAGTTATTTACTTACTCTTCAAACTGTAGGTACGTTAGGACATTCGTGCTTGACTTATGTGGTACCACGATGTTCGTCGATTCTAGTGGCGACTCGGTTCCGATTATGTTTCTCCAGCAGCTGGAGCAACTTGATAAGCCATCGCGGTGGAACTGGGGTGGAGCCGTGCTTGCATGTTTGTACAGAGGGCTGTGTCACGCTTGTCTGGTAATTCTTAATCAATTAATGTTCTTACGATTGTTTTAAATTTGATAATAACTAATACACATCTCAAATTTCAGAGAGACAGCCAGCAGTTCAATGGGCCACTCCTTCTGCTGCAGCAGTGGTCCTGGTCGCACCTACCAGTATGCCGACCCATCATCCCATCAAATGTGAAGTGGCAAAAGAGCAAAGACATCAACAAAAGCCTCCCATACGGTACCATATGGGGTAGCCGCCACCGCTATGAGAATACGCCGAGGGGAGGGACAGCGGGTATATCCTACGTCCGGAATCAGCTCCAGATGTTGCACCAGGCAAACGTCGACTGGTTCCCGTATCGGTCGTGGTACCGGGCAAGTATTTTCTGTCCATTGACGATGGCACAGAGGGATCTCGGTTTGTACCGCGGTCCAATCGTTTGTTACTGGATGGTTGAGTATCACTATCCTGATCGGGTGCCTCGTCAGTTCGAATTCGATGCCTTCGTCCCTAATGACCCGATACTTGCTGAGGATGAGACGGAGAAGTTGCACAAGTAAGTAATACACACTCAAATATTGATATTATTTTACAAATTGTATCTAACTGACTTATAATTGCAGTACCTTCCATAAAAAGCAAGAGGTGGATTGGAGCACCCACCATTTACGCCACTACAGGCTTGCCCGCGCGCCTGAGAACCATTTGTGGGCTCCGCCTGACCCGACAGACGTTAGTTTGGGGACGGGACCCTGGGCATTGCGGTATATTGTCTGGTACCAGCGGTGGTGCATGACTTCGGTGTACTTACAGGGCGACTACGGTGATACTCTTCGGCGGAGAATAATGGGTGACGAGAGTAAGACCCATTTGCCGTGGGGCCCGACCAATACTCGAACGGTAAGTAATAAAGATTATTTGTAATATTATTTTTTTCCGTATAACTCGTTTTCTAATCGTTATGCACAGGTACTAAGGGGGATCCGAGGAGTTGCACACAGCTTGGTGTGCATGGCGAAAAAAGGTTTTCAGGCGTTCGGGTGTACTATGCTGCATCACACTGCTCCGATCATCGAGGATTCCCAGTTCGATGGGCGCCTCATTGGCATGCTGCACGACGCTGGTGAGAACATCAACTGGCGTGAGATTAAGAAAGAATCACCAGCTCCGAACGAGTCAAGCCGAGAGCGGGTCCTCGTATACGACGATGACCTACCACCACCACCCGAAGATATTATAAGTTAAATTATTTTTTCATACACGTCAATTTTGTTTTGAAAGTGTGTTCTTAAAAAGTTCAACTCAAATGTTGCAGAAGACAACCCCAATTGGGCGTTCCATGATTGGGTGCTTGACAACAAGAAATGGCACGCCTACTACAATAAATATAATGTGCCGGTGCAGCTTGGCGAGGTAAGTTAGTTTGTCTCTGTATAAATTAAATTTTAGTTATTTTCATAAATACAAAACTAACATTATAAGTTAACTGCAGGATGGTCACCCTCTATGGTGTGCCGAACCCACTTTCACTCCGGCAGACTTTGTCCTCACCGCCACCGGTGTAGAGGATCTCACCGGAGCCACACCATCGATGCCACCCCCTAGGCAGCACGACCATGAAGCGAGTGGGAGTGGGGCACAGCAGCCCACTGATGCTTGGGAGCCTCATATGTTCGGGACACAGCCCCCGAGCACGTATATTGGGGACTGGGAGACCGATCCATGGGAGACGGGTCCAATCGCAAGCTACTCAGTATGATCCATGCCTCGATTCATACCGACGATCCACGGGCACTATGCAGGAGGACATGCATGTAGATTATTCTGATGACGAGGAGGACATGCATGTGGATCATTCTGATGACGAGGATCCTCCAGAGCCACAGAGGAGGCGTGTGCAGCCACAGAGGATGCGTGTGCAGCAACAGAGGACGCGTGTGCAGCCACCGAGGGCGTGCGGGGCGCCTTCTAGACTGTCATTGTCCGGTCGTCATCGCTAGGTTTTTATATTTCATATTGTAGACCTGACAGTACTATTTTATATTTATGTTTCTATATATTATGTTGATCAGACGTTGTTTGGTGATTTTATTCAGTTTGTTTTCGTTTCTATATTTTATGCTGATCAGACGTTATTTGATTATTTTGTTCACTTATGTTTTCGACTATTCAATTGACATAACAAATCATAAAATCCCTCGTATCCAAATTATAAACAATATAGAATACAATATTACAAAAATATAAATAATAAATTAATAGAAAATAACAACATACAATATACAAATACAATAACAAATAGATTAGAAAAAAATACAATACAAATACAAATACAATACAATTATAATAACAAATACATGGCCGGTTTTATAAAAATATATATATATATATATATATATATATATATATGTAGACCGCCCCCCCGGGGGGCGGGTTGGTCCAAGGGAAGACCGCCCCACGGGGGGGCGGTTTGGTCTGTGGGTAGACCGCCCCACGGACCGGCGGTTTGGTTATGGGTGAAAAAAAAAAAAAATTTGGGTTATTAATATTATTTTATTTATTTTTTTGGTTATGAAAAAAAATGACGGTTGAAGAAGCATTGCATACCATAATATTTGAAATCGACTGTTCCATTTCACTCCTTTCTTAATTAATAATAAACCGCACCATTTTTTTTAATTCCCATCATAAATCACTTCCGTTGAATTTGAAGTGACACTTCTCAATTTTGTAATTCAGAATTACATCACCATCATCATAATTGTAATTGTTATTTTGAGTAAACGTTGGGTGTCAAGTCACCCAACTAATATCCACAAAGATTTCGAACATGTGACCTGTCATACGGAGAACATAAATATTACATTAATATTGTATTTACCACATAATTGTTATTGTTGTTGTTATTTGTAATATTGTATTGTTATCTACAGTCATTTTCATTAATTATCACATAAGTTTGTTCGATATCGGTTTAAATAATTAGTTTGCTCAATTATGGTTTTATATATATATATATATATATATATAAGGGATCCAATTACACTCTTTTTTTGACACATCATGACATTGTTTTTTTATAGGTTAATTTTGTGATTTCAAAAGTCCAAATAGTCAATCCAAACCGTTCAACATGATTGATATACTAAAATGTGCTTGGAGATCAAATTTTACATTTTTTTGAATTTTTTTACTATTTATTAAGATGGTTACAAAATCGCTATTTTTCAATGGTCCGAAAACAACGATTTTGTAACCATCTTAATAAATAGTAAAAAAAATTCAAAAAAATGTAAAATTTGATCTCCAAGAACATTTTAGTATATCAATCATGTTGAACGGTTTGGATCGATTATTTGGACTTTGAAAATAGTAGGTGTCAAAATGTGTCAAAAAAAAAAAAGGTATAACTTGATCCCTTCTTATATATATATATCTAGAGAAAATAATACATATATATATATATATATATAGAGAGAGAGAGAGAGAGCTGGGTTATTGTACTTAGCGAAAAAAATTATAGTTCAAAACATCGATCCAAACCATTCAAGTTGATCTCCATATTAAATTGTGCTTGGACACCAAATTTTACAATTTTTAGAATTTTTTTACAATTTTTTGGAAATTTTAAAATCACTAATTTTCAGAAAATCGTGCACCATAAAAAATTAGTAAAAAATTTATAAAAATTATAAACTTTGGTCTCCAAGCAAAATTTAAAATGGAGATCAACTTGAACTAAGGTTCTAAATAGCGATTATAGCGGCATAGCGGGGAGACAAAAAAAAAAAGCTATAGTGAATAGCGCAGCTATAGCGGAAGCTTTCATAGATAGCGTTTTTTTAATTTTCAAAATTTGTAGTATATATTTCTACTAATTATCAACATGATCAATATTGAAAAATTGGGGTAATAAATAAATGATAACTAATTTAAGTCTATATATTTTTTCAATCATACAAATAAGAAGGAAAAAAAGGATATACAAGGTAACATTATTTAATAGTTCATACTTCATAGTATTACAGATTATAATAGACGAAGAGTAATTAATTTTATAAGTGAAATAAAGTTAGTAAACCGATTTGAATATTGTATATATTATAATAATCAAAATCAGCTTTCAATTAAACAAACGGCGATAATTTTACTGGTGAATACTAGACGAAGAGAAAATAAAAGACAGAATTAATATTTGAATATTTTCTGATATAAAATGAGAGACTAAATCACAAATAGGAACAAAAGCATATAGTTCGGTTTACGTACTTATTATAGCAGACCGTGTAGTATCAAAAATATGAACAGAAGTATAGATGCCCATCTAAATTGCACAAAAGTCCATGTAGCATAGCAGTAACATAGCGGTAGCAATAGCGCGTAGCGTATAGTGGTAAAAGCGGTCAGCTATTGTCACACCCCGACAGTGGGGCCGACAACCCGCCGCGCTGTCAGCACAAGGCGATTTTATTTTTATGCACAATCTTATAAATATATACATATACTACCAATGACATAGACAAGAACCATGATATCTGTAATAACTTTGTGGCATGTCCCGCAGTCTTCTAGTTCAACATCTCATTTTCATGTCTTGCGCTTTGTACCTGGAACCCACCGAAGTGGAAAAATGTGAGACAACCAACATAAACCAACATAAACCAGTGCGGTATTCAGTTCCAGTCGAGTTATTCTTAGACACAACCAACATAAACCAAATACACTGAGTTCAAATATAAGAAAATAGCATCAGTAATGAAAATTCAAAAAGCATCTTAAAGAACTGAAACCAATCAGAGTAGCACGTAATTAAACCACTTGCGATGAAATATGCATTTCTCTTAATGCCTTATCATAAACATCAGTTACAATTAATTATGCAATGATTTTCCTTTTCACGTCAAATGAACAAATGGTTAAGTAAAATTTATAAACATAACACATATATAGATCGCCAATTCCAAACTGTATAGTTTTAATATAAATTCACATATCATATAAAATATTTATATATTCAGGTGTACAAATTTATAAGAAACTCATTTCAGTTTTGAAAATAAAACTTCATGAATGAACATGCTTTATGAAAAGATAAAAGTTCGCCAAATGCACTGTTCATATAAATTAGTATATGCATAATTATTCAAATATGACATTTTTCAAATCTTCATTATTTCTAAATCATGCTCTATAATATTTTGCATCAAACACAAATCTGGTCATGCGCTACTCCGAATATGGCGCCTACAGAACTTCAGTGCACACCACTGAAGTTCTGCGCTTACCACGAATATATGGCGCCTACAGAATTTCAACCCACACGATTGAAATTCTGTGCTTACCCCGAATATATGGTGCCTACATAACTTCATGCCACACGAATGAAGTTTCGCGCATACCCCGAATATATGGCGCCTACAGAATTTCACTCCACACGACTGAAATTCTGCGCGTACCCCGAATATATGGCACCTATAGAACTTCATTCCACACGAATGAAGTTCCGCGCATACCCCGAATATATGGCGCCTACAGAATTTCAACCCACACGACTGAAATTCTGCGCGTACCCCGAATATATGGCGCCTACAGAATTTCAGTCCACATGACTGAAATTATGCGCGTACCCCGAATATATGGCGCCTACAGAACTTCATCCCACACGAATGAAGTTCTGCGCATACTCCGAATATATGGTGCCTACAGAATTTCAGCCCACATGACTGAAATTCTGTGCGTACCCCGAATATATGGCGCCTACATGACCATCATATTTCCAAGTTCAAAATTCAATCAAGTACACACATAACATCTAATTCAAAATGCTCACAAATCAATTGAAAATTCAGTTAACACAAGGTTCTAAATTCATGTCATGCATTTATAAGAAATATTTATGCATCCATATCATGCTAACGATTCATTTAAATCAAACTCATGTGTTTAGTGGGATTGCTTTGTATCGTGTCATGCACTAGCTTATGGAAAATATGATCATGTAAACATTTCAAGTATTCATAGCATGCAATTTCAAAACTATAACAAGTACCTAAATATAATCTGATAAATGAACATGAGGCCAACCATCAATAATAATGAAAATAGCAATCAAGCAACCAAATCATATTTCGAATATAATATAAACCAAACTATTCAATCATGTCATTCTCTAGTCTCATAAATTGATACGGAAACCAAGCACTAGACTTGAGGTTTATGCATATCTCTCTAAATTACAATACCTTTTCTAAAGTGTGTCACCATACGCACCGATTTGGTTAACAATTCAACACCAGAACAATTAATACAAGGTCTAGCTACTAATTTCTAATGCAATCTATTTATATAAAATCTATAATTCAAGTCATGCAAGTACTTCGTTTGTACCGAATTCATGTTTGAGGTTATGTCTTGCATCATAAATATACTGATTTCACAAATTGTAACAAGAACATATGGTCAATTTTTGAAGTGTTTAAAGTTAAAACAGTCGATCCAAACCATTCAACATGACCTCGATATTGAAATGTGCTTAGACACCAAAATTTACATTTTCTTTAATTTTTTTACTATTTATTAAGTATTTTACAAAATTGTTGTTTTCAGACCATTGAATTTTTGTATCCATCTTAATAAATAGTAAAAAAATTCAAAAAAATATAAAATTTAATCCGCAAACATATTTTAATATATCCTACATGTTGAATGGTTTGGATCGACTGTTTGAATTTTAAAAATGTAGGGTGTAACTCGGTGTCACCAAAAAATGGTGTAATTGGATCCCTCCTCATATATATATATGTCGCATCTAAAGTTTTTTTTAACATATGAATTTAAAATTTTATTGTTAGGAGATTAAAAAGTCGAGATATGCATAATACTATAATAGAGGTACAAATTAAATGTCAGGCAATTGAACCCTCCTCTAATTTCATTACAGAAGTAATTTTTTGTTTAATTAATTCACTTTACCACTTGACCACTTGAAAACAGATCAACAACAGAGCTGCAATAAGATTGTAATTAAAACGAACTAGTACATTAACTAGCTAGGATGATCATACAAGGGCAATTAATATGGATTTCCATTTTCGAAGTCCAGAATTAAGATCCACTATATATAAATATAAAATTATGTATTCATGTTATGTAATAATTATTAATATATTCAATGATGTAGTTATTTGGTGTCATCAATAACTACATATATATTATCAGCCTTCAAATATATGCATGCAATTAAATTAGTATTGTGGTCTGGATTGAATACTTGGGAAAAAGGGGAATATAGTTTTGGCATCAAATCCTCTACCGACAAATGAGTTTGGCCGTCGGATCTAATAATGTTTTTGTGTTAGTTGATGTGCTGCATATTGATGGAAAAATGGGCAACTTTCTCCGTTAACTTTCATTTTCCTCATCTCTCAAGCAGAGAACAAAGAGAAAGAAGGGAGATTCTGACCACCATCGCCTCTCCCTCCGGTTCTCATGGCATTGAAGGAGAACTCTTTGTACGTTGTTGCCTCGCAATTTCTTCTGCCGTCATCCTTCGATTTCAGAAACTATAATTTTCTTATATATGATATTGGAGGTAAACTGTCCTAATTTGAGGTAAATTCAATAAACAATCTCTTTCCATTTCAATTTTTTATTTAGAATTTAAAAAATAATTGAAACGAAACTTAGTAACCTGACCTAATATTTTGGAGGAATTAAACAAGTACATATTGTTAATGAATATTTTGCATTGCAAATGAAACAACCTCACTAGTAATTTACTTTATGGGTCCAAGTAATTTAGTAGCTTTCCAACTTGCTGGATTTACAATTCATTGTTTTCTGGATAATAATGTTGAATTTGTTTGCATTTTTAGGTTTCTATTTTGATTAAACAATGTTTAGATTGAACAATGTCTAGTCTTTTACTTTTGATTTCAATGAAGAGATCGGTGAGGTATAACCACACTTTTATAGGGGGAAAAAAAAGCTGGAGCAGTAAGATATTTGACCTATAAGTTTCGTTTTATATCATTCTGCTTTGTAGGGAAAGTGAGAGATTAGATTATGATCCTTACTACATATTCTTGAATCACAACACTTCATATTTTTTTTTTTTTTTTCCTTTTTTTTTAGTAAAGGTTAGTTCAAGCCATCCAACTATTTGTTTTTCCTTGTATTACTGTTACATATTGACATTGATATTTTCTAACTTATATTGTCTGAATGACATTATATATATCTGGTTTTGTTTATAAATTATGAAAATCAGCTCAATTTACTATTGGCATGGTGGCATGCATGATGATCAAGTAGTGTTACAACTAAATACAGAAAAACATTAAAAAAAATAACTAAATAAAGAAAATATATATATATATAATCAGATAGCACCAAACCTCAGTAAAAGAAATCCATAATTAGGAGCCCATTGGAGAAACTCACAACCATTTGCTATGAAGAAAAACAAAATTTTCTTTTAGATAAATGTGTTATTTTACTGTCATTTTTGAAAGATATAGATAAAGCCAACAGGATAGAAGGCCAGCCGAGATGAATCTCGGAAGAGAAATCAAAGAAGGTGGTGGTTCAAAGCATATGCCTCTGGTGGCAGTGGCGATAGATAAAGATCAAGGCAGTCAGAATGCTCTCAAATGGGCTTTGGATAAACTTGTTACCTCTAAAGGAGAAACAATAACCCTAGTTCACGTTAATACACGCAAGGCTGGTTCTCGTAAGTAAAATCTCATGCAGAAATGAATAGAATCTCTCATAATTGAGGATAGGCATCGATCTGATGGACAAATGATGTTATTTTAAAGTTAATTTTATATTGCATCATTATATCTATCCATTCACCATGGAGAACAAATATACAAAAGAGAAGTCATATTATCTTGCATCATGAGGAATGGTTCAGTGTGGTTCTCTAATCATGTAATTTTCCTCATTTCGGTTGTGATCTCATGGAATACATAATTTGTCTTGTAATTGAATTGAAATTTGATATAAATTTATGTGACAATAATAGAAAATTTTCCCGCTCTTACTGAGAATTAATCAGGTCATCATGCTGCCAGTTCTTTTTTGTCATACAATATTAGTGAACACATAGTTTTGTGCAAATTTTGATAAAGTTTATTTTTGTTGTGATATAGTTGTAATAAATGACTAACATTCAATCCATTTTTTTGTTTCTAATGCACTAGCTCCCTCGGAATATGGTTCCTCCATCAGGGATATTTTTTATCCTTTCAGAATGCTCTGCAAAAGAAAAGATGTAAGCATTTAGTTCAGTGGTCTTTTTTATTCATGCTCTGATTAATTTATTTGCAAAACAGATTTCTGACCTTACAAACACTGTATTGGAAAATTTCACATATTGTTTTTTAAATTTCTATGAAAAAATAAAAAGAACTTGACCCGAGATTTCATCAAAATCATTAATCCAGCTATTCTCAGTTATATTGACAAAAAGATATCAATACAATTCAATTCATGCAACCATTTTGCAAATAAACTAGCATTCTGAGTTATGACAAACAGATGGACTACTTTTTTTAGGTAATTTGCAATACCATAATTATTGATGACACAAACATAGCGAAAGTCATTGCGGAATTTATATCACAAGCAGCTATCAGGGAAATAGTCTTAGGAGAATCATCAAGATTTTTCAGGAGGTAGGATGCATCATGACTGCACCTGGTTATGCCGATTCAAGACCTAAAAATATAGTATTTAACATGAATATTTTTGTTATTTCGAGTTCTCCACAACATTTGGTCCATCAGCTGCACATTGGTATGTACACCTAGAAGTTTTTCAAGATATTAGGTTAAAATTGATAATATCTCTGTATGAATTAATTGCATTGTCAGATTGACGATGGCAGATGTTCCAGCCAAAGTTCAGAGATCTGCACCTGACTTCTGTACTGTGTATGAGATCTCAACAAAAGGCAAGCTCTTAATTTATAGAAAGGCCAGGAGAGAGGCGTCATTAGTTTCGCCACTACGTACACTTATAGAAAAGCATACCAGAATGAAGCAAGAGGCAGAAGAATATCAAATTGTCATGAATGCACTCAGAGGTTTGATTATCTACATCAAATAAGTGTTATATATAGGTCGAACCCTGAATTAGATGAAGTTTAATTATACTAAGTTAAAGATGGTATTGAAATTTATCTTTTAAAAAGAAAAAAAAACATTGAACAGTAAAAAATAATTGTTATCTATTTTTATATTATTTTTAAAAGAAATACAAAATCTAAATTATGAATACAGTTCAAATTATAACATAAGCCCACTATACTTTGTATTCATAATATGAAGTCTGATTCATAATCGGAAGTCTGTAATTTTTCTTTTGGTTTTGTTAATTATTAGGTGAGTATGCACGAGAAACAAGATTTGAGTTGCCTTTCTCGCCACTTAACTGGCTTAGCTTTGAGTTGCCTCTCTCTCAGAGTTTGATGGTATGGTCACAAGTTTATTGAAATTCTCAAATAGACAAAACGTGTTTTTTTTTATGTAGTCTTTTAAATTTATCATTGCTGGAGAGTGGAATGAGTTGATGTTTTTGTACATTTAGGGAGACGATTCAGAAACAGAGATGGGAAGGCATCGTTTGGAAGTCAAGAAAATGATGGAAATGTACAACACAGCATGCAAGGAGGCATTTGATGCCAAAAAACAGGTAAATTTTACCACTGGCATACCAAACAGCTTGATTAGATATGCAAAATCAAAGGAAAAATAGAACTCTTTCGACATCAAGAAAATAACAATAACAAATCAAGCATATTCCATATATTCCTGCCAACTTTAACAAAAATGCATAATTTGTAGATAGTTGAATACCGCCAACTGATAAAAGAGGAAGAGAGTCGACTATGGAAAGCCAAGCAGGCACAAGAAGCTGCATTGGAAATGGTTGAGAAAGAGTGTTCAAAATGTAGAGTTGCAATTGTAGCAGCCTACAAGAATATGATTTCAATGTGAGGATAAAGAAGTTATTATAACCGAGAGCAAGTATTAGCGAGGATATTATACCGACACTGCTAAGAAATTTTATCCTCCCGTTAAAAACATATTCTGATTTGCTTCCAGTAAGATCGTAATTTAAACGAATTAATTATACATGTTATGAAATAATTAATATGGATTTCCACTTTGGAAGTCCTGAATTAAGACCCACCATATATAATCATAATATTATGTATTCATGTTATGAAATAATTATCAATAGATTCAGTGCTGTATTTATTTTGTTTTTCCCACTACGTGGGAAGAAGAGGACTGTAATTTCGAGTATTTTGTTTTAGATACATTGGATAACTTTCTTCATAAGAATATATATATAGAGAGAGATGGATTGGCTAATATCAAATTGATTGCTCCTAGGATGCCATGCAACTAAGTTGTTTTTCAATTTTCAAATTTTAAAAGGCCGATCCAAACCATTAGATGTGATCTCTATCTTAAGGAGACCAAATTTTATATTTTTAAATTTTTTTTTGCTATTTATTAAATCACTTTGAAATTCGTTGATCCAAATATGACTTATGGTTTTACTGTTTGGTTAAGCCACTGTAGGATTAGCAATTTTCAAAGTCACTTAATAAATAATAAACAAATTCCAAAAAATATAAAACTTGGTCTCCAAGTATATTTTAATATAGAGATCACATATAATGGTATGGATCGACTTTTTGGACTTTAATATTTGAAAAATGACTTAGTTGCAAGACACCTCAGGAACAATCGATTTGATATTAGCCAACATCTATATATATAGAGATTGGGAAACTTTAAAATTAATTTATAAACCTTAAACTTTTGACCACTTGACTCTATATTAAATTAATTCGAAACTTTAAAATTTTCACATGTAGACGAGGTAGAAGGGTTTCAACAGTTTGGATTCATCGTTTAAAGTCGATTCGATAAATTTTAGAGTCAAGTTCTGATAAGCATATATTATATACACATTCGAACTAGTTTTTATCATATAATAACACCAAATATCTTGTATTTTGAATATAAAGTTAATAAAATACACCGGGAATCAAGTTACTACAGTTAGTTGTTTTTATGATGCAGGAAAAGATGAAAAATGAAGAAAAATTCCCTCAATGCGGACGCATTAACATCCAGTGTGGACGCACTCAGTACTTAGCCAAATTTCCAGCCGCTCAGAATTCCAGATGAAAAGTCCGAACGTAATGCGTCCGCACTCACCATCCAATGCGGGTCGACCATCCGCACTCAGTATATCAGAAAAGTCCGAGCGTAATGCGTCCGCACTCATAACCCAGTGCGTCTGATCCACCCGCACTCAGTACTTAGCAGCTTTCAGAACAACACAGGAGTTCACCAGTGCGGGTCATACATCCGCATTCATATCCAGTGCGGACGCACTCAGATCATTACGCAGGATGTTAAATAAGGAAAGTTTGAGTCGGTGCGGATGAGTGCACTCGCACTCTCCACCAGTGAGGACGCAGTGAACCCGCAGATAACCAGAATTTCACATTTTTAGCACGGGTTCTATTTTTAGCGCATCATGGACACGTTTTCTACAACCAATTCTGATCATGGCATCCTGAAAACAGCACCCACTAACCCACTACTCCTACATTCAAGCTAGGCATGGTCTCTTGCTATAAAAGGGGAGTTCATTCCTATTGAGAAGGCATTCAATTATCAAGCTCTACATCATCAATTCCCATCTCTCTCATCATCTTTAGAGGCTATTTCCATCTAAAAATTCTGTAGCAATTCTCTAAGTTCCAAGTGTTTTTCAAGGAAGGAGAAGGAGAAGATTCAAAGGAGATTCCGGCAAGTATTGAGATTTTTTATTCAACAAAGGGTGTAATTATTTCTTTAATTTATTTCTCTTTATTTTGCCAAACTTTGTAATGGATCTCTCCAAGAGGGAGTAGTTCTCTCTCTAGGGGTTTAGGTCAATGCATGAACTTATTTAATTCTATTTTATTTGGATCTTTGTTTTTATTATGATTGTTTGATTTGATTGTTAATTTTTGGTGATTTATTCTTTGTGGTTCACATGATTTGTGCTTGAATTGTAGTTATCCCGCTTTAGGTCTTTTAGACTCCAAAGTAGCTTAGGATCATATATGATAGTATAAATTATGTCACAAAATCATTAGAATTTAGGTTAGAGAAACACCATCTTTTAATCTAAACCGGAACTACAAAAATTAAAGTTAGGTATTTGGTGATGGACCCAAAAGTGAAATCAAACCCTAATTAGGACATCTAGAATTGAATTGGATATCGGTATGAAGAACCTAAGGGTGAAATACCGACATCTAAGGATAGGATAGACTAACAAGAGCTTCATAACCTAGATAACTAGGGTGATGGACTGATCGGTGAAGTCCGAATTATCTAGGCACGTTATTAATTCACGAAAGTGACTCTTTTTAATATATTAGGTTAGAAACATCATCAAATCAAACATGAATTTAAACAAACCAAATATATAGGATTAAATAAGGGATTGTAGACCAAAAGCCCCTAGATTCTCCAATCTTTGTTAAACCCTAACTTAGCTTTACTCTTTCTTAGTTTTTATTGTTTAAACCTTCAACTCTTTGGGTATTGAACCCGCCAACCTTAGGATTATTAGTAAACAAACATTAAAACGAATTTTGAAACAAACCAAAATTCTGAAATTATTCTTTAGAGCAAAAATTGAAGTCTCCCCTTATCCCTTGGATCGATACCTTTTATACTATATTGATAGGTTGTGCGCTTGCAATCGACCAATCTTTGAGTATTTAGGTTTATAAATTTAAAAGAAAATTGAGTACAAAATATAGTCAAAACCCTATACACAAAATACTCATCAAGTTCACAAGAGATTGGGTGAACTTAGGAGCACCCTAGTTCTACTCTATATATATATATAGAGAGAGAGAGAGAGAGAGATTGGGCTAACTTGCTTTAGGAAGTAAAGAGGGTGTTTTACTTCCCGCTCATATCTCTATTTTTAAAATTCAAATAGTTGATCCAAACCGCTCAACATAATCTCCATATGTGCTTGGAGACCAAATTTTACATTTTTTTTTTAGAATTTTTTTACTATTTATTAAGCCACTTTGAAAATGGCTGATCCGGTGGTCCAGAAGTTTTTACTGTTTATCTGAATTTTCATATTTTCAATATGGAGAACATATTTGAAGGTTCGAATCGACTATTTGAACTTTGAAATGAAGATATGAGCGGAAAGTAAAACACCATCTTTACTTTTTAAAGCAAGTTAGCCCATCTATATATATATATATATATATATTTGTATTCTAACCAAAAATTATTTTGAAAAGTATTCAATGATTGTGTTCGTATAAATTGAAAATAATTTGTAAGAGCTAGCTTGTCATTAGAAAAAAAAAAATCTTACAAATTTTTATAATTATAATTAAAAAAACAAAAAAAAAACCAACAAGGAAGCATCTCACGTGAAAGGGCGATGGCACTTTAGTTTATTTAATGCATTCTGCGCCATTATCGATGTCAGACCACTTCAAAATTTATCTTGATTAATTATATAATTATTTAAATTATTGTTAATTAAATAATTGAATAAACAAATCTTTTTCTCCTTCTGTTGGATCTCTAGTGTTGTTCTGTATGATCTCCTTCATAAATAAATCTCTTTCTCACTCTCTTAGATCTCTAGTATTGTTCTGTATCACCTCCTCCTTCCACGAATCTTCTTCTCCCTCTGTTGGATCTCTAGTGTTGCTCTAGATGACCTCCTCCATAAACAAATCTCCTTTTCACTCTGTTAGATCTCTAATGTTATTCTGGATTACTCTTACATAAATGAATCTCCTTCTCACTCTGTTGGATCTCTGCTGTTGTTCTGGATCACCTCCTTCTTCCACAAATCTCTTTGTCATTCTGTTGGATATTTAATTACTTTTGTGGAACTTATTAAAAGTTACAAAATGTTGAGAATGTAGTTAATGAGAAAGAAAAAACCTACTAGATTTTCTAGATATAATTGATTTATTTATTACTTTTTAATGTTATGTCAGTTCATATTAAAAACACTAACTTAATTCAAACTTTCATTTAGATGTACGAGGGAGTACTTTTTTGTAGTGTTAAATATTTTCTGGGTTTTTTTTCGTTTGGAGATAATTTTGTATTAAAATGTATCAACTACAATGTCTTAATTCTTAGTTAATGATATATGATCATTAAGATGTGCATATATTTCCTTAAAATGTTGTTGGAACTCATATCATCTGATAATCTCCAATTGTTCTGAATTATTTATTAAATTTATATATAATTGTTTTAAGAAATTATTTATCAAATTTAGCTATAATTGTTTTAAGGAGTTTAATATTCTTTTAATGGATGATTGTGCAAAAAGTTTATATAAAACAAATTAAAAACTTTGTGAAAGCATATTTACGAATTTTGAGTGCTTGGAATCATGATTATTTTTTAAGCACAATTGCTTTAACAGCAACAAGCGGTACCGGGTTTTATTTTTCAAATTTCTCAAACAAAATTAAAAATATGAATGTTACCCTGTACTGATTGTGCTCTAGAATTAACCATTTTCCTAAAAGAAATTTTGATTCCACGAAGATTGAATCTGCGCAGAATCATTTTTCAAAAAAGAAAAAAAAGAAAAAGTTCCACACAGATTGAATCTGCGCAGAATAAATTTTAAGATTAGTTATCAAAAAAAAAAATGATAAACAATTCACCTTTAGGTACCTCAAAAAAAAATGTCCACATAGATTGAATCTGCGCAGAATAAATAACTACTAATCTTAAAATCGTGGATAAATAAATAATCTTAATATTTTGAAGGGAAAATATCTAAATGATGAAGTTATAATAAGCATATATAAAATTTCTCTAAATTTTATTATTGAAGTTAGTAGTGTTGCAAAATGAGGTGCCTAAAGGTGAATTGTTTATCATTACAACATGAAAAAACAAATAAAAAAAAAATTATACAAGAATCTTAAGAGTAACCTAAGGAATCACCTAATTAGCATATAAAACTAAATATTTACAGCATTACCAACCTCCTTTCATGTTCCACCATACCAGTGTAATGCCGTACCAGTACTTAGTAGTTAGAACAAAGAAAATTCGACAAAATCACTGATAGATGGGCCCCACTATTTATTCTTCTCTAGCTGACTAAGCAAAGAGGGTGCCTCAACAACCGTACAATCATCATCATCATCCTCGGCACCAGGAAAAAGAATCTCAGTCCTTCTAGAAGCTTCACTGGGCCCCGCATTTAATGCGGAGGTAAACCGACTTACGGCCTCTGCCACCCGCTTACTCGCCTCCTCAGCCATTATTTTTTGCCATGCTTCAGTGGCGCTTTTTATTGCTAACATTTGAGCTTCCAAAGTTGTCACCTTTTCTTTGGTTGACACCGCCTCTACTTTAGAATGCTCGAGTTTGCTTCTTAATTCGGCCACGGTTGCTTCCAATTGTGCAATTTCTTCATTTGATCTCATTTCTGGCATTGAAGGGGGTGGTGGTGGAGGTGGTGGAGGTGGTGAAAGAGGTGGTGGCGGTGGTGGTGGCGGTGGTGAAACGGGTGGTGGTGGTGGTGAAAGCGGCGGTGGCGGTTGCTCAGTAGGCGGCATAGGAGATCTTGGAGGAAGATTAAGTTCCTGCAATAAGATAGTTAAGAATAGCAGATGTAACCAAGAAGGGTATGAAGGTAATTTCGTTAAAAAAAATAATAATAAGCCTGTTTATTAAGAGTTGATAACAAAAGGAAAAAAGGATGGAATCACACCTCTTTCAGCAAAAAAAACAAGAAGAAGAAGAAAAGAAATAAAAAAAAAAAGATAACACACTAACTGAAGTGAAAATGACAAGGGCATCCTAACAATTATGACTCGAGATATTATACTATTTTGTAATCGGTACCAGAGTTTTGGTACCAAAACATTTTCTGATTTTCTAATAAGAAATTGGTGGGTTATTCCCACTATTATCAAAAAAACAAAATTCTGATTTACTTAACGAGTGTCATGTCTTTTAGAAAACTATAAGAGGAAACATATACCAAAAGGGTTTGACGGTGTCTCAAAGAATTTGCATTAGGCAACCTCTTTATTGATGACACACTTGTGCTCTCCATTTGACTCGGGTTCGGTTCCGTCAAGTTTGACTCAGTCGACCTCTCCCTTTGACCCTGATTTGAAACACCCTCCATTTGGCTGTGATTTTCAATCGAGTTCAATTCATGTGAGTTCTTCTCTGTTGCTAAACTTTTTTCTCCTCTATTTGTGTTAGGGTTTCCTGAGTTCCTATGTGTTGAATCCTCAACTGATGCGAGAGTCAAAATGCTGGCCATTTCAATACGTGAATCAGGTTTTGTTGAATTAGAAGCATCCGTCAATCTCTCCATTGAAGATAGACTCAAGACTCCCTCCATTTCTCCACGACTTTGTGGCAAACTCTTATTTACTACTCCCTTTGTAGTGTGGGACCTTTCAACTGATGACAAGCTTAATTCAATACCGATTGAATTAGGGTTCTTATCTGATGACCTATTTGATGACAAACTAAGAACCGCCTCCATTTCATTTTCATTTGAATTAGGGTTCTCTTTTTTACTCTGATTTTTCAATAAGGTCCTATTTTCCTCATTTTCATTAGTATCGGGATTTACCATGCATACGTCAGTTGATTTCTCCATTGATGAAACACTCAGCATTGCTTCATTTTTATTATTATCAATTTCATTGGTCTTTGCATTTGCATTTGCATTAGGAGCATTTGCATTTGCATTAGGAGCATTTGCATTTGCATTAGGAGTATTTGCCAAAGCGGTCTCGAGAAATAGTCTCTTATCCATTGGTGACATATTCAATGCACCCTCCATTTGAGATCGACTCCGCAACAAACTCCTAAATCTACTGTAAGGGTTTGAAGAATTAGGGTTCGGAGAATTTGGGTTTGCCGAGTTTATATCAGTTTGGGGGGTTTTATCCGACCTACTAGAATTAGGGCTTGAAGAATTAGGTTTTGCCATGTTTGTAGCGGGTAACATATCCATTGATGACAGAGTATACACGCCCTCCATTTCATTCGAATTAGGTAATCTCTGGGTTAGGGACCCACGAGATGAACTCTCCATTTGAATTCTATTATCTGACAAACTCCTCTTTACTCTACTCCCATTCGGATTCTCAGACGGCAGAGTAAACAAGCTCTCTATGCTAGTTCCATTTTGAGACATGCTCCTATCAAATCTAGGGTTAGAGAATAGAAATGGAGGGAAAGATGTGCTATGACGAGGTCTAGGTGCGGGCCCCACAACCGGCGGCGGAATTACCCCAAAATTTGACCCGGTTCTCATTCTCTTTATAGCTTCTTGAGACATGTGCCTCATCAGAGATGGATCCAAGGCTGTAATAAACAAAACAAAAAATTATTTTTCTTTTTCTTTCATTTTTATTTTGTTTTATCCAATTTGTACATACAGGGAATTGGAGGTGGCATTCTACTTACACAAAACCACAATCAATTTGTGCTACGCAGCGGTATCATTTACAGATAAAATAAATTATACTGACAGTAAGTTTATTTAACATTCGTAACAAACAATCTAATGATCATCAAAATAAAAAATTTAACTTACCCATATCGTCTCTGCTAATAGTGAAGGAGTGGACAGGTGGCACTTGCAACCTGACAGGTGGCACTTGCGACCTGACAGTGGCTCTCACTGACGAGCTTGACCCCACAGATGTTGGGGTTGCTGATGAATATGCAGTGGGCCCCACAGTGGGTCCTGCTACTGACAGTGGAGTTGGTGCCATTACTGAACTGGTTCTTCTAAGCATCTCAGTTGCCTCTTGATTTAGATGCCTCAGTAATGCCGATTCCATGTCTATATATATCAAAACAGCAAAGTAATTTATTGCTCATATACAAATAGAAGTAAATTTTCTTCAGCAAAATTACTGGATCAAGTGATTTTCTACCTATCTAAAAAAAATATTAAAAAATTTCTAAAAAACATAAAATTTAGTCTGCAAGTACATTTTCATACAGAGATCATGTTGAACGGTTTAGATCGACTGTTTGGACTTTGAAAACAAAGATATTGATCCATAGTATGGACCAATCTGTGCCATGCATAGTACCATAGCCTCCCTCTTCCTTTTTTTTTATATTTTGAAATGAACTTGTCTAGAGGATTAGACTCACTGGTATCTTCTCTGACAGTGGGGACAGGCTGTACAGGTGGTGATGCTGATCTCACAGAAGTAACTCCTGATGGGCTGGGACTAGGCCCTACAGCTGGTATATTGGGCCGGGCTAGCTGTTGAGTGGTCGCCACAGTTGGGTTTGTTCTTTGCCTCTTTGTTGCATCTTGATTCAGTTGCCTCAACACAGCTGGATCCATCTCTATAAATATAAATATACAAAAATTGTAAGCGACATAGATAGAGATAGAGATAGAAGAGGGAGTGCTTGGTAGCTTCTACCAAGTTTTTCAAAAAAGAGAGAGAGAGACTCCTTCCAATAACAAATAGGGGTAAATATTTTCACAGAGCAGTTTTGGCTTCATGCAGCGCATGAACCATATTCAGCGCTGTTTTGATTCTATAGTGCGTGCACTGCAAGAAATCAAAATTGCTCTGTTAAAATCTTTACCCAAAAAATAAGGGGCAAGAGAGAGAGAGATGTGCAATGATGGAACTCCTTTCAATAAGAAAATAGGGGTAAATATTTTAATAGAGCAGTTTTGGCTTCATGAAGCGCACGAACCATATATCCCATGCTATTTTGATTCTATAGTCCGTGTACTGCATGAAATCAAAAGTGCTCTGTTAAAATCTTTACCCAAAAATAGAGGGCAAGAGAGAGAGAGAGACCTCTGGAGTTATTACTGGAAGAAGAAACAATAGTGACCTCATCATCATCATCATCCATGTCAGGGGCACCGAAAACAATACAAGTAGGAAACCGATCCTTGGTTGGAGGAGCACCACCTTCTCCAGTTTTATTCAAACTGGAGACATTGTAACATGTGTGCTTCCTGTTGTAAGTCACATCAAACATTGGCGGGTCCTCGCTGTTCAGTTGTTGCACTTGCTTTGTTGCCTGACAGTTCTGATCATGCAAATAAGTGCACCGGTAATAACACCTAATCAAGGATGTTAACATTGTAAATATGCATGAAAAGTTAGTAAAAGGCAGTTATCTCAACTTTTCAGTTGATGTCAAAATGGTTTGCTTTAAAATCCATGCTGAATGGTTCAGATTTTGTTCAATAAGCATGAAAAGTTAGTAAAAGGTAGTTTGCAATGGGTCTGTATACTCTAAGAGTTACCTCAACTTTTTCATATGATATCAAAACAGGCCAAGAAGTATTTTCGGTGCTTATTTAGATGCATGGGGCAGTATTAATATAAAATGGATTGCTTTAAGATTCGTGATAAACGGTTCAGATTTTGTACAATAAGCATGAAAAGTCGGTAAAAGGGAACTTCTACAGTCTTTGCTAATGGAAAAGTATCAGTCAAATAGATTCAATGGCTAGAGTTCTATTAAATGCACCAGTAGTATAAAAGGGTTGTATTAAATGTGAAATAATACCAAGGTATGAGGATTATCATAACTAGTAAGTAGTAAGACATTAACTCGCATTTTCATACAGACTATACAGAAACCAAAAAAACCTAGATTATAATAAATGCACTGTCCTAGACTTTTGTAAGTAGTTCTGGTACCACTGGTACCAGAACTGAGTGTTTTTCTAAAATTTTCCCCTTTCTGTGTGTACTGCAAGATGGCAGGACTGAGTGTTTGTTTTATATAGTAAATTGAAAAATTGAATAAAGAGAGAATCAATTGAAGAAGTTATTGAATAATAATAGCACAAAAATTGAACCTGGGAAAGTTGGTTCCTCGAATTTTCTTTTCACCATATTTTCGCCACTGATAGCCGTCATGATGAGGGGTTGATGTCACTGTTTTCCATGAATCATCCTTTCCTTTCCTCCTTTCCAAAGAATAAATACAACTACATCAAGTTAATAACTTTTAGAAATATCATCTTCTCCGCCACCAAAGATTACAAAAAATATATAATATTGCTGCTTCTGTTTGTAAAATAAGCAACATTTGTGGACTAACAACTATTTGGTGTGAAAAAAAAAATGCACTCCTATGCAAACCGTTAAGTAAAATTTGCCATGCTTAATTTTTTTTTCTTCTTTTAACCATACTAATTTATAAAGATAATTTACACCCGTCACAATAAATCTCACTAGAGGGGCCCAAGTGAAAATTGCCTTCACCAATCAACTCAGTCGAATTGAGGCACGTTTTACACATACAGAAAACAATATATGAAAAAAAAAAATCATCTATGTTCTACATTTGGCACTCCTATGTACACCATGTAAGTAAATTTGCAAAATAATTTTTTCTTCTTTTAAACATACTAATTTATAAAGATAATTTCTAGTGGGACCCAAGTGAAAATTGCCTCCATCAATCAATTCAGACGTATTGAGGATCAAAAAGGAGCTTACAATAAATTTCACAAAAAAAATTAACCCAATTAAAAAATATAATACAAGAAACTTACTTTCAGCTAATTTTGTTTTTAACTTCAAAGCATCAAAAAGGGAGCTTACAATAAATTTCACAAGAAAACATAACCCAATTAGTAAATACAATACAAGTAACTTACTTTCAACTAATTTTTTTTCAACCATACTATTTTTTTATCAACCATACTATTTTTGTTTTCAACCATACTAATTTTTTTTTAAAACTTCACAGGATCAAAAAGGGAGCTTACAATAAAAAAATTCCCAAAAAAGGTTGACCCAATTAGCAAAATTACAATACAAGAAACTTAATTTCAACTAATTTTTTTTCAACCATACTATTTTTTTTATCAACCATACTAATTTTCTTTTCAACCCTACAATTTTTTTTTCAACTTCAGAGGATCAAAAAGGGAGCTTACAATAAATTTCACAAAAAGGTTAATTAATCCAATTAGAAAAAATACAATACAATACAATGTGTTTAAGCCCTTAAAAGTTAATCCAATTAGCAAAAATACAATACAAGAAACTTACTTTCAACTAATTTTTTTTCAACCATACTAATTTTTGTTTTCAACCATACTAATTTTTGTTTTCAACCATACCAATTTTTTATCAACCATACTATTTTTTTTTTCAACCGTACTAATTTTTTTTTAAACTTCAAAGGATCAAAAAGGAAGCTTACAATAAATTTCACAAAAAAAAATTAACCCAATTAGCAAAATTACAATACAAGAAACTTTACTCATTTTTTTTTTTCAAATTCAGAGGATCAAAAGGGAGCTTACAATAAATTTCACAAAAAGGTGAATTAATCCAATTAGGAAAAAATACAATACATTACAATAAATTACACATTTGTTTTTGCTGGAATACACATCTTTTGACTGATTAAAATGGATTTTGTGCTTAATCCCTTAAAAGTAAATCCAATTAGCAAAAATACAATACAAGAAACTTACTTTCTACTAATTTTCATTCAACCACACTATTTTTTTCAAATTCAGAGGAGCTGACAATAAATTTCACAAAAAAATTAACCCAATTAGCAAAAATACAACACAAGAAGCTTACTTTCTACTATTCTCTGCGCCGCCATCTTCGCCATTGTTGTCAGAAGTAGAAACAGCTACATTTTTACTAGGTTTTGGTGGGGTTTCCTTAACTTGATCAACTCTACCACCATTATTAATGCTCTTGTTTTGGTTTTGAGGCTTGAGAGCATCTATAGATGTCCTGAATGCACGTAATATCTTCTCTACTAGATCTATGACCATAGATCTAGTTTCTGATTTTGAGTTAACGAGTATACAGTGAAGTTGGACCGTTAGATCGAAGCCACGTGTCATTTCCTTGATCACCGGTTCAAGGTCGGTTCCTCCCGCCGTCGACTGGACCGGCGACACCATGGTGGCCTGGTCGGGTTGAAATTATTAGAATTTCCAGGGACCAAATGGGAAATGAGAAAATTTTGAGAGGGGTGAGGTGAGAATGTGAGATTGTGATTTTAGAGTTTAGACACTTTGCGTCGGATGGATGTTAAGAGTTAGAGTTAGAGAGAGAGGTCAAGACTCAAGCGGGAATACACATTTTTTTACTGATAAAATTAATTTTGTGGTTTAGTCCTTAGAATTATTAGGGAATTTTGTACTTGGTACTTTTAATGTATTCGCCCCTGCAAGATTAGTTTTTGTGATGAGGTTCATATTGTTATTAAGATGTGCTTGACAAGTTTATTTTCTAAGTATGGTTAAGTAGGGGTATTCATCGGATCTGGTTTAATCAATTTTAAATTACTCTTATGGTTCAATTTTTTTTTGTTAATGGATATGATCAATTTATTCTTTTAAATCGGTTTAATAGTTCAATTTATTTCGGATCAGTTTAGAATTTTTTAAAACTAGTTAGACCAAATTGACTGAAATTTTTAAACCACATTCCTGTTTGAACTAAACATTCAAGAGTTAAGAGTTAGAGAGGGGTCATGCGGGAATACACATTTTTAACTATTAAAATTAATTTTGTGATTAGTCCTTAGAAGTTGTGTTTATTGAGAGATTGTACCATAGGGTGTTTTTTAATGCATTCGCCCTTGTAAGATTAGTTTTTATGATGTAATCCATATAGTTATCTTTTTATATTAAATCTTCGCAGAGACTGCGAAGTCATGAGGCTCGAACTCTCGATCTTTCGGTAGCCACAGTCCTATGTCTTTTTTTTTTCCTAGCCAATTGTGCTACTGTCCCATTTCAAAAATGTCATTGTTATGAATCGAATCCTAGTTCGAAATCCATATTGTTATCAAGGTGTACTTGGGGGTGTTCATCGAATCTAATTTAATCGGTTTTAAACTGAACCGAAAGAGTTAATTAGTGACCACATCTAACTTAAACAGCAAAATAAATTATCCCTTAAAAATTAAATTATCAATTCAGATAGATAACTTAATTTATTGGTTAATGTAAGAAAAAACTTAGTGACCACATCTGACTTAAACAGCAAAATAAATAACCTAAAGAATGAAGATAAATACAACTTTATAATTATCTCTATTCTAAACATTGTTAATATTTGTTATTACTAGTACAGATTCTATTATTGATTAAAATATATACAGTCACCTGTATTATTAATATATCGGAAAGAATATATTAAATTATTAATTTTGACAAATAACTTAGTTTATTAGATAAAATTAAAGAAGACTTAATTAGTGATCACTTCCAACCTTAATTAATAAAATAAATAACCTAAAATGGAGATAGATACACTTTTATAAAAATAAAAAAAAGGGGTAGAATTCCTTCAAACTAACATATTTATTTAGGGGTGTCAACAGATACGTTAAGGGCCTGTTTGGCTACCATTCCGCGTGTGTACTGTTCACATGGGGAAAAAAAATTCAACTGAATTTTTTTTCCCCATGTGAACAGTAACACGCTGTTTACTATTCATCCGTTTCTGTGCCCATTCCTATTACCGGAATGTAGCCGAACAGGCCCTAAGAGTCGAGTAGAAGCATTTTTATACCCGTACCCGTTACAAATTGTTCTTACTTGTACCCTACCCTTATCCGTTATGGTTATCGGATAACGAAATAGTAGCGGGAAAATAACAGAAAATACTAATATAATAATTATTTTTATTATTTATTAAATAAAATATTAAAATATATACATTTGTTTGACACATGCAAATTACTTTATGCCCAAACAAAAATTATGATTATGCTAAGCACAAGTAAACTAATTAAAGTACTCTTTTCAATGCTTTAATAGATATAATATGTATAATTTTTCTTTTATAATTACCCAATTGGGTAACGGGTACAAAATAGGCTTTATCCGTACCCTTACTTGTTTAGATAACGAAAAAAAATCTTTACACGTATTCGTATTTACGAAAAAAAACTTACTCGTACCTGTCTTATCGGATACAGTATGAATCGGATAAAAGGGTGCCATTGACACCCCTATATTTATTACTACAAATTGAAATGTCAATGAATTTATTTATGGACGGATCTTATATCTAATATAATAATGGAATTATTAACTAATTGTAGATAGAATTAAAGGTAGACCATTGGAAAGAGAGAGGAAAAAAAACAAATTTGTGATATAATATTTTAGAATATGAGGGTTGAACAGAAAATGTGCATAATATTAATAAGGGAAGTTGAAATTCGCATTGGCTTCCTAATATAGTATGTGTGAGGTTTACGAAAAGGACCAAGAAAATAATTTGAATTTTTTGGATACATAGTAAAATACTGTTGCTGGACTTTTGATATTAGGTTTTTTTATTTTTAGTTTTTACCAATTCAAAGTTAATATTTGTTTAAGATAGAATTAGTCATTTGTTATCTATTATGTCATCTAATGCCAACAGCAAAAAAAGTTAGAATTATATATAGGACGAATTGATTGGTAAATTATTAAGATAGGCATAGAAAAAGTTTACGGAAAAAAAAAATCATTATGTATCTGTTTTATCAGATACAAGATGGGCATAGAAATAGTTGATAGACGTTTGTGCAAGGGCTAAGTTGGATATTCACCATTCACGGATGGAGTAAACGGATAAAAAAGTACCATTGGCACCTTTATTTATTACTATAAATTGAAATATCAATGAATTTTTTTATGGACGGATCTTATATCTAATTTAATAGTGAAATTTAACTAAATGTAGGTAGAATTAGAGGTAGACCATTGGAAAGAGAGGAAAATAAAAGCAAATTTGTGATATAATTTTTTAGAATAGGAGGGTTGAACTGAAAATGTGCATAAGAGGTATTAATAAGGGAAGTTGAAATTAGCATTGGCTTCCTTGTATAGTATGTGTGGGGTTTACGAAAAGGACCTAGAAAATAATAATGAATTTTATTATAATAATATTATTATTATTATTTTTATTTTTACCAATTCAAAGTTAATATTTGTTTAAGATACAATTAGTCATTTGTTATCTATTATGTCATCTAATGCCAACAGCAAAAAAGTTAGAATTATATATATATAGGACGAATTGATTGGTAAATTATTAAAATTATAGAAGATTGATCCAATACGAAATCATGGCCACCTTTTTTTATTTTATATTATATTACATTAAATTATATTATATTATGAGAAAACTTAAAAGTCTTAACTCCAAAGAAAAAATCATATTAAAATATTTTTACAAAATACTAAAAATTAATAGTGTAATAGTTGAAGATATTTTATTAAAAGATTTTTAATTAAAGGAAAATCACATGAATTAAGGTAACTCCCTAACTAACATGCAACAATGCTTTAATTTTTATTTTTATTTTGTGCAAAGTAGCTGAGAAATTTTGTCTTATTGTTTGACTTTGTGTCGGTTCATGATATGTACATGCACCATGTTCTTTGAAAATGTCATGGACTAATTAGGAATCATTAATTATAATTTATAAATAAAATGATCACAATTCAAAACAATCCGTTCTAAATTATAAAATGTTTAGCAAATTCCAATATGTTCGAAATTTTCAACTTATTTTAATTTCTAATAACCTCATCCCTCATATACATATACATTGAGAGATTGACTAATATTAGAAAATTTGTTCCTAGGCTGTAGAATAATATTTATTTTTTTACATTTTTAAAGTCTAAAAAGTCGATCCAAACCGTTCAACATTCAATCTATATTAAAATGTGCTTGGAGACTAAATTTTATATTTTTTGAAATTTTTTACTATTTATTAAGTCAATTTTAAAATCGCTGTTTTCAATGATTCAGAATTTTTTCACTAGTTATTAAAATCTACAATTTTAAAACTGACTTAATAAACAGTATAAAAAATTCAAAAAATGTAAAATTTGGTCTCCAAGCATATTTTAATATAGAGATCACATCTAATGCTTGGATCGACCGTTTGGACTTTGAAAATTAGAAAACCAATTGATTGCACCACCGCTCTGGAACAAACGTTTTGATGTGTGTGCACGTGTTTGAATGTGTAATTGCCTTCTTCAAGCATTTTGAATTTTTATGGAGATATGTAGTCCCGACCAACTTTGTCCCTTTTGAAAATTTATTTGCCATGTGGAATTCTCATTTATAATCAGGGTTAATTGTCTGGTTAAAACTATATAAATTACTTGAATTATGATTGTGATTGTAATTAGGACTAGAAGTTAAAGCATTGAAAATTAGAAGTTAGAGTATTGAAAATTATAAGTTCGAGCATTGTTTTTTTTAATCTAATTACTGATTAGCTAATGAATCTTAATTTGATTTGCTATTTTTTTGCCCTCTAACGAAAATCATGAATCCGTCTTTGTCTGAACACTACACTGCACATATAAATCCATTAAGGGGAGTCAGCATCCTTTGCATTAACTTGTTGTTTGAGTTTAGCTCGATCCAGACCATCCGATCATAATCCGGACCAATCTAACTCACGTATGTAATGCACCTAACCTTTTAATATTCATTTGAATTCTAATTGAACAGCATGGATCTAAATTCAAACGATGCATTAGTGCAAAGGGATGAATTCATCTTGTGGATTTCCACAACAATTTACTTGGCTTGTGCAACGATGAGGTGAGAGAAACTTAAAAAATAAAAATAAAAGATGAATATGGTACTTTGCAATGTGTTGATTTGTTTGCGTTATGAATTTATATTTTTGTTTTTAAAGTTTAAATAGTTAATAAAAACTTTATATGAAAATATACTTACCAATGAATTTTATAATTTTTAGAATATTTTTACTATTTTTTTATATAGATAAAAAATTACTTACTTTCCGTTGGTTTAGAATTTTTAGATTGAATAATTTTCTACATATTTAAAAATAGTAAGTTCTAAAAATGTAAAAAGTTGATAAATATATTTTCATATGAAAATCGTGTTAGACTGTTTGAATCAACTATTTGAACTTTGAAAATAAAAATATAAATTCATAGTCAAATTTATGTGCCCATTGTAAATGACAACAAACTAACTCAAAAAAAATTTTGTCACCTTATTGAATTGACAACTCAACTCGACCAAAGTTTTTTTTTTTTTTTTTTGTCATATTTAGTTGTGAAGTAAGAGATGAAGTAAATTCCTTATTCCACACTTAAAGAGTAAAAAATAAAATAAAATAGGAAGAGTAAGAGTAAGAGGTGACTTAATCTATAGTAACTTACTCTATTTATATATTTGGATTAACTTACTTCACATTTACTCTACTTGTATGGCCTACTGTCATAAAAAGAGACAAATTTTCCAACATCTTACTCCACCAAATAAATTAATTTATGTCATGACTCTAACTACCAAACAAAATTTAAATTATGACGAGTAACATTGAGTAAGCAATTTAATTCACATTAATTTTACTCCACAACCAAACATGACCTTTATTCTTAATTAGTTTTTCTATCTCTTGAAGTATGTGCAAGTTTTATTGTTTGTCTTCAATAGGTAATTTCAACTCTAGCAAAATTTGAGAGCACAAGTTTTGATGAAAAAAATTCAACTAAATGATCTCATTGTACCAGAAAAGAAGAAAAATGAAATCATCTCTATATTTTTAATGTCAAAGATTCAAAATAGATGTCTTATTAACTTCTGTTTAAAGTAAAAGACAATATGATCCAAATAATTTTTTTATCTTATCTCGACGCTGCTCAAAGTCAAAAGTACGCTGTTAATATCGACATCCCTCTCCAACTTCAATGACACCCCCAAAAAGTTAATATTTACTAATTAACTTTCTTGGTCACTTGTTAATTAATAATTATGAACCGTTCAAATTAATAAATTAGTCTAATTAAATTTAATATTTCATAAAAAGTTTACAATGTCCAAGTGGCTTGGTGGTAGTCTATTATCAAATAGAACAGAGTAGGTTTGATGGGTATCAGATCTACTTTTGAGTTCAATGAGCTTCAAGACTGTCCAATTGGATTTAAAATCTATGCGCACAAAAATTGAAATAGATGCACACGAATTTTAAAACGGAGCGCACACATCTTAAAACGGACCGGACAGTAATTGAACTCATTGAATCAAAGTAGATCCCCAAAAATTAATATTTACTTTCTTGGTCACTTGTTAATTAATAATTATGCACCGTTCAAATTAATAAAATAAGCTATCCAAATTTAATATTTCATAAAAAGTTCACAATGTACAAGTGGCTTGGTGGTAGCCTATTACCAAAATAATGATGCTTAAATAATTTGACAATTGACTACATTCAAATAACCCCAAAATACATAATATTAAATTAAACAAAGTACAAAACAAGTGGGGGAGCCGTATAGGATTCCTGATTCCATCCTTTAAAAAATTAAATATTTTTTTTTTTGTTTATTTATTCATTTTTGTTCATCTCTTGCCTTCAAGTCAAGCCACACATCTCACGCAAATATAAAATAATACATCTTTATACCATTTTGGGGAATCGTTAAAAGAAAAGTTGTCATGTTATGTGTTTTTTTTAGTAAAAATTAGAGATGAGCGTCTCCACCTAGTGTCCCCCAATTTGCCATTGACTTACCTATGGCCCACATGTCAGTGATGCATTTACAGTATCTAATTAAACTCAATTAACAAGGTAATGAGCACTTGAGTTCTTATTAAAGACTCTTAATAGTTTCCCATTGCCGACGGGCCTACATCATTTTTTTGCTTAATTTAAAAAAGACCATTTCACCTAACCCCTTTTTCTTTTTTCTAGGGGGGCACCATGCAAAGTGATCCAAGAGGTTTTTTTTACACATATAACCTTGGAATTTTTTCTTTATATTTTTAAATTTTGCAAAGTGCTTTACTTGAGAAAGGGGGCATGAACATCGAAATAAAATCGATATCATGTTTGATTGGAGCCGTTCGATTTGAAGTGAATCGAACAATTTTGATTATATATCAGGTTGAATTTGTATTTTAATATAAACCGTTTGTACAAATTTTGAAGTGAATCGAACAACTCCGATTATACATCAGAGCAAAATTGATATGATGTCCATCAGACCGCCCTCGATCCCGTTTTATTTGAGTACCTAAGCAAATAATAATATGTGCACATATTGATTACTCATTTACTTAATTATTATGTCTTCAAATATTGATAAGTATTGAGTTTATATATTTCGTTTGACTATTTGAAATAAAATACTTATGTTTGATTTAATGAAACATTCAATGAAAAACTTAGAAAAACCATTATTATTATTATTATTATTATTATTATTATTATTATTATTATTATTATTATTATTATTATTATTATTATTATTATTATATATGTAAATTTGTCTCCTACACAAAAGCAAAATTTTGTCAAGATAAAATAAATATTTTGTCTAGAAAGTCATATCAATAAAACTTTTGTATTACTATTATATGTACTTCTCTCCTACACAACAGAAAAAATTTATCAAGAAAAATAAAGTATACGGATTGAACATATATTTCTAATGAAGCGAGCCAAGCTTATTGACTTGATAAACACAACATAATAACAAATTAAGTTTTAAGATCTGAATTCAAATCAAGCACCACATGTCCACATATCACGACTTAAACTTAATTTTGGCTCTAATGCCCATTGAACTTAAATTTGCATCTGATGAGTTCCATAACCGTCCGATTTGCTTTTAAATTCGTGTGCACGTATATTTAAGCAGATACACACAGATATCAAAGCACTACGGATAGATCTTAAAGTGGATCAAACGACTATGGAATCAATCGATCTCAATTTGAGTCCGTTGGACATCGTATCCAAATTCATCTCACATACCACATGTTATGCAATCAATGAACATTATTTAATTATTTCAAAAAGTCATATCCATAATTTTAGACTAAACAAGATCGCACTGTCATAAATTTGCACCACGTATTCTCTAGTCTGAAATGATATTTTATCATGTGGGTTAGGAATTAAAAAATGTAGGAGGTTCTTTCATTAAAAAATGTGTATGGTTGTTAAAGAGGTTAGTAGAGTGTGAGATCTAAGTATCACTCTTTAATTGCTATGGTGTTTTTCTTTGTGTAGCGAGTTAATAAATTTCTTAGTTAGGAAAAAAATCATTATGCAAAATAAATTTAAAAGAGGAAAAAATATTGAAAAAATAGTAAAAAAATAAAAGGATCTAATTGTAATGAAGATATTCCCATTACATTACGTGGTGCACAAAAAACTCACGACTCGAAACTTAGTTCAGAATCAATTCGGATTCAAGTTGCTAATAACTTGGTTCGGAACTGACTCGAGTCAAAACTGAATCGAGTTAACTAACTTGGTTGATTTATGAGCCGATTCCAAGTTACCTCCAACTTGGTTGGACTCACCAAACCCTAATTATTTAAATTTGCTTCTTTCAAGATGAAGAGAAGTAGAGACTCTGTATACTTTTAAATTATTTAAAATTTGAAATTATTTAAATTTATTAAATTTTGAGCAATCTACAACAGATGAAGAGAAGTAGAGAAGAAAGAGGAAAAGAATTAAAGAAAATAACTATGTACTGTTTTGTTATATTTTTTTTTGGTAATTTGATAAATTTATTAGACTTTGTAATATTTAGTAATTTGGTTAACTATGTATTATTTCTTTTGTTTTGTTAATTTATTAAACAATGTACTGTTTTCTTAGACTTTATCTGTTTGGTAATTTTTACTTATGCACTATTTTAGTATTTTCGTAATGTTTAATTATGTATTGGCCATTGTGGCATTGCTCATTATGTAGTGTTTTTTAATTGTGTTATTTTGATAAATAATGTACTATTTCTTTTGTTATAATTAAATCAGATTGTCTCACTATATACTAATTTATGAGTCATGAGTCAACTCACTTCGACTCGAGTTGCTTACGAGTTGATTCCAAATTGAGATTTATGACTCGAAACTGAATTAGCAACTCTAACTCAACTCGGCTCATGGGCAACCCTAATTATGTAGAGCACATTACATAAAGAGACATTTTTGCATTAACAATAAAATGTTAATTATATATCATACCACATTCCGAGAGTAAATTAGTGCTTAGGAGAGAGGTTATGTATATCACACCTCGATCCGACAAAATTATTAATTCGATGAAGATTGATAGATATAATTATATTTTTCTCTATACATAGGATCTTGCTCATTGAAAAACAACATAATTTTTTTTTATTACGAACCTAAGATTCTACTACTAGTCGTAGAAGCGTGTAATGTGAATGAGAAAGAACAAAAGAGTGAGAAGAATGAAAATGAAATTCATGATTCAAATAAAATGACTTAAATTATAGAAAAAGAAAAAGAAAAAAGACGCAACAAGAAACATAAAGAAAAGAAAATAATTTCATAAAGAGAGAAAAAAATACAATACTTTTCCTGTGGCTCCACAAATGTTCACCAATATGTATTGGATACTATTAACTATTTTTTTTACAAACAAAAATTCAACCAATAATAAAGCATAAACCAATCTTTATCAACTAATTTAGTGTTGTATTCTGAGGATAGCTACAAAACTAGAAAATTTATTAAAAAAACTGAATTTTAAAATAACACAATTTTTATAAAAAAGGTCTTACATTCAATAAAATTTAATCTTAAATAAATATTTTTGTAAATACTTAAAATATGTATAATAGTAATATAGTGACATGCATGAAAGTTTTTATTGAAAATTACAAATTAATGATTTAGCTTTATGAGTTCATTATACATTATTCGCATCAAACAATTTTCTTTTATACAAGAAGAGAGAAATACAAGTCTTCTGTGCAGTATAAATGAGAATAAAAAAAAAAACAAAAATATGTTATAAATGAGAGACAGAAAGACTATTTGAATTACACAGAGTGCTACACAGTAATTGTCACAGAAAGATGAGAATAAAAAAAAAATTAAATGGTAGTCAGGTCAAGCACGCCATCCTAAAAAAATAATATATTTCCGATCTCGGCGCAATAATCACCACAATCGTCGGTCGAACACAAATTAAAAAAATAAGACTATTACATAAATGAGACAGCCTGTTCTGGTCCCACATCTCCATAAATTTTCAACTCTTAATAAATGACTCTGATTTATTGTGGCAATTTCCCTGTATCCTAGTGGGAGCTTTCATTCATATTAAGGGTGTCAACAGGAATAAAACGGGTTGGACGGAAGCATTTTCATACCCTTATCCGTACCCGATAAGTTTTCAAAAAGGTATATAGATAAAAGTGTGTCACTAGATATATATGCACCATGCATTATTAAAAACTACATCATATCTTGCATTATCTCAAATATATCTATTATATTTATAATAGGGATGTCTATGGGTATGAAACGGATCGGGTAGAAGCATTTTCATATTCATATTCGTACCTGAGAAGTTCACAAAAAGAATTTTGTATCTATACCCATCTGATTGAATATGGTATAGATTGGATAAACAAATAAAAATGTGTCATTAAATAGATATATATGTATCATGCATGAATAAAACTATATCATATCATGCATTATCTCAAATATATATTTCTAATGGATGTCTATGAATATGAAACGGGTTGGGTGGAAGCATTTTCTTATCCAATAGTCTCACAAAAAAAAAATCTTATCTATACTTATCTTACAATATGGGGTGAGTAAACGGATAAATAGGCGTCGTTAATATATGAACCATGAATATAACTATATCATAGCATGCATCCATCATCCACTTAAAAATATATATCTCTATATACAATTTTATAACTTTTATTTTAATAATTACCGTGTATAGAGTAACAAATACAAAATTGTCTTTATCCGTATTGTGACCTATTAAGTTAACAAAATTAAAATTTACCCATATCTCCATATCCGTACCCTATAAACTAAATGGGTACGACACGAATCAAGTAAATATATAATAGGATACCATTGACACCCCTAATTTATATTTAATTATAGATGAATGGAAGAAGAGCTCGATCGCTATAAAATTGGGTACACAGTGTAAGAGTGTAGAGAACCAACTAGCAAAACTAATCTGATTTTCTCATAATCTCATTGTTTATTTAGTTTAGTGGTTAACATATTTTTTAAGAAGGATTAATACTTTAATGGGTCGGTGGGTATCGGTACGTTTAATTATATTTTTATTAATCGTTAAATAATAATATATACAAAAATATACAAATAAATTATTGTACTAAGTACATCATGTACTTTTCATAAAAAAAAAAACTATATATATATATATATATTATTGATTCAATTTTTAAAAAACATAATTATTAATTAAGTAAAATAATATAAAAACTATATATAATGTTATACAAATAACTTTTTTCATAAATTACTAAAAAAAATAAAAATATATATTATAAATCAATCTCATCGTGATTAACATGCAAGAATTTATAATTACAAGGATGAATAAAAAAGTATCACACATATTCTTAACTATTTATTAATTATTCTATAAGATTACTTAATAAACTAACAAAATTTTCTTTTTCTTATTTGTATCATTACTCATTAAGTTAACAATTATAATTTCTGTTATTTTTTTTTATCAAATATATATGATACGAATAAGGTAAACAAGTATAAGGATTATTTCTGGTTTATTGTCTAAATACCAGTATGTATCAGTTTTTTTTTTTTTTTTTGTTGTTTCTTACTTATGTCACAAGAAGTCTAATTGTAGTATCTATATACTTATGTGGTAAGAGCTGATGTAGTGTACTGGTATGGACTGATACAACATATCAGTTTCTTTATTTCTTGTGAATGCATATTGCTCCTAGTACAACAGGGGACGAGCTTGGGTCCGATGGGTTCCGTAACAGTCCGATTTGCTTTAAGATTCGTGTGTACGTATATTAAAGCGACACACAATTTTTAAAGAGGATTGGACGGTGATGGAATCCATCGGACCCAAGCTGCTCCCATACAACAGTTATCTTATAATAATTTAGTGATAGACTACTATCATTTTCACCAAAAATATTAAAAGATAATTTTGCCATAATTTAAAGACGCATGAATAAAATGTAAATTGAAGGGGGGGTCATAACATAAATTAAAGTAGGTTAGGCCTCTAACCGACTATATATTAATTACTTCATGCCAGCTGGCTCCAAATTAATCAAATAAAACTCAGTCCATGTTAAACACTTTTAGGGGACGAGGTTTGGTCCAAATGGCTTTGGACCGGACACCGTCCAAAGCCTCTAAAAATCATACGATTAAAATCCGAATAGTCAATCCGAACCGCTCAACATGATTTTCATATTAAAATATACTCAGAGACCAAATTTTATATTTTTTTGAAATTTATTTTACTATTTTTTAGATATGTACAAAATCACTGTTTCTGAACGGTCTAAAAACTGTGATTTTGTACGTATCTAAAAAAATAGTAAAAAATTTCCAAAAAATATAAAATTTGGTATCTGAGCACATTTTAATATGAAAATCATGTTGAGCGGTTCGGATCGATTGTTCGGACTTTAACCGCATGAATTTTAGAGGCTTTGGACAGTGTCCGGTCCAAAGCCATTTGGACCAAATCTTATTCCCACTTTTAGTTTTAGTCAACCTCTAATTTCAAGCTAGATCTCTTAAGATCTTTTTAGGTTTTCCCAACCTTTTTTTTTCTTAATATCTTTTGATTTATTCCTATGGATATTAATTCTTTAATGAAAACTACGTGTAGAAGACTGTTAACCTCTGGGTAGAAGACTGTAATTTTTTTTATATATATGTGTACAAAACTGTAATTTTATGTGGCCGACAACCATGTAACTTTTGTGTTGAAAAGTGTGGTAAGTTAATTTCATGACAACTGGACAGAAGTTAGTGGTTGATTATATTGATTTAGCCACTGATTATTTATCTGTAGAAATTAAAATAAAATAAGAGAGAGAAACAGAAAGAGTACATTATAGTTTTTATTGGTAGAAAGATCGGTAGGATTTCTATCGATTCTAAAAATAAAAAAATTTGGATCAGTAGGAATTCTACCGATTCAAATTTTAGTTTTTTTTCTTTTGAAATCTGATATATAGATAGAGGGAATTGTTATATTAGATCTTTAGTAAAATATGAAAAGTTTTTCAAAAAATAGATGAAATGTTTCTTTTATATCTAAATTTTAAGATACTTTATCTATTTTTGTATAATCTTTAATATATTACTAGAAAAAATTAAAAGAAAAAAAATCAAACTGGTTTGGATCGGTAGAACTCTTACTGATCTTTCTACCAATTAGAAATATAATGTACTTTTTCTGTTCCTCTCTCTAAAAAATTCTCAATTTAGCCACTGTTTTTTTCGGTAGTTTTATTTTGCTGTTAGTTCTTTAAATTTTCACATCCTTCGTTTATATATTTTTTTTCAATCGTACTTAGTTTTACTTAAATTTTTCATTAATATAAAAATAAAATATACGACATACGTACATTAAAAAAAATAAAGAAAAAGACTTTGCTAACCGATTGCTCAACACTCACTATCACACTCACTGTCTAATGACTTTGGCAGTTGTCACAAAGGGCTTTTAATTTGCCACCTATTCATGTACATCTCACCTAGCTATGGATGAGTTGAGTTGCTATCAAAATAATAACAAAAAAATTAGAAGAACAGACACAAGAAAAAACAAAAGAAAAATAAATCATCCTTTGAACCAACATTTCATTCCGAAATTTTTTTGGTTACCACTCTAATAATTTAAAATTAATTAATTACCACTGATTGTATCAAAATTGAGTTTTTACCACTGATACAAGCTGAGATGGTGCACCATATTTTTTTAGTTCTGTTATGAGTATAATTTGTAGTATAAAACGTTGATCAGATTGTGCGTATAATTTGCAGTAATTTTTAGTTCAAACTTAGTACAAACTTTTATTTGGTAAACATGTGTTTGATATTTTACAATTTCTCTGCTTAATCTGATGCAAACGTATAATTCTAAACATAACAGAACAAAAATAATGAAACAGAAAAAAACTTATTACAAAAATTTCAAACACAATACAACATAACACAACGAAACGAAAAAAGAAAAGAAAATTGGTGCATAAGCCGTCCAGCTTACGCACCGGTCCGATTTGATACACAAACAGTGATAACTAATTAATTTTGAATTATTAAGGTGCTAACTAAAATTTTTTTGGCATTCATTTGGGCCACAAAATTTGACCCCCAATTCTTGGTTCCTGTTTTTTCTCGAGGACTGAAAGAAAGAAAGCAAAATATTTTGCCAAGCGTACAAAACACAGCCCACAAAAAAAAAAAATTAAAGGTTGCTGGTCTACGACGGGTCCAGAAGAGCACAGGTTCGCTGCGACGCTGAATTATGTGGCTTCCTGTGTGGCCTTCTCACATGTCATTTAAACTAACTTATTAGGTGCGCTTCGGAAGAGGGTACGCAGAGGGAAGAGGAGTCCATATCCTCTGAGATTACAAAATATTTATGTTTAGATCTAGACTGCCTGAAAAAGCATGTGTCTCTTTTATATTTGTACAGATTTTGATTGAACGATTCACATCTAAAAAAAAATATATTATGGTATCTTAGGTGATATGAATTTGAGCGAAGGGAAGGGAGCTGAGTGAGTTGAAGCATGAACGGATCTAACAGTAACCAGTTCCTTGCTCAAGAAATCGTAAAATTTGAAGGTGAGCAAAGAGGAGAGAAAGAAAGTAGATATACATTGTGATGAAAAACTAAACAAAGAACTTAGCGATTTTGTAATGAGCTGGTTCTTTTTCTTTTCTCAACTTCTCTTTCAGTATTTCTCTTTTCTTTAATGAGCTTGTTCTGGAACATACTTCAGGGAGATTAATTTCATATCACCTATGTTAACAAACTGTCACTTATTCTTGTGATCAGATTATAAAAGAAATATGATGTGGTCAGCAACACAAAAGGAGGGCCACAGCGTTAGTGCCACATAATATCTCGAGTTGTTAACTACCAGAGGAAATTAGACCAAAGAGCAATTCAAAGCCAAAAGACACAGCTTCCTGTTCTCTCTCTTCTTCTCTTCTCTACAAACCACAACATCTAGAGAGAGAAAGAGATGGCGTATGCTCGGTCGATGGTGATTGGATCGGGGGCACTCAACATTTCGGGTGTAAACAAAAGATGTTCATTGAGTAGAACACTTTTCATGGGTAGTTCGTTTGTCGGCACACGACAAGATCTTCACCGTTCGTTTCGTTGTTTAAGGAAGCAAAGGAGGAGTTCATGCCTTGTAGTAGTAGATGAATTAGCCGGGCAATATGAAGATGCATTTGAAGACGTCGATAAGGTACACTGTATAACAAAATTAGGAATCGTATCTCTGTTTTTAAAGTTCAAACATTCAATCTGAATAGTTTAATTTTACATTTTTTTAGAAACTTTTTTTTTTTACTATTTCATTAAATAGATAGAGAATCACCTGATTTGAAAATTACGAACCATCAAAAGCGGTGATTATCTACTATCTAAAAATTATAATAAAAAATTCTAAAAGAAGAAAAATTTGCTATTCAGGTACATTTTTATGTGGAGATTATATTTAACAATTCAAATCCGTTGTTTAAAATTTAAAAATAAAAATATAAATTCATAGCATGAGTTGATGATCTGTAATATGCATATTACCATAGCCTCTCTCTGTGTATCGGTGCCAATACCGAATAACAAATTAGTTTATGAATTTTGTTATAAACTTTTTGATATATGATATAGAAATTAATCAAAAATTTTGTTGGCAATTGCAGCAACTGGTACACTACTTCACCTACAAAGCGGTACGAACAGTTCTTTACCAATTATACGAAATGAATCCGCCCAATTACACATGGCTTTACAAGTAAGCATATATAGTTCATAAATCAGTGATTATTTTGCATTATAAATTCATTGCTTTATAAATATTTCTCTCTTATGAAAATTAGAATTTTACATGTAAATAAATTAACAAGATGTTATTTGTTTTTTTGTTTTCAGTTTTGTTGGCACTAATCAGAAAAGTGATGGTACACTCTTTCTCCGTACTCTTGCTAAGGTGATTCTTTGATCTTTATCTCTATTTTGAATGAGGCTACGGTACTATGCATAGCACATATTGGTCCGTACTATGAAACAATATATTTATTTTGAAAATTCAAATAATTAATTTGAACCGTTCAACATGATCTCTATATGAAAATGTACTCGTAAATCAAATTTTACATTGTTTTACAATAATTTTACTATTTTTTTAGATAGGTAGAAAATCACTTCATCTAAAGATTCTAGCCACCTATGTAGACAAATAGTAAGAATAATCTTAAAAATGTAAAATTTAGTCTGCAATAAGTACATTTTCATATGGAGATTATGTTGAATGGTTCATATCGACTATTTGAACTATGAAATTAAAGATATAATCTGTAGTACGGACCAATTTGCACTATGCATAGTATCATAACCGCACTCTATTATATATCTTCAAATTAATTTCTTTTCTTATAATATTTTAAAAAAAAAAAAACAGGAAAGGCAAGACCTTGCAGAGAGAATTATGGTAACACGCCTTCACTTATATGGTCAATGGATCAAGGTAATTAAATTACTTTAATTTGTTATTTAGTAATCAATTTTAATGATGCTAAAGATGTAGTTCAGCATTTTTATAACTTTATTTTTTGTTTCTGTTTCAGAAATGCGACCATGCAAAGATGTACCAGAAAATATCAGACGAAAATTTAGAGCTCATGCGTGAGCGTCTGATAGAGACTATCATTTGGCCAACTGATGACACAACTACAGAGAAAATTGATTGAATTGACATCTATTTTATATTTAATTTTAGATAGTTTTATTACAGTTTACATACAGTTTAATTATGATATCATGTCTGAAAAGTCCTCTATAATTCAATTCTCTGGTACAAAAATTGTATACATAATGATAAATTGTAAATAATTAAAATTTAGTATCCATGTATGTAATATTAGATTTACATCTACATATTTTCATACTAGAATTAAGACCCTGTAAGACTATATTTTAATTGAACTTTTTAATATCTAATGTGTTGGATTAATATAAATATGTGGAAATGTTATTTTCGAGTAATGGAGTGTATATTGATATTCTACATAGAGAATGGATCGATGTAGAAGCAAGATAGGGGAGGACCTGTCCGTCAGCGTCCTTCCTGGTTGTACCGGATCTCAAACCTTCCACATTTTGGGCACTGACGGGTTGGAGAATGTGAGTGAAATGGGTCACGTTCCAGATCCCGCACACACGTGGATGAGAGGGATTATGGTCCTAATTGCTCTCTATACAGTTTTCTTTTCTACCAGTATATCTGTTTTCCCATTAATTGACTTGTACATGATGTCATATTTGAAGATTATGATTGTAAATAAATAATATGTAGTATACCATGCATCTCATATTAGATTACATGTATATATTTTCATAGAAAATGCACAGTTTATAGAGCTATTTTCTTCCAATAAGGAAGCCCCTCTGGTACTCTTCCTGGGGAATTCTAAAGTTCAAGTAGTCGATATGAACCATTCAATTTGATCTCCATACGAAAATACACTTTTATATCAAATTTTACATTTTTTTAGAATTTTTAACTGTTTTTTTAGAAAGGTAGAAAATACTTGATCTAGAGATATATTCTAGATTATTTAAAAGTAGTGATCTACTACCTATCTAAAAAAATAGAAAAAAGGTTCTTAAAAATGTAAAATTTAATCTCCAAGTACATTTTCATATGAAATTAAATATGTTTGAACAGTTTATTTCGACCATTTGAACTTTTAAAATAGAGATATTGATCCATGATACAGACCAATTCATACTATGCATAATACCATAGAGTCACTCATCTTAGTATTATATTTCATTAAATAGATTGGCACTCAATGATTTACTATATTTATATTTCATCATGTAATTGATTTTATTTTCCTCCAAATCAACAATATATATATATTTTATACAACATGTGCCTCTCGCAGTAGTTAAAAGAATACAACATGTGTCTATATTTATAGTAGAACTAGGGTGCTCTTAAGTTCACCAAGCCCCTTTATGAACTCAACTCTAAGATCTATCGGATTAACTTCAAACGATGAATATAAACCGTTGAAATTCTAGCTTCTACTTTACGAGTGATGCGTCTACATGTGAAAATTTTAAAGTTTCAAATTAATTTTGTATAAAATCAAGTGGTCAAAATTAGAAGGTTTATAAATTAATTTTAATGCATTCATTTTTTGGAAGTCTTTTGACCACTTGACTCTATACAAATTTTATTTCAAATTTTAAAAATTTAAACATCTGAAGAGTTATGTATAATTCAATTCTCTGATGCAGAATTTTAAACATTATGATAATTGTAAATAATTAAAATGTAATAACCATGTATCTCATATTAGATTACATCTACATATTTTAATACTGGATACACTGTATGTATACTGAGATATTTTCTTTCAATCATGAAAACCCTCTAAGACTATATTTTCATGAGGAATTATAATGCTCATCCTTAATTCATTGAATTATCAATATTTTTTGGTTTCCCAAAAGTATCTTAGTAGAGTGAGGCAACTGTACTGTGTATATAGCGTATATTAGTCCGTACTTTTAATCAATATCTCATGTTAGATTACATGTACATATATTTTGTACTATTGTTTTAGATTGGTAAAATCACTAGACCATTCAAAAGTTGTGATTTTCTATCTATCTAAAATATAGTAAAAAAATTATAAAAAAATTAAATATGTAGTCTGCAAGTACATTTTTGTATGGAGATTATGTCGAATAGTTTAAATTGACTGTTTGAATTTAAAAAAAAATCTATTTATCCATAGTACAAACCAATGTACGCTATGCATAGCATAGTACCAGAGATTTACTCATCTTAGTATTTTTTATTCCTTTTTCAGAAGCAAAGCAAATGTTATTAATTATTTTGTTGCCACAATGTCCAAAGACAAATACCAGATTAAGTTTAATGGAAATATTTGGATGAAAAAAAGAAAAGAAATTAAACTACAAAATCATGAGCTCTGACATGGTGGGGGCAGAACACTCCCTCTCTTAAACCAATTTACATTCTGACATGCACTTGTAGTTACAATTCCATTACTTCCTTTTAAGTTAATATCCTTCAACTCAATCCCCCGGCAAGGAACACTTGCGCTGCAATTAAATTTAATTGCGACCGGAGTTGCACTTGTTCCTTTTATGTTCATGTAACGCACGTTTGTTATCGCCACTGCCGATTTCTACAACACACACACACACACACACACACACACAAACACACACAAAGAATTTAAACAAGGATAGATGATAGATCCAGTGTAGTATAAAACAAATTGATCAGTTGCTCTTGTAATCATCTCATGATCATCATTATTTTCATCCTACTTTTTTCATTTATATATCATATTTTGTAACTATTCTTGACATTTGCAATATTACTATTGTTGTCATTTATATATCATATTTTGTACCTGTGCTGCACAAGAGGCAGGGGAATCGCAGTAGAATTGATCGATGATTACAGGATTTCGCACATCACGCATGGCAATGTTTTTGAATACAATGTTCTTCACATAACCTTTGCCTCCCTACAATAATTAAGATCTAAAATATTATACAAATTCAAGAATAATCAACTAATTAAATTCTTATTAATTACATATAATTAAGTACCTGCCAAGTCTTGATCCTAACTCCATTTTTAGTACCATTGAAATATATATTGTCTACAGTCACATTTGACACACGACCGGTCGAACCCTTTGCTCCTAAGCTCCCGATACTGCATACAAAATGGCAATCAAAGTACTCAACCAGTAATTAATTAGAAAATATTAATGCTTAATTAGCTAGTATTATATTAATTAAAAAACCTGATTCCATTGCCGGGTCCGCAGACAATACTGTTAATTCTCACATTATCTGCACCGTTCACCATGGCTATGCAGTCGTCACCTTCATTTAATGAAATAAAGAAAATCAATCAAACCAAACCAAATTATAATATCCAACTATAGCATTTGAAAAAAAATATAACAGAAACTTGTGATTATGTACCATTTTGGATGGAAGAACCATAGATTAGAATAGCTGTCGTTGCGGTGACATGAATACCGTCTGTGTTAGGGGTCCATGAAGGAGAAGATATGGTGAGTCTAGAAGCAACGACATTTTGTGATCGATCGAAGGTGACATGTGTAGAAGGGCTATTTATTATCTTCAATTTCTCTACTGTCAAATTCTTGCAGTTGTTGAAGATTAGTGCCTACAATTAGTGTATACAAATATTTAAATTCATATATAATACAATTCATACTTACTAAAATTAGGTTTTATACTCCTAATATACAAAAAAATGGGAGAAATATTTGCCATACCGTTGGAGAGTCCGTGCAAGGCTGCAAATAAAATACGAAGAAACTTTAAATATTTTTGAATTGCAAGTATATAATTGCTAGAATTGTTGAAAAATATTTATGTCATGAAAAACTTACTAGAGATTTGTTGATTTTGCAAGAGATTTGCCACCATACATTTCCGTTGCCATCGATGATACCACCAGTGACAGTAAGATTCTGAACCCACGTAAATACAATCCAGACCCGTAAATTTTTTGGATCCCAATCACGTCTGTTTGGAGAAGCTACAAGCTTTCCTTGAATCTGATGAACAAAAATTGTCCTTTGAGTTTATATGTATTATAACAATACGGGTATTAAATATGTCAATAACGTATTTTATTGTATATAAGGATAAGTATTTGTTTCTGAGAAACAAATTTAAGTTTTCAGTATCAACACAGTACATCATTTTTATTTGGTATTAATTAATATTATAAAACAGAGCCACTGACCTCTGTTTCTTTTCTAAGAAAAAAGGAACCCTGTTAATGATTTTTAGAGCACTTTTTACATAAATTATGGGATCCATAATGATTTCTCTAAAAAAATATGGAAATAAATTATCTAAGTCCGACCTTGAATGTGATGCTGGAATTACAAGGACCCGCGAAAGTAATAGGTTTGAGCCGGTAGCTCTTTTGCGAAACCAAAAGAATCACCGGCTTCTTGGAAGAACAAACTGCGCTCCATGCATCTCGAAATGCCTGAAAAATAAAGAGAAAATAACAAAATTGTGTAATTTACATAATTTAATTAGACCATGATCAATGTTTAATTAATTAATTAATTAATTAATTACCTTAGTATCATCCGTAATTCCATCACCTTTCGCACCGAAGCTTTCAACTCGAACTGTCGTTTGTGTTGCCAGTGAGTTATCTATAGCATCACCATAGCAGCTTACCAGTTGGTTCAGAAATAGAAAAATGAGAGGAAATACATAAAATCTTATCATGGCAACACACTTGAAATCACATGAAGTACCATGTAGAAATGAGACTCTATATATAGTGTACATATAATGAATTGAGTATAATTGAAGTTGCTTAATTGACTATGCCTTTGATTAGGGATAAGGAGACATTGATCCGGGTATAGAGCATTTTTATTCTGATAAACACTTGTTACTAGAATTTAAAGTCAAAGAGTACTTGGGAGCTACATTTTTTTGCCTAGTAGGTATTTGTTAATTGTTAGATTTGACATGGGGATTTGCAAAAGATTGCTTTATGATCTATCTGTATATTAGGTCTGATAATTAAATTGATACAAGTACTTTTGGTACAAATTTGCTTTCTTCACTTTAATTATTTATATAGAGAGAGAAAGAGAGACTATGTTACTATGCATAGCGTATATTGATTCATATTGTAAATTAATATTTTTGTTTTTAAAAATTCAAATAGTTGATTTGACCTGTTCAACATAATATCCATATGAAAATGTATTTGCAGAATAAATTTTACATTTTTTAGAATTTTTTTTACTATTTTATTAGATAGGTAGAAAATCACTACTTGTGAATGATCTACAATATTTATATCAAGTGATTTTCAATTTATCTAAAAAAATAGTAAATTTTTTTAAAAGATATCAAATTTGATCTACAAGTATATTTTCATATAAAAATCATATTAAACAGTATAAATTGATAGTTTAAAATTTTAAATTAGAAATAGTACCAACAAATATACACTATACATAGTACTATATAGCCTCACTCAAAAAAAAAAAAAAAAATGCCACTTTAGATACCTACAGTAAAAGACCACATTTCCCTATAGTTAAGGCAACATTCCAATTTTATCAGAAGAAAAGCACACTGGGCCTTACTGTCTTAAAACCTCAAAGGAAAGAGAGTTCAGAGTTGGGCTGGGCTTTCCTTGTTAGTTCGTTAAGAAAAGGTATCTTATAAT
>CAXKVW010000435.1:0-148220 GCA_964058825.1 Carex arenaria
ATGGATCTGGATATCATTTATTTAAAATTCAAAAATTTCATGTCGAGCACATAATATCCTTTATAACACCAAGTAAGGTAAATTTTTTTGACACTTTACATTCGGTTCTCAACATTAAAAAATACTAATGGCCAATGTGAGCCGTTTAATATGATCTATATATATTGAAACCATATCAAAGGTCAAATTTTTTTTTTTTTTTTGTTATTTTTAGGCGGGAAAAAATATCTGCTGATCCAAACTAAAAGTAGCTTTAGATACGAGCCAGCAGAAGAATTGCTCTCATATAGTCATATGGTTGAAGTTCTTAAAACTTGCGCCAACTGTACAAAATTTTAAATTTAAGATATTAGTTTGACAGGTATAAATACTCAGCATGTTAGATATAAAGATTTAAATGCGTCAATTAGTATTAAATGTAAATGCACTAGCGACTTTATATAAGATGATTTCGGACAAAAGTTGCTAGTTGAAATTTTTTACTGAAAATTGAATACAAAGTTTCTACATATAAACCAAGAGATAAAAAAAAAAAAAGATTAAATGATTTCCATTAATTTTACTATCCTCCTATCAAATATATAACCGATAAGAATCAATTAAAAAACTTTCTTTATCTTTCCCTCTCTCTCTATTCCTTCTCTCTGGTCGTTATCATGGTATTTATTTCCTATAAATGAACCCACCCAATCGGTTAGGCCGCTACTGGCCATAACTGATTTAAGTGATGTAAATTATCTGATATGAACAAATGGACACAATTTTTCTAACATATTAAATTACGTGATGACGAAAGGGTACGAACGACATCGGAAGCAGAGAGGATTCGTTCTTTGTCAAACAAAATCTGATTAAAAAATGTCCCAGTTGTCCGATTAATAAATATGATTGCTAAAACCGTTCTCTACTTTATTTTTTTTATTTTTAGAGTTTGTTTATAAAATAAATCAGATATTTTGTTTGATTTTGTATATTAACAATAAGATTAATGGAACAATTTGAATATATATTTTTTTGTGTGTTTTGACCATTTTATCATTTTATCAAATCAATTAATTGGTTTTTTATATAAAAAAATTAATAAATATATAAAAATCAATGGATTGGTTTTCAAATGTACATATTATTTTTTTAAAATTTACTTTTTTAATTTTAAAAACAAACAAATTTAATCATTTAATTGTTATTTTTATTAAAACTCATTTTAATTTAAAAATTACTTATTTTTTTGTAAAAATATAAAATAAGTGTTTTATTTATGAAAAAATATGTTAGTATTCTAATTGGTCGATTTTTTAAAATAATGATACATTGGTCTACTACATGGAGGATTTAGAAGTTTCTGTAACCATAAGTTTTGAATTTTTTTTTAAAATAGAGTCGATTTTTACCATAAAAGCTGTTAGATTATGAAAAATATGTCCATTAATCATTCAGAGACATTATTTCCTAGAAAAAAAATATCTAGAGATACAATTTTTTAGCATTGTTATTGTAATTCACTTTTACATTTTCTTTTAATTTTCTTTACGGAAATATTTATTGATTTTTTTTATATAAAAACCAATCAATTGATTTGATAAAATGATAAAATGATAAAATGGTCAAAATACACAAAAAAATATATTCAAATTGTTCCATTAATCTTATTGTTAATATACAAAATCAAACAAAATATCTGATTTATTTTATAAACAAACTCTAAAAAAAAAAAAAATACTGTAGAGAACGGTTTGGCAGTCCGTTTTTGAAGTTAAAACTGAAAAAAGTCAAAAACGATTTGGCAGCCCGTTCTGGAGGATACAGAAAACGGGTTGCTAAACTGTTTCTTATAGTTTTTGTAAAAACTCGATTAATCATGCTGAAATTGGAAATTTTTTTTTTTAATTATGGTTTATAAAAAAAAACTCCATCAAATGCATTGCCGAAAGAACAAACGAAAAAGGAAGAAAAAAGGTTCTTTGCGTAAGAGCAGCCTTGTTTGTTTCAATAAACGAGGCGTGAGGTCACTGCAGTTGGAGAAGTGTCTAATCTCATCACTGTTCATCAGCTACTTTTATTTGCTGCTTTTATTTGAGTGCGTATCCTCTGAGATATCTCAATTTTTGCGTGACAGACGTGTCCGGTTCCTATTCGGGGAAGCGTAGGGGGCCAGTATTGTTTGAGCTTTGAGTTTGTGCAGAAAGTATTTGAACGAATGAGATATTCCAAAAAGTCACGCAAAGTTTGAGATATCTCAGAGGAAGCGAGTTCCTTTTATCTGGCTTATCTTTGTTTTTTTTTTTTAAAATTTATTTTCCAATACCTGGGCAATTCACACAGAATTTTTTTTATAAATCATAATTAAAAAAATTAATTTTAAAAATTTAATATGATTGATTCTGTTTTTACAGAAATCATTAAAAATAAGTTGTCAATTTATTCTAGATTTTTTTTCTCCACATAATAAGTTAGCAACTCATTCTTAACCAAATTTCACATAATTGTCCGGAACAATTCATTTTCCCACAAAGAACGAGCTACCAAAATGTTCTTTCTCTTTTATAAAAATATTTGTTCGGTTCCTATTCGGAGATTGGGCAGGGGCAGTATTATTCGTACTCTGAGATTGGTGCAAAACTATTTAAACGATTATAATTTTCATAAAGTCATGGGAATATGCAGGGGCAATATTATTCATACTTTGAGATTAGTGCAACACTATTTAAACGGTTATGATTTTCCATGTTTTGCGTGCAAAACATTGTGCAGGGGGGCAGTATTATTTCCGTGTTTTGCGTGAACGACGTGTTCGGTTCTTATTCAGGGATTGCGCAGGGTATTATTTCCGTGTTTTGCGTGAACGACGTGGCAACTCGTTCTAGAACGAGGCAACTACCACACACAATTCTGTAAAATTTGATCAAGAATGAGTTGTCAACTTATTCTGTGGGAGAAAAAAAAATTTAGAACATGTTAGCAACTCGATTTTTATAGTTTACTGGATTTCTAAAATTAATTTTTCTATTTATGTTTTATAAAAAAAATCATTCGCAAACGTACAAGGTGGACAAATTTTATGTAAATAATTGTTTTTCTAATCAAAATTTTCAAAAGTATTAATATCAATTACTACAAGTATCTATACTTATGAAATAAAATATTTATAACTATGTAGTCAACTATTTTTATAAGAGGAGGATTGACACGGTACCATAAACTAGAAAAAAATGATCATAACGAGTTACGCATTCAAGTATTAATATCTTATTTTTCAAGTGTTAATATCTTATTTTCCAAGTATTTATACCTATGAAGATTGACATAGAAACGAATACGAAGACTGAAAAGAAGGGACTATAGAGAAAGAGTTATGCAGAAATTTTATAATAATAATTAGTGGGGACCATATAATATATTTTTAGAAAAATAATTAGTGGGGACCATATAATTAGTTGGGACTATAGTACTTGAGTACGGAGATTTTAGAGTACTGAATGCCCAAATAATTATTCTATTATTTATTGTTAAGCATTAAGTACGAACTATGACATTCTATATCAGCAACTTTTTTTAGTAACTTAGGCTGTTTATTAACTTGAGTTATTTATGTGATGTTATGATTATATTTTTTTTGTATAATTGTGCTATCAACTTATCATTAAACATCCAATTATTTATAGATAAATATCTTATTAAAAAAATGTATATGAATTTCTTCATATGATAATGAGAATGTCAAATTGTGCGTCAAAATATAATCAATTAATTGCTGGTGCTACTGTGTCCATCCACCAAATACATACCCTTTTTTCCGACAAAATTTAAAGAAAGGAACGCGGATACGATGAAAAGACGATAATTAAGGAAAAATATTGTAATTGCGGGTTCCTGAAATAATGGGCCTGTTAAAAGCCCATTTAATAAGGCCTGTATCTTGAAAACTCAAAACCTAATTTGTAAAAGGCATAACCAAGGCTCCGGCCATATTACATTTATTAAAAGCCCATAAATATTCTTCTACCACTACCAGACTATCAGTAATCTATTTTGAACTTTTATTAGTCAAGGGTAATATATAATGTAAACGTTTTTCTTTTAAATGAAAACATTGCTTCCTATGCTTCGTAACTACATAATTAATGTGTTATAAATAAAAAAGGATACAAAAGAAAATTAATCTTCGTATTGTTGACATTTAATAGCCTGTTAGTCTAAAGACTAAAGAGTAATGAATGATATGATGAAAAAATCATCACATGAGCCCATAATTTTTTCATGCTCCATTGTACAGCAAGGAAAAATAGATCTTAAATTGCCGCACTGTTAGTTGGAAAACAAACACGAAACATAATCCACTGATTCTGTGAATATTCTATATTAGATATTTGAAATTAAGAATTTATGTAAATATTTACCTCATTGTTTGAATAATAACGATTCAACTGGTACAGTTCAGTACCAGCCTGTACCATCATACTAATCGAGGGATTTCGATGAATTTTTCTTTTTATCTTTTGATGTTTTGTCTAGTATTGCTTGACGAGTAGGAATTTTTTTATGTTTTGATTCTATTTGTGCAAAATTGTTTTGGAATGTATGGCTGAAAAACGATTATGTTACAATAACAACCAAAGAAACAACAACTGTCAGCACGGATATATTCACCACAAAGACTGCTTTCATGAAAATAGATGGCACAAAATGATGAATTTTTATATTAAGACCTATGAAATAAAAATCAATATCATTTGCTGTTCAGTTGGAATTTCAAGTCTTTAACTCTCTAGGTAGAGATAGCGAGATATTATTGTTGAGGGTTCGGTAATATGACTGTACACTATATAGTTTATAGCAGAAAAGTTTTGATTCTAAAAACCATAGTTGTAATTAGAGTTTTGTTGGAAGTCAAAATCCAGGGAAAGACGTAGAGATAGTGAGGAGTAATTACTAGCTAGATCACTGATTAATACAAAGCAAATCTAAATTAAAGTTCTTCCAAGTTTTGAATGCTTTGACATCTTTGTCCCTCACCTTATGAATTATGATGGACTTGTACTTCAAACTTACAATCAAACCCACGATTTTTAATCCACTGTCTTTTATTTTGGTTTTAGAGAGAAGTAAAACAATTTCTTTTATTCCAGTCTTGCCTCTTGGATGTTTTCTGTACTTTGTTTTAATCTTCTTATAAATCAGATCATAAAATAAGAACTTGAATCTGGAGCCAAATTTGAGGTTTATGTTGTTAACTCATTCTTCTAACCCAAGATACCACTTACAATGTTTACTGGTACCATCTCTGGTACCAAATCAATTGCAACATATCACCTAAACATGTCTATCATCAAAATATAGTAAAAGATACCAAAATAACAGATTATATCTATCCAACCTTTACTCAAAAAGAAAGCAAAGACAGACAAGAAAATTTACAAATACTGCTGCACATTAGTTGGTAAAATGTCTATGCTTCTCTGTTTTTTTTTTTGATAGGGCAAAGTAGTATTTTCAATCGATTTTTAGTCCCTTGGATGCAGATTTTTTGATAGTCAGTGGCTTCAAATGCCTACTAACAATTCCATTGATAAAGCAGCATTTGAAATTTTGAAGCCACCAATTGAAAGGATAAATCATTTATGCCCCTCCTGTAAATAAATAAATAAAACTTGTAAAGTGTATTTCGAGTATTATTATTTGAAGATTATTCTAGAAATAATTGTGATTATGCTAATTGACCTAGATCAATTAGCTACAAATTGCCTTTCTATCCTTATTATCATTGCTCATGAATGTACAAGTGAAAATTGAAAAATTAGCTATACCTTGGATTTCATGCGAGTCCATGCATGTTGTTTTGTTGTGCAGGTGATTCCACCTACAATTGATCAATGAAACAGGGTAACCTGTTTTACCAAAATTATCCCGGCCACAAACACATGTCAACTAACAAAACAGACCGTCAGTTTTATCACAATGGCTCCGTTAATAATGTGATTTATTTAATAAATGCGTTAGTAAAATCATGCAAATTCACAGATTGGATAACTTTCATGCAAGATATGGTCCCAATATGGTTTTGCAGGAAGTAATTGCTCTTGATGGGAAGTACCCACTTTTGAAATGGAGCAAGGGTAGAATGGCATTTTGACACCTACCCTTTTTAATTTCTCTGTTTTTTTTTTGTCTTCTTTGGTTGGTCTAAATTTTCAAATACATAGTAAGGTCGCTACTATCTTCCATAGCTAACACTTTGCACGTGAAAATGAGTTCAATTCTATTACGCATCCGACTCATTAAAATATATTGTACAAGTTTATCCAACATGTCGCAAGCATTTACATGATAATTAATTAAACACTAGGATAGATGCCCAAGTTAGCCGATAGAAGCAATTTCTGTACGGTTGGGTGGTGGCAGCAGTACTTCATTAGCAAGGTAAATATAGCTTCAAGTTAACAAAATTATAAAACAACATATATCGCTGCCTTCATTCATTACACTTAATATTTGGGAGAAAGTTTGCAAGTTCGAAGAAATTGCCTGAGCAATAATCGCATGCGCAAAATTTGATGGACCGAAAACAATGAATTCGGTATAAATTAAATTTGCATATAATTTTATCCATCTCGGTGCATTAAAAAAATAATATACAAAATTCATATTTTTTACATCAAAATTTATGTGAAAATTGTCCAAAAAGTAAGCTGAATTTTTTTATATGTATGTCATATATATACTAATATACAAAATTTTAATGCGCTGCATTGATCAATAATGTAAAATTTTTAATTTCTATATAATTTATCATTTCCGGTGCAAGATAACGAGGAGAATAATAGTTAACCCTCCTCGAGTTAAGAAAAAAGAAAACAAAAAAGAGAGAGAGAGAAGGAAATAAAATAACGAGGAGAATAAATTTCTTACCTTATAAATTAGAAGGGAACGAATAAAGAAATAAATAAAAAAGCTTTTCCTATTCATGTCTGTTAATTATTTTTATCTTATATATAAATTCTTCATTAGCAAACAAAATAAACATCTCACTTTGTCCCCTCTCTCTCCCTTTAATTTCCCAAATCCAATTTGACAGCACACCCTTAATTTTTAAGTGCCGCTTGTCTCCCTGTATGTCCCCATATTTTTTAATCAGTCCTTTAAAAGATTCTCAAATTTTGGTAATATTCTTTTAAAAGTGTTAGAAATAGATATATAGAAACACTGTTTCCAGTGTAAATAAAAATGGCAAATTCTTTTCCAGGCCAACTTTAAGCATGCAGTTGTACGTGCACCCCACCTGAACAGCAGCAGATCGTACAATAATTTGATCCTGAACATATCTATGCACAGCTACATCATTATAATAGATACTATGACGTTGGGAAGTCATAATCATAGATAACAAGGCGTGTCGTATTAAACAAATATGCTGATTGGGTGAGTAGGAATCATTAAACAAAGGCAAGTGACAAGATACCAGATTGGTGAATTATATCTATATATTCAGCTCTCCAACCAACCCATACCTGTCGAACTACTTCGGTTTGTACAAAAAAATATCGCATTTGAGATATTTTTTGGGCGGTGTCGCTGGAGTTTGATATTATAAGAAACCTGCAGAACTAAACAATCTTTTTTCCGAACATTTGATCAGATGCATTGATTGTATCCATCCATTAAAGCTAAATATGGTCGGTTAAAATATCTTGATATTTTATGAATATTTTTAAAATCAAATAATATAATGAATCATTTCATATAATCTATATTAATTTGTTTTGATTGTAATCAAGACCGGGAAAAAAAATCATTGTCTAAAAATTATTACAATGAGAATTTTACAAGTTTTTAATGCAGTAATTTTAATTTATGTATAGTAAAATGACACATCACACATACCATATTTAATAATTTTATTTCAATATTTAAATTTAAATTTAAGTTGTTGAAATTAAAAAAAAAAAATACAAAGATGGGAAAGCTTTCCCTAAGTTGATAACGTTACCGCATATCAGAAAACAATTATTTAGTACAAAATCGTGTCCTTAATTTGCCACTTTTTTCCCCACTTGAAAGAATCCATCCGTGCATTATAAGTAACGCTAGGACTGAAGACTTGCAATTGACAAGCAAACAAGTCGGGACCGCAAATCAGCAATAACATAATTCCAATTTCCAGCCGATTGATTAAGTTGATCGCGTCAAACAATCCAACACACTCAAATCGATCGTATCTAATTAGTCGACGTCGGACCCACACGCCTGATTAAGATGTTACGTAATTGAGCGTGTACACATCTCTGATGTTGTGTCCCAATCACCACTCAGAGCGCCATCTGACGACGCGTTGTGCTGTGCCACGTCCCCTTCATTAATTTAACGGACTCTTTCTAGTCATTTTCTTTTCTCCGTGTAGACCCGCTCTGGCTCTGCAGTTTCGCAGCAATTAAATTAGAGAGGAGGGATCTATTTACAATATTTGTAAGTTATAATATCTTATAACAATTTGATATTACAATTTTAAAAGTTTAAACAGTCAATCCAAATCGTTCAATATGATATATATATGTTTGGAGATTAATTTTTATATTTTTTTAATTTTTTTTTACGTATTTTACAAAACTGTTGTTTTTAGACAATTCTGGACCACTGAAACAACAATTTTGTAAAATACTTAATAAATAGTAAAAAAAATTCAAAAAAAAATGTAAAATTTGATCTCCAAGCATATTTTAATATAGATATCATGTTAAACTGTTTGGACTTCTAAAATTGCAAAACTGAATTGTTGTAAGATGTTGTAACTTACAAATATTGTAAGTGGATCCCTCCTCTAAATTGAAATAGGTACACTGGCCATCACTATCAATAAAAAACATAAACAACTACATGAAAATGCTCCCGGAAGCCAAAGCCGAACAATTCTATTTTTGCTGAGTGGATTCATACCTACTTTAAACCTAAGAGCATCTACATCTCTGGTATTATGAGAGTTTTTAATATTATGTGGCAGTTTCAATGATGTGGGAGAGTTTCTTATTTAGAAACTATGCATGAATTTTTTTTTATTAAGAAATTATTTATAAACTCCATACTGGCTAAATGTTGGCTCAAATTATTTCTCCTTTTTAATTTATTATTGACATGGCTTAATAGAAACTCTAAAATTAATTTCAGAGATGTAAGAGTTAGAAACTTTAGAGAAAAAGTAATTAAAAGTTATTTAGAAACTCATTTGAAATGCGGATCAAGATATTAACGCTGGAATGTAGATACTCTAAGATATTTACATATGAGTGAGCCTATGGTACTATGCATATCACGGATGGGTCCGTGATGCGGTTCAATATCTTCGTTTTCAAAGTTCTAACGGTCGATCCGAACCGTTCAACATGTTTTTCATATGAATATGTACTTGCCGACCAAATTTTACATTTTTTTGAATTTTTTTACTATTTTTTTAGATAGGTATAAAATCACTTGATCCGAAAATTCTGGACCATCCAAAAACAGTGATTTTCTGCCTACTTAAAAAAATAGTAAAAAAATTCAAAAAAATGTAAAATTTGGTCGGCAAGTACATATTCATATGGAAAACATATTGAACGGTTCGGATCGACCGTTAGAACTTTGAAAACGAAGATATTGAATCGTATCACGGACCCATCCGTGATATGCATATTACCATAGGCTCACTCTTTACATATTGTTCCTATTTGATTGTGACATAAAGTTATAGAATAAACATCTTATTTTGTACTTATACTATTAAATATGAATAAAGTTTGATGAAATAATATATAACAAAAGTTAATTCATGTTGTTATAAATTAATTCACTAAATAAGTGAATTAACTTTTTCTAGGTTGTTGAATTCACTACTCTTCAAAGAATTTTTTTTTTTTTTCAAATTTACATATGTAGATATTCTAAAAAATCATTTGAGTTGCTGAAATGTAGATACTCTAAGAAATTACATATTGTTCCTGTTTGATTGTGAGATAAAATTATAGAATAAGTATCTTATTTTGTACTTGTACTATTAAATATGAATAAAATCTTATGAAATAATATATAACAAAAGATAATTCATGTCGTTATAAATTAATTTACTAAATAAGTGAATTAACTTATTTTAGGTTGTTGAATCCACTAGTCTTTAAAAAAAACTTATTTCAAATTATATTGTTATTGCTGTTGTTACTATCATTATCATTATTTTTGTCATCATTACCATCATTATTATTGTTGTTGTTGCTACTGCTACTGAAATATTAATTAATATATAGATTTAACTTTTAAAGAAAGAAAACCATATAAATAACAAATATGATCAAATATTAATTAAGTTGTAAATCTAATTTTTGAAGAAAGAAAACCATGAACTAATGTATGGAAGAGAAGGAATATTATTATTTTCTAAAATGCTTTCAAGGAATGAAAATTTTATAATAATGAGAGAGATATATACTTTTTAAAGGAAAAAGTTAATGAAGAGTAAATTTGTCTATATATTCAAATATTTCGGTAATATTGTGTAAACATAAATATTAGTAGCGTTAGTATCTTGATCTGCACATTAGAGCATCTCCATCTCTGCAACTTAAATAAGTTTCTAAATAATTGTTAACTACTTTTTAAAATTAAGATTTCTAAAGTTTTTAACTCTCACATCTCTGATATTAATTTTAGAGTTTCTATTAAACCATGCCAGCAATAAATTAAAAAGGAGAATTAATCTAAGCCAATCATTTAGTCTGTACGGAGTTTAAAAACAGTTTCTTAATATGAAACTTTACTGCATAGTTTTTAAATAAGAAACTTTCTCATATTTTTGAAACTGAATTAGAAACTGCCGCATCAGATTTGAAGCTCTAATAATTTCATAGATATACATGCTCTTAGTATCATACATTTAAATTTTTTTGTCCTATAATTTTGCAAGAATTGTGTGCATCCAATAATTTTCTGCAACGCCTACTATGTAAACCATTGTGTAGCAGATCTGTCTTAGAGGCTTAGCGGGTAAATATGATTTCGCGCTCCGCAGAAATATGATTTCAGAAGAGCAAACTACCTATGTGAGAGAGAGGACGCACTGATGGCATGTGCGAGCCACGCGTCTTCCAACCGCAATGCCAACCATTGAAGGAATCACATCCTCTGAGATATCTCAAACTTTGCGTGACATTTTGGAATATCTCAATCGTTCAAATATGTTCTCCACGAATCTCTAAGCTCAAATAATAATGCCCCGTACGCTGCCCCGAATAGACACACGACAAGTCGGTCACACAAAAATTTGAGATATCTCAGAGGATACGCACTCCCATTGAAGGCGATAGCACGCGGAGGCTTTTGTTTTTCTGCCTTCGGATCATCTCTGGATAAATCTATACGCTCTTCTCGTAAGAGTATGCAAATAGCACATTTTTTCTCGCAACAGGAATAACTGCACACTTTTCTCCACCGTTCCTCTTCGGATTGGTTCTGAACTTTTGATGATTTCTTTGCTCCGCCATTTTCACGAGTCCGTATCCTCTGAGATATCTCAATTTTTGCGTGACCAACGTGTCCGGTTCCTATTCGGGGCAGCGTAGAGGGCCCAGTATTATTTGAGCTTTGAGATTCGTGAAGATTGTATTTGAACGATTGAGATATTCCAAAAAGTCACGCAAAGTTTGAGATATCTCAGAGGATGCGAATTCCATTTTCACTCGAACTCCCATAAAAATGTATAATTATGAAAAGAGTATTTCAAATTTTTTGTTTGAATGTCCATTCTTTTTAATTAAATCCACATGATTTAAACTTCCGATTGGTGAAATATTATAAATAGTAAATTAATTTTTTTTTTGAAAAATATTAATTCTTGATTACTATTTTTTCTCGAAAATTGTTTTTAAAAAAATGTGACTTACTGACATGTCTGATTAAACTTTCCTTTCACAAAATTTATAGTATCTTTTACATTGTGAACTAATTAAAGTATGCTTATAAATTGACAAACTAAACTAGCTGAAAAAATATGTGGTTTTGAATATGTTGACTATTTAAATCTTTGTGAAACCTTTTGTACCGACCTAGTAAGATTCCGCAACAGTACATAAAATAAATTTGGAGTTATCTGCTCGGAATATAAACTAGAAAACATGCATGCATCAAATCTATTAATTTCCATATTTACAAGTTGAATTTTTATTCAGTAGATTTGATGAAGTTACATTCATTTCTGTTATCATAATATGTAGCAGTAATACAATAATACAGTAATAGTACTGCATTTGCTGGGGACTCTTTTGTTATCCATTGTTAATTTGTTTTGGTAATTGAATTTCCACTGACATATAAAATGCCACGTCCCATTTATAATACTGCCATATATTTTTTGTATGGTACATTGGTACAATTATATCTCCGTGTAGACCCTCTTGTGGTTGTGGCTGCATCCCCAGACGTGAGACATACTGTCCTCATTCACAGATCAGCTGGTCCAAGTTGTACATTAATAGTTTAATTATATATATTAGGGCCGTCTCTCTCCAATCATTAGCGTGCTTAATTAATGTTAATTAGTACCTGCTGATAATTAAGTATACCAAGTAATAGTATGAGATTATGTGGCGTTCATTAGAGGAGCATACCGATCTGTTTGCTGCTTGCTGTTTGCTGTTGAAAAGCATGTGAACTGCAATGTCGGCCAGGTGATTTATCCCCTGACGATGGCAAAGGATCCTAGGTGTCTCCTTGACTTACTTACGCTTAAAAATTATTTTTCAGTGAATAAATACTTTTTTTACATGATAGAGCAATGTCACAATAGTTCGTATATTGATATTTGAATTATTAATTATGTAACAAGTATTATGATTGGTGATGTATAAAAAAAATCTCTTATAACTGTGGATAGAACCGTGAAAATATACCAACAGAAAAGTGTTTTTTCTATTAGGAACATGAATATCTGCGAGGATATACCATACTATTCCATTGTTGTAGTTATACGGAGTCAGAAGTAGAAAGAGAGAAAAGAGTGCAACACCTCATATAAATTATTATTTTTAATAGAACTTTAAATCTTTTAACTTCTATAAAAAAAAACTACTATCAATAGACGAACTATACAATATAATTAGTTAACACCTACTTATAATACAGCTCTTTCCTATCTCACTTTCTAGTTCTATCTTTGATCATACAACTCTACAAGATTCTTGTAACTTTAGAAAGTACTTCTTAATTTTGTTTCATATATTTCAATAATTAATTAAGAGGATTGACTAATTTTTATGGAGGAACTATTGTTGAAACGTCACACTTTGTAAATTCTCCAGAAAAGAAAAATGATATATGATGATACAATATTCTTAATTTATAAAATGTAAGTCACTATCTTTTTTGTCGGTGTTTTTATTCATAAATTCAAGCTTTGTTCAAATAAGAAGACGAAATTAAATACCAAATTAAGCTTTGACTTTGTTTACTGCGTGACATTCTACAAATCTATATTAGACCTTTCCTTGGACAAATTGTCCAAACGAGCTAGCTGGAGCTTGCAGTCACAGGGTTGCTCACTTGCTCATATTGCGGCCCCATTTCGTGCCACGTGTCAAGGGCGGTTTGGTGGGACCCACTAAGCCCGTAAATGGGTTACCTATTCGACCGCAAACATTATCCGCTAATTAACCAATTAACTCTTCTTCCCTGGATCGCGCGAATTCGCATCCTCTGAGATATCTGAACTTTTGCGTGTTTGCTTGAAAAATCGAAAATCGTTCAAATACGTTCTGCACGAATCGTAAAGCACAAATAATACAGCTCCCTGCGCTAACCCCCAATAGGCACCGGACACGTCGGTCACGCAAAAGTTGAGACATCTCAGAGGATACGCACTCGGCTAGCGCGGGGATAGGAATGTACGTGTTTCCTTTCATCGCAAGTCTTGATCTAATCTTGTCAAGTGTATCGTTTCATGTAGCAGTTCCCTGTTTGCCTTCATCAACTCACCCGTTACATTCTTCTGTAATATGAAGCGTTTCATAGGAACCAAATCATTTCAAAGACAGGCGCGCCATCCTCGAAGCGACTCTTCTTCTCTTATCAATCTCCACGTGTCCTTTGTTACACCTGTCAGAAGATGGAAGCACTCTGTTCAGATTCAGACATCAACACGTGTCATTAAACAGTTCCATCAGTTAACTTATATATATTAGTCGAGCCCTCTCTGAAACCAAGACATTGAAAATTGTACAGAAAAAAGGAAAATCAAATCAAGAAGTCCGTCTCCTTTTCCATTCTCCTCTGTTCTAAACAAATGACCCATTTACCAAAACGAAAATTTCTTTCTTTACCAGCTGTGTATCCATGCGAGGCCATCTCGCCTAACACTCTCCTCCCTTCTCTCATCTCTCTATGCCGGGAAATCCTTGCAAAGCGAGTTTCGGGTTTGTATCCAATCCACCGACGAGCTGTTCTTGAAGCAGTTCGGGAGGTCGGCCTCCTTTTGGTTTTCTTCGAGGAAGTTTTCAGTTCCGGATTCGGGGACTTCCCTGAGTCGGCAGTTGTGTGTTTGTTGGAACTCCATTTCGCCCTACAAAAAATCCAGTTCTTGCTTCACGGTTGTGGCCAGAGGGGTGCTCGATTTTGGATATTGATGCGGTCGAATTTGGTGCTATCAGAGTTCCGGGTTCAAATCCGTTCCATTGCTACTGCACTTGATGTGCTACCATTGGAGTCTATTGATGTCTCTCCAGAGGCAAAGGAGCTGGTACGGCTTCTATCAATGCAAGCATGGACAGTTGAGATTGAACTCAGTAAATGCGACGATCTGGCAATTCGAACTGTTCGCTCAGTTCTTAACCAATTCAAACGAGGTCTCGACCCGGATAAACTAGACCTTAAACGGGTGTTGGACCATTTGCAAATCCGTAACTGGTCTGATTGTGATGATGAGCTTTCATTCCTAGAACATGAGCTTTTTACATTCATGGAGGAAGGGGATAATAATGGGGTACCTTTACTAGGTAGCTTAATTGGTTTCATGCTCTATTGTAGGGTTGTAATATTCACTTCGATGGATATCAAACGGTTTGAGAGAAAAGAACCCACATCCCGGTTGATATCCATCGATTGGCTGAACCCAGAGAGTTTACAATGTCCAATCTCACTCGAGCTTATGACTGACCCGGTTATGGTCTCATCCGGTCAGACATATGACCGGGCATCGATCAAGAAGTGGTTCAAATCGGGCTGCCGAACATGCCCTGTAACCGGAAAATTGCTTATTAGCACTGATCTTGTACCCAATTTGGCCGTACAGAGGTTAGTTGAGCAATACTGCCATAGAAATAACATACTCATTGATGAGCCGAGTACCAAACCCAGGCACGCAGTAGATAAAACTACCGTTCCATTTAGTCCTGCCTCGGCTGGTGCTATAAGGCGGGCAGTTTCATTCTTGGTATGCAAAGTCTCCAAAGGAGGCACAGAAGAGAAGAGGAAGGCCATTTATGAGATGAGAAAACTGTCCAAATCTAATGATTTTCATAGAATGTGCTTGGTTGAGGCCGATGCAGTACCTTGGCTTCTGTATGTTCTCTCGTCATCAGATGCATTCATCCAAGATAATGCCGTGGCTGTACTGTTAAACCTTTCTAAGCATCCAAGTGGCCAAAAGGCGATTTTCGAATCTGGTGGTATCGGGCTTATAATTGATATAATTAAGTATGGTTTCAAAGTGGAGGCTAAACAGAATGCTGCTGCAGTACTGTTCTATTTATCCTCTGTCGAAGAGTACCGGGTTGAGATAGGCAACATCAGTAATGCAGTACCAACTCTAGTGCAGTTGCTCCGAGATGGTATGTACCGGGGCAAGAAGAATGCTGCTGTGAGTCTATTTGCCTTGCTAGAGAGCCCCGAAAACCACCCTAAGGTCGTCTCAGCCGGGGCAGTCCCAGTTCTAGTAAGTCTACTAAAATGTGAAAGAAGTGACATTGTATATGATTCAGTTTCAATCCTTGAGAAGATAGCTGAAAGTCATGAGGGAACAATAGAAATCATTAAATGCTCAGCAATTGCACGGGTCGTGGGTGTTCTTGAATCTTCAACATCCCGATCCTGTAACGAGCACTGTGTGTCTCTTCTATTTTTTCTTTGCACCAATGCTGGAGCTGTGGTGGTTAGCCAATTGGGGAAGATGCCGGCTTTGATGGCTGAACTCTACAGGCTAGTCACAGAAGGTACTGCTGAGGCCAGGAGGAAGGCCAGGTCCCTATTGGATCTTATACACAACCATAATGAATCAGAGTATCCTGTAGTTATCGAACCGACCCAAATCCGAGATCGTGTTATCCATGTTTTGTAGAAGCACTATTTAATAACTTTTTTTTCTTTGTTTGAATTTTTTTCTAGTTTCGTATTTTTGTTCAATCTCAGCTCGGTTTTTTGAAGAGCTGAGATTGAGATTGACATTGATAGATGATTGTGTATAAAATGAGAATAAGGTGGGTGTGATATAATTTATTGCTGTTCGTTGCATGCGTCATGCACATGTAATATGGAATAAAGGGACATATATAGTATTATGTTTATTGGTGGACAATCAATACTGTTTATGCATTTTTTTTTAAAGTTCGGGCTGTCGGCAGGCCAATAGCCTACCGACAGATTTCATTAAAGAAAAAAATTATTTACACGCATAGTTTGAAACTAAATCATATATATTTAAACCTATATTTACAATGATTTCTCAAGCCTCCTGTAATACAAAAAGTGCTACTAGCATCATTGTATACAACCTAGCCGCATATCTAACTCGTGGTTGTGTTTTGCTTTTCATTCGACTCCAAGCATGTCGTGTTCCAGTGCTGTATTTCCCTAGTCGTTTCATGGATGAGTAGCCGCACCTCACAATTTTGCTGGGAGAAGAGTGTTATTTCTCTCTCGCTAGAGTGCCCAGGCTCCGGCTGCCCAAGTTACATCCCATAGTGGTCTTCTGTCATCCCTCAATGCACTCCTGTACTCCCACAGTCCCACCAAATAAATATTCGGCAATGATTCTCCTCTCCCACTAGACACTGTGATGTTGAACGTTGCGAGGAGGCCTCTCCAAAAGCTCTCCGCACATTGGCAATGCCATTGTTTATGAATTGTTACTCTTTGATAGTGCTTTTTTATACGTGCTGTACCAGTCACATCCGTTTCAACACGTACCGACGACCTATATAGATTCAATTTCGTACTATATTTTTATTTTACTTTCTACTTTTCTGTTTTGATACGGGTCAAAATCAAATACATGCTGATTGTATGGTACATGTTTGAATTATGCGCATGGTAGTAAGTTTATTAATCAGAAATAAGAAGAACAGCAGAGCAGTACAATAACCTCAAAGATCATATTCACCTCGAAACCTTCATGCGTGTTATTTTACCTACAACATTTTATAGAGCAATACAACACGGTATCACCATGCTGCTGAACACACATTAAAAAAAAAAAAAAAGTCATGTGGAATTATTCATCCTAGAAAAGGTACTTGATGAAATCTCTTAATAGAGGCGCCGGCACAAGGTAAGTCCATCTGCAATGGACAGCTGGCACACCTCAATTTGCGGATTGGCAGCAAGAACTTTGTTTAGCTCAACAATCACATCTCTGTTGCCAGTATCCCCGCGAAAAAGAGGCTCGTCAGGGGGGGCCGCCACAAGTCCACTGTACAAGCTGTTGTCATAAGCTATCACACCTCCGACCCGCACAAGTTCCATTACTCTTTTGTGGTAGTTAAGGTAGTTACTTTTATCTGCGTCTACAAATACAAAGTCGAACACCCCCCTGTACTTCTCCTGCCAATTCTAGGCTAGTGAGAATTGCTCATCAAGTTGAGCATATACTACTTTGGTTGAATACAAACAAAAGTTTTAATCAAAACCAGATCGAAGTTGTCATTCTCTGTTTTATTAGACCATCTTTGTACAGCAACCCTTGATCTCAGAACCAGATACCAGTACAATTTGCTGACTCAGTTACTGATAGAGAGCCAGCTAGCACACATAGTATGTCATCTGGCTAGTGTTTGTTTGGTATTCTTCTAGTTTCGTTTCTAGTTGGTATTGCTCAAGTATAAGTGGTAAAAAAAAAATTAAAACATGTAAATATTGGAAGAACAAAAGAAAAGGCCAAAACCTACAGCATAAATAAAGACCAGCATAGTTTTTTTTTACCTCAGTAAGTAGTTGTTCTAAGATTGTCAGGGCGGGGCCCTCTTGAAAATCAATCTTGTGGGCCACTCTAGCCTTCTCTATTACTGGCAGGCCTACCTCGTACATCTCTCGGTTAATGTCAATTGCCAATATCTGCACATATAAATCGCAAATCAGTAAAATTTGGTTCATAAATCTGGTAGAATTCTTAGTCTAACATATCCGGATATAGTTAACAATGAGAACTTGAAGTTGAAAAGGTCCCATTTTTTTTTTTTGGAAATTATAGAAAGGTCCCAATTCAAACTCTATAAAGTATTGACAACGTTTAGTAATCAATAAGAATATAAAAATATGTTATTAACCTTGCCATCATCCGGGATGGCAAGAGCGGTGTTGAGGAGGGAATATCCAGTGTATACACCAATCTCCATGGTGTTTTTAGCATTCATTAGCTTAAGCAACATGCTGAGAAACAGAGCCTCATCAGGCGGCACGGCCATGTGGGACCTAATTGTCATTACAAGAACAACTAAAATATTACTATGTAAATTCTATTTTTGGTAGCAATTATTTTGTTTCTGTATATTACCTTTCAAATTAATATTCTTGTAATCAAAATACCTTGGTACATTGGCAGTTATGTTGCGCAGTTCTTTCAAGCAATCCGGCTCCCGTGGATATACAGATGTATCCAATATATACTAAAATTTAAGGGCCAAAAATGTTCAGCACGTGTACTGTACAGAAAAATTCATGATGGAAAGATAGTGTTGTTTTTGGTTCCTAATGGAAAAAATTGTCAATTACCCTTCAATTAGCAGACTGATGGTTGTTTATTGCCGGACAATACTGGTTTGCCTATTTTCCGTTTTCTCTCGTGTTACTAAATGTTTGATGAGCCCAAATGATAAGTTATAGTAACAAAAGGAATTTTTGCGTAATTAAGTGGTACAGCTTGCCTTCCTGTTTGGAATTTGATGTATGCTAATTTGAACTGGTGTACTGGTAATTCATAGTTTGAAAATTGTAATGCCTTTTTTTTTTTTTTTTTATAAATTGTAGTGTAGTTAGAGTTTAGGAGGTGCTTGTGGACTGTGTAAAAACATTTTCTTATTTTAATACAAACGTTAGTGAGTATCTTGCAAACTGACCTTAAAAAAAAAAGTGGTACGGCTTGGTGCTTTCATAGTGATAATAACCATTAACCAATAATATCTTGTACAGGCAAACCTGATATAGAGTCTCGCTCTTAAGTAGAGTCTTCGGGCCTGACCATGCTGAAGGTTTTTCCATCCCCTCTGCTAGTCTGTCTGTCTGCTCTTTGCGAGAGAGAGAGAGTGTGTGTGTGGTGTGTGTTGGTGGGGGGGCGGGGGGGGGGGGGAGGGCGCTTTGCTTGTGTGTGTAATCCAATATATCAATATATTTTGTAGATTGTAGAAAATAGAAAGCTGATCATAGAAGAAATTGAATTCTGTACTGTGCCACCACCAAAGGATTCTTCTATAGGGCTAAAGGGCTTAAAGTGCTTTATGCTCTGATTTGAGATAAAGGAGAACCGAAGAGTAATCTTCAGGAATTGATTACAAAAAAAAGAAGGAAAAGGGTAGATTCAGGCTGGCTGTTGGGTACACGCTTGGCGTACTAACTTGGTATACACTTGGCATACTTGCTCTGATTGAACTTGTTTATCTTCATATCAAACCAAAAAAAAAAAAACTTGCCGGCATTTAAATCAGTGATGATTTTATTGCCTTCTTAAAATTGAATAGAAAAAAAATAAACAACGATGCTATTTTATAACATCCAATTATTTTTTTTTTAAATTTATTTGGACTCACTTGTAAAATCAGATAACTTAAAGACTATATAAAAATGCAAACTTGAAAAAAACAACAACGTAGTATTCTGCGCCACACGGCTCCCATGCATACCCTCCTAACTAACCTTCCTAATTTTCTTAAACTCTGGACTGTAGAAGAAGGTACATAGAAGGAGAAGGGAGATGCAGGGTGACTTATTGGAACCTATGTTTATTTGTTTTAGAACACAAGAGAAGGAAGAGGAAGTTGTTGCATCATTAATTCAACGTTGGATTAATATGTAAAATAATTATGCACTGTATACTGTCAATTTATGCTCAATTAAAAGTGAGCATTTGCAGTTTATAATTTATTAAGCAATAATGTACCATATAGGATGTGGGTCTTTAATGTGTACAACTTAAATGGTAATATTCATTTTAATGATGGGCATTGAATAATTATCAAAATTAGACAGCCAAGAGATTTCTTGGGTTGTATATATAATTTGGTCCTCCAGAATATAAGACATCTTGAATTCATCTCTTGTTGTCCCATTAGACATGAGTGTGAGAGAATTTTAGATAAGACAGAACTAAATGATGAGACTCTCTAAAGGACCTTGCTATTTTGAAAGAACCAAATAGATGATGCTCTTATGCTGTTGGTTCGGGTACGCTTCCGCTATTCATAGGGGCTGAACCAGGATTTGAATATAGGGAGGCAAAACATCATTTAAAAAAATAATGAAAATAATTTTTTTATAACACACAATCTTTCACTATTTGAGTTCATAAAAAGATACTTAAATAACTAGCATCAATAAAATACCATGTCTATCAAAACTAAATTAAAAACATGAAATTCATATATTATTTAAATTTCGACCTATGATTTCCTAAAAAATCAAATTCAACAATTATCTCATCTGAAGTAATCTTATTAGCTAGTTCCTTCTCAATATAAACAAGCATGTAGTCTCTGAGAAATTCGTCACCCGTCTTATTTCGAAGCGCAGTTTTAACGAGCTTCATGGCTGAAAAATCTCGTTCTGTAGTAGCAGTTGAGACAGGAAGAGTACCAATTAGTCAAAGCAAGCTATCAACTAGATGATACACAGTGGATTTGCCAATTTCCACTAGTCGGTGACATAAGTCAGCCAACAATGAGGAGTCTTTAAGAACTAGGTTGTTTCTCATGTCAATCTCATAATGTCGCAATTGACATTCTAACAGAGCTTTTTCTTGACTAGTAAATCGACCGGGTATAATTTCTTTGCCAATTTACATGCATTTTCAATACTAAATGACTTCACTTGTCTTGGGTTTAGACCAGCACTAAGGGTAAGAAGTTCAGTAGAATGCTCACTAAATCGACCATTTATCTCTTGTAATTGTTGATCTATTGTGACATTAAATATGTCTACCCAATAATAATGTTCTACAGTTGTATTGTCTTTCTTCATACGAGATCAAATTAGATCAACATATCTTTTATTCATATCAGAAATTTCAATCTCATGTTTTGTACAAAATAATTTTACCTTATTCAAAAGAGGCTTCCAACCATGATCTCTTAGCTCTTGAAGTAGTAATTTTACCTTATTCAAATTGAATTTCGCAACTCTTTTTTAACTTTGTTTTTCTGAATTTCTGTAGATGCACTATGTGGGATTTCTCCACTCTTCAAATATTGATTAATTTGTTTCTTTTTTTTTTGGTGACCTGGAGGAGATGCTTAGTGGGATTTCTTTCTTGCAATCAATCATTCATTCAATGACATTTTTTTTTATTTTCTTTATACGGTTAACTTTCCAAATTCCAAAAGCAAGAAGTTTACTATTTTTTAATATTGATATTGATGGTACGGAAATCAAGGAGTCAAGAATGCAAATGGAAATAAAACGGGTCAGAAGTTGCTCCTCAAAATTTAATTTTAAGACCCTATATATTTATAAATTATAAAGGGGGAGCTACTATGTACAAAAAATAAAATTTACTTGGAACTTCTACATACTTGATTTAAAAAAAAAAATGAAAGGGTAGCTTAGCACCTCCTGAGGTGTACTATGTTCTGCCACTGACTATTTAGTTTTATATTCAACACTGATGGTCCTGTGGTGACTGGCAATAGTTCGGCACCAACAGAAGTAAACTCTATATATAAATTATTCAAATTTTGTTGGGATAATCATACATACCGTGATACCAAAGATTCAAAGAAATTATTCAAGTTGAGAAGAAAATTTTGATGCATACAGTCTGGTACTCGCAATATTGAATTGTTAAGTTATGATGTATAGTTATAATAAAGTTCAAGGCTAATTAGCACTATGTTACAGATTACTTTCATCTAGAATAATCAATTTTTAAAACACAAGAGGTTTTAAATTATTTGTGAGAAGTTACAAGTTACATTAGAGAAGCCGAATATTACTTGAGTTAAGCTTTAAATAGTTCTCAGAATTTCAACAGTGTCAGCATACATCAATTCTTTACGCAGATAAGTTTGTGAAGAAAACTAGGGGAGGAGGAAGCCAGCCATGCGAAAAGAATCTGCGCCGCATGAGTTTTGCTGGGATTGAGATTGATTGCACAGACTCAGAATAATTTCGCATTACCATCTTTTAAGGGGTAGACATGAAATTCCCCCTTGTTTATTTACAAGAGTTTAAACATGTCATTTTTTAACAAAAGTTTTTGCAAATTTATATCTAATATTTTGATTGCACATCCCAAGTGTCTCTATTTATTTTCCTGTCACTGTGGAACCGACTCTGCTCCTTTTCTTGAGAAAAGGAGGATCCTCTTTTTCTTCTATCCGGATCGTTTAAAATCTATTGCACGGTCTTAATTACTTTCTATTTTCAAATTAATTTAATCTATTAAAATGATTCAGATTTAATTGAAGTCGTACGATGAACTTTGAACGATTCAGATGAAAAAAAAAAAAGAGTGCTCTTTTTCTCAAGAAAATGAGCAGATTTTGATTCACCTGTCACTGTGGTGGTCAGACCGATGCACTGGTTATTTTTCCTGTCACAGTGGTCACACATCCCAAGTTACATATAGATATTTCTGAGCGCTAATAAAGTTACAGTTGCAGACTTGCAGTCTTGCCAATTTTTGTTTTACCTGACATAATTGAACATTTTTTTCAGAAAGCGGTGTATACAGGCAATTTAGTTGATCATCTTTGCTTCGGATCCACACTCCAAAAGGCAATTGTCTGATCCATTATGCCACTTTCCTCATATCAGTTCCCATTGGCCATTACTGCAGCTTTTAGAAGTTCCAGAAATTTGAACTGAGACAAAAAAAATCTGCTGAGCAAAGAAAATGGAGGAATAATATCCACTATGAAAACGGCTGTCAACTGTTAATTGTTCATTCTTTCAATTCTCAAAAAAACTATTAATTGTTCATAGTTTAGATCACGTCAGGTGGAGAGTTAGAAATTAACTTGCACAGTAAATTCTCTCTAGCTGTAAATGTGACTGCGTATGCAGAATTATATGCGATTTAATTAACAATTTTTACTATACATTTTCGCATTACATGCAACTGCATATCTTAATATAAACTTTGTTTGGAAAATCCGCGTAAACATTTTGTAGTGTTAGGTGACTATATAATCAACTACGTATGCGAGAACATATTTGAATCGACATTCACTACATACTATGTTTAATGTAGTCAAAGAAGATTGTACCTAGACGGTCATATAAACCACATTTAAAATTGCTGGTTAACTTATGAACGTTACAAGGTTTAATAAGGATTATGCAACAGAATGTTTTGATACGAATAATGTGTAACCAGACGACCAGACAAGCAGGCTAACTTCTCGAATGGGACAGTATTATCATCATACATCCAACTGTCTGGTAATAGACTGGTATACAGAACAAAACAAAAAAGTAGGAAATAATTAATGGCCCACATTTTCGACCTTCCCCCATCAATCACGACAATCTTACGAGAATATATGCTAGGCCCCGAAAGTAACTGAGTTAGAAACGACCATTTATGCGCATCTTATGTTTCAAAGAAAAGGTACCAAGAAAACAAATTATTCATTTCTTACAATATTACAATAATCTTGAATGAAATGCACATAGAACTGATTCATAACATTTACTGGTTTTCTTTTTTAGAAAATACAATCGTACATGATGTTAAAAATATGTTTAAACGTTTCTAAATGACAGTTTTTTTACCAAAAACTCAACAAAAATATGTAGTTCAAACTTATAATATAAGGGTAACATAATGGTCCTTCCAATCATTCATCTTTAAAATATTATTACACAAAACACAGAACATAATAAAAAGAGACCAGGAGAGGGAGCCTAGAAGATATAAAGACACAAATCATTGTCGTTAACTGCACCAAATCAACTTCATCAAACGCTGCAGCCCCAATCCCAAAAATTGAAATTTGCCACATCATCAATGAAACTTTGATTCTCAATGAGAGCCTGCTCAGGGAAGAAGCTGCATCCTTCATCACTGACGCTGTCATCCTCCTCGGACTGGACCCCACCAACCCCAACTTGATACGAGTTACCGCTGTGGTGGGTCCCCTCAGCATCAACAACTGTGCTTCTGGTGGTCCCCACACTCATCAGGTCCTCAGCCCTTGTTCCCACTTGTAGCTGTGCGGCAGGTGGGGATAATTGATCAGTGATTGCTGTAGCTTCAGCCACCGCTGTTGAATGCTCATCCAGCTTAACTCCTCTTGCAAGTAACATCTGGGTCATTTCATGCACCTACAAGCAAGTAGATAATAGCATTTCACTAAATAATAATAATAATAATACTAAAAATAAATTTTTATTAAAGCACAGGGAATCTTAAACAATAAACAATACTGCAATACTAACACGAGTAAAAATTTAAACTCCATTTTCACATATATACATGAAATATAGGTCTATTTTTTATCCTTGTTGTTTCTACAAGAATCCATTCAGTCTTCCCAATTTTTAAGAACAAATTATAAACTAGACTATTATAGAACTGCACTACCATAATGGAAGAAATTTGACTCAGAATATTATTTTTTATTTGCTGTGACATTTCAACTGCCAACAATTGTCCTCTTTTTTTTTTATCAGAATTGCTTTCATATATTTACTTGTAATCCTGACAAAGTTCTAGTATTTTCAAGTTGGTTTCTTTCCAGGGGTAACTTAGTCATTTTAGACAGACATTGCATCCCATAATCACCACAGGAGTTGCATGGAATAACAGAAATGCCCTGCTTATGTCAAAGAAGGTGCCCACTTGAACCAACAAACAATTAACTAGTTGGAAAGTGGAATATAAAGGACATATTTTATTTCTAGGACAAACAGCCAAGGAATGTGGGGACCAAGAGTTAGAAAGCAGACAGATCCAAAATTGTACAGCAGCACCAAATACTTATAATAAAATCTTGGTCCATTTATCTTCTCAATAAAAAAAAAAAACTAATCTGTACACCGGACCCTCAAAAGTCAAAATATTAGCTTTTAGACAATCAAAACCTATTATTTCCTCTTCATTTATGTCAAATCTTACCTCCTCCATACAATTAGTATAGATATGAACAATAAAAAAAAATCAGACTCAACTTTTTTGGTCCTTTACAGTGAAAACATGTGTAAATTGTAAATGAACAAGTATGCAGTGTATAAAGGGCTAGAAAGTTGACCTTAGTATGAAGGAGATCATTTTCCTTGAGAGCAGATTCATGGTCGGCACGGAGGGCATCGTAGGAGAATTTGAGGTGGTCATACTCCTGTTCGAGGTTCTTTGTCTTCCATCTGGCTCGGCGATTCTGAAACCACACGGCTATCTGCCTCGGCTGCAGCCCCAGCTTCTTCGCCAGTTCATTCTTCCTCTCCGGCTCTAGCTTGTTCTCTTCCTCGAAGCTCTGCTCCAACTTCAGCACCTGCATAGATCAACATTCTTTTTCTTTTCCTTTTACATACCACAAATCATATTAACAAGTGCCCCAAATCCTCTTGTTCTCCTTCTACATAGAATCCTTTTTTAAGGATTCTTCCATCATCTCAAAATAAGTAATTAATTTGTAGACAAAATTCAACCTTTTTTTAACCTCTTGTTATAACAAAATATATCAGACAGTTAGGAGTTATGGTAAGAATCAATGACAGTGCCCATTAAACCTTCAATAGAACTACCATCTGGTAACTTGACAAGGATAAAAGACCTGAAAACCTTGAAAAACCTTGAGGCACACACCTGTTCAGCAGTGAGGCGACGCTTTTTTTCAGGCATCTGATCGTCATAGTATTCTTCATCCCACAGGTCATCTGCAGTGGTGAAGAAGGGTCGCTTCACCCCTCGTCCTTCTTCCACTCCCACCACTGATCTCGCACCTTCATTCAACACCCCGACACAACCACAAAACCATCAATCAGTTTTTCTAATGATCAAAACAAATAGAGAAAAACAATCCAAATAGATCTATCAATTTCTCGTAAATAAACTACAAATAGTCCAATTCTTTAGTTTTTACCTTGCCTTCAAGTTAAATTAGTTTTTTTTTTTTCCGTTGACTCAATAAGACAATTTATTTTTAAACCTGCTAGATAGTAAAATTTACACTGATTTCCTTTTTATTTAAGAAGCTAGATTTAGATTTGATGGTCAAAATTGTATGAAAAGGTCTAATGACCTGAACCAAGGTCAAGCATAAACCAAATCTGTAATTGAACCTGAAATAAAAAGTAATTAAAATACCTCGAAAGATCGGATCCCCGCCCCCAAAAAGAAGGATCTGGCCTTGCGGCACACTGTTAGAATCGAAAATTAATCTGCGTGAATTCATCATTCTTTCACGGTCTTAGGTCAATCAATAACTCTTCAGGCTGGATCTCCCTCTCCTCTTTATCTCAGAAGTAAATCTCGAAACTTTCTTTTTCACAAAACAACAAAGAAACTTCTTTAGTACAGTAATTATACCCGCCCACCCAATTGAACTGTATAGTTCACGGATTAACAAGAGCGGTAGCTCTTATGACGGAAGAAGCTGGTGCTCCACAGCATCCTAGTCGAGGTCTTCATGGGAAACAGAGAAAACCCCATCATGCAGCAGCTAGATGGGGGTAGAACCGCTCGACACTTCCAAGAGAGAGATTTGCGAAGTCACCGTCTCAGATTTCCGATCGCCGGAGCAAACGGTCTGCTTATCGCTCACAACTTTGTATTTTTCTTGAGGAGTGAATCGGAATTTCTTTCTTTTTGGGGGGATTCTTATGAGCTTCTTTTTTGTTATTTTTCGAGGTCGAGCTGACTTTGAAGCTAAAACTCGTGGCTTTCGAGGGGGCGCTTTCTTATAGAAGGGGCCGAGGTTGCAGAATGACGGAAGTACCCTTCGTAGCGCTTTGAGAATTTAGAACTGTGTGGGGGTAAAAATGGAGGGGAGTGGAATTGAATGCGGCCGCCGGCTGATCCCTGTCATCTACTGAAAAAAGAGTTTGTGACAATTTATGAGGCGGGTCGTTTTCAAGAAAAGAGCCTGTGAAATCGGACGTTACTCAACTTGCTTATCCAGATCTGTACGGAATCGTCCCGCTTTCTAACCTGCTGCCCAACAAATATAAAATTGAATGAGTGAGTCTATTGTACTATGCATATCACGGGTTGATCCGTAATACGGTTCAATATTTTCTTTTTCAAAATCTTAATTGTCGATCCGAACCGTTGAACATGATTTCCATATGCATATGTACTTGCAGACCAAATTTTATATTTTTTGGAAATTTTTTACTATTTTTTAAGGTAGGTAGAAAATCACTTGATCTGAAAATTCTGGACCATCCAAAAACAGTGATTTTCTACCTACCTTAAAAAATAGTAAAAAAATTCCAAAAAATATAAAATTCGGTCTGCAAGTACATATTCATATGGAAATCATGTTGAATGGTTCGGATCGACCATTAAGATTTTGAAAAAAGAAATATTGAACCGTATTATGGACTAAATCATGATATGCATAGCACCACAGACTCACTCAAATTGAATGATCTATGATCTATATATTGCAAATATATGCCAATCTTAATTATTGGAGTTCAAATTCACCGTTATTTTTGCCCTCTAATATACTTCACATTTTTTTTTTGTTTTCAAAATTCGAACGGTCAGCCAGAATCGCTCCACATGATCTTCATAATAAATTATGCTTGGAGGTTAAATTTTTTATTTAAAAACAATAAAATATTTTTAATAGGTACAAAATTATTGTTTTAAGGAGATTCTAGACTATTTGATATTGTACTTGTGTAAAAAAAAATAGTAAAAATATTCTTAAAAAATATAAAATTTGGTCTCCAAGCATATGTTATTATGAAAATCATGTTGAGCTGTTTGGATCGACTGTTCGGACTTTGAAAATAGAGATAAATGGTATGGAGCATATTGAGTGCAAAATGATGGTGCATTTGAACCTCTTTTATAATTATTCCGATAGGAACAGAAAAATAATTAATTTTCGTTCAAAATAAAAAACACAATTCTTTTGAGGAGAAATCAAAATTATTTGGGTAAGTATTTAACTCAAAATACTTTACTGAGGCATGATTCCGTCAGTCACTGTGAAAATTATTTTAATAATAATTCAAATCATATGATGCAACGGGTTAATATATGAATTGATCAATTCAAACCTCCAATTTGTTTCCACATGGACACGATGCTTTGTTAGCTGATGAATTAATTAATTCAATTTCCACATAGTAAAAAACGATTAAGTTTAACCACGAGATTGATGGCTATGTAACAGTGAACTTGCACGTTTATTTCGATTCCAATGATATCGAAATCTAAAATTGATTTAGAAATGATGACAAAACACATAAAATTACTCCAAATTAAAATATATTATCCAATCCAATTGATTGGAAGATAGTCCTCCCAAAAAATATGACATCGTTCTTTCATGCTTATAATAAATCGGACAATCCAAATCACACAATTCATATTAAATCTAAGGTTTTCAAGTTGATTTTTTTTTTATCTAATAATTTAACGGAGATTTTATGCTATCCGAGTTATAAGATTAAAATGCATCATTAGTTTTATGTTCCAATAATGCTCCATTTTATTATTTCTGTTTTCAAAGTCTAAACAGTCGATCCAAACCATTCAACATAATTTTCATATTAAATGTATTTTGAGACCAAATTAATTTTTTTACTATCTTTTTAGATAGGTACAAAATCACTTCAGATAATTCTAGATCATCTAACAATGGTTTTGTATCTATCTAAAAATATAGTAAAATATTTTCAAAAAATATAAAATTTACTGACCAAGCACCTTTTAATATGAAGTTCATATGGATTGACTGTTCAAACTTTAAAAATAAAGATAAAGTACGATGAAAATATAAAATCAATAATACATTTAACCCTGCTCATTGAAAAATCTACTAACTAATTGCTTATTATTTACGGCACGTTGGTAATCATTGATTCTATTGCAATGGATGTTTTTTCTGAAACTAAATATCGCAATGAATGTCATGTCGACTGGAGGAAGATGCGAAAGTTCCTTGTGTGACAAACACGTTTTTGTTTTGTCTTACATAAAGTGCCTTGACAGGTGCCTGAAAGGCTAAAGATAGCCATGCTGTCATGTTTGGGTAACTCTCAGTCTCACCTGATAACTGATAAGGAATCTGGATTATTAACCGTCGCACATGGAAGGAAGCGAATGGATAACCATTTGCATATTGTTTTTTTTTTACTGTTTTCATCAATTATTGCTTTCATTCATTCAATTCATATGGATAAGAGCGTGCGTTCGCTCAGCTATCTTGACAACAAGCAATAAAGTTGAAGTTTATTCAGAGACGGAACTAGAAAATTATAATAGGAGGACTAAAATTTTAAAATAAAATATTTTGTTGGTGGAAATTGAACTCAAGTTCTATATAACTATAAGATAAGTTCTAACTACTAAATCACAAATGAACATGTGATATTTTATAAATAGAGCTAGACTATATAATTTTTTTTAAAATAATAACTTTCAATTAAATTTCAATATATATAACTACAATTTTAAAATTATAGGGTGACTTAGTACCAGTACGGATGAATGTAAATTCCCCCTGGTCTATTCCAATTTCCAAATGAGTTGGAGGATATGCATTCATAAAATTAGATTAAAATTATGAGAACGACTAATAGTCCCCTCCATTCTATCCCCTAAATGTCCCCCTAACTAACTTATCCATAAAAAAGTACAATATGGACCACTAACTAACTGGGAGAAACATTAATTACTTGGGGGACCACTTAAATTTGAAAAAAAATTACAACTGGCAGGCACATGTATGAACACTTATGCGCGCAAGTATTCATATATAATATATCAAGTATTCATACCTAAAATATTAAGTATTTGAACAAAAAACTGGACATCAATTTTCTTTTCTCTCTAGTCACACACTTTTTACATGTTTTTAGAAGTGGGTTATTTTTTCTCTATTTAATCTAATCAATATTTCTAACGATCGGCAAGGAATTTTTCAAATCTAAAACTACGAATATTTTCTACGTAATTTTCTCTTTCAAATGAGATCCATGATGAAGTACTTTCGGGTTCTTCATCGTTCAAGTACTCATATTTCGACATGCAAGTATTTATATCTTAACGAGCAAGTATTCATATCTTGTCAAGTATCAGTACTTACTCAATAAAGAGACATTTTGCTATTTCAAATTATTTAGAGAATAAATTTGCCTGTGCAGGGAATAATTTCATAAAAGAGTACGTCTAATGTCCTACAAAATAATACACAAATGAATAAACTTTAAAAAATATTCATACTAAAAATAAAAAAATATTCATACTAAAACATATAAAGTATTCATAATATAACTTTCAAAGTATCATTACTATAAAATATTCATATTGCAAAGTATTCATACTAAAGTATATAAAATATTCATACTAGAACATTGTAAGTATACATAACAAAATCAATAAAATTAATATTACTAAAATAATGTAAGTATTCACACTACAAAGTATGAATACTTGCTCGACGAGGTATGAATACTTGTATGCCAAGGTATGAGTACTTGAACAACGAAGAACCCGAAAGTACTTCATCATGGATCTCATTTGAAAGAGAAAATTACGTAGAAAACATTCGTGGTTTTAGATTTGCAAAATTCCTCGCGGATCGTTAGAATTATTGATTAGATTAAACGGAGAAAAAAAAACCCACTTCTAAAAACATGTAAAAGATGGGTGTGTGATTATGGAGAAAAAAAGTTGATGTCCAATTTTTTTTTGTTTAAATACTTAATATCTTAGGTATGAATACTTGATATATTATATAGGAATACTTGCGTGCATAAGTGTTCATACATTTGTGCACCAGTTGTAAATTTTTTCAAATTTAAGTGATCCCCCAAGTAATTATTGTGTTCCTCCAATTAGTTAGTGGTCTCTATTGTACTTTATGGATAAGTTAGTTAGGGGGACATTTAGAGGACCAAATGGTGGGGGACAAAATCTTTACTCTAAAATTATAATGAAAATAATTTAAAGTTAATTTCAAAAACATTGCACTTATGTGATTATTTTTAGTTACTTGTAGCATTCAGAAATTGAAAAAAAAAATACATTTAAGAAATTCATTTCTGAGATGGATGAGCAAATATGAATTAATATTTTTATCAACATAATCATTTTGAAAGCAATTTCATTGAAATATTTTTTTATTTATGAGATTATCATACATATCTGAAATTGTAAATGAAATTGCCACATAAAGATTGAAATTGAATTGAAATTAAATTTTATTAAAAAAAGTTTTTTATTTATAAAATTATCATACATCATTGGAATTGTAAAATGGAATTGCCGTGTAGAATTTGGAATTGAAATGAAGTTACTGATTAGATGCTCGACTATGATAGAGACAACTATTTTAGACATTATTATAAATCCGAATTGTCTCATATAGTCTCGTTATAATTTTTTATTTCCAATCGTTAAGCTACAAAAAAATAGGTATAGAAAATATTATTATTTATTAAATGAGTCTATGATATAATTATAAATCTCAAATTTTGAGATTCAAACGAGTTACGAGTATTTTTGTTAGCTCTATGTGATGGAAACCAAGTCAAATATTTTGCTACTCATCCGACCAATATATTATCCAATTTAATGTTAACCGGAGAGATCGTAATATCTAAATCACATATCTTTGCTTCCAATTAATTGTTCAGATAGTATTTATAATTTATATTTAATGCCATTAGAGCATCTCCAACCCTTATTGTTTTCTAGTTTGTAATCTGATGTGGCTATTGTTTTCTGGTTTGCTGGGTTGTGAGATGGTTTGTAAATTAGCAAATTTTCTTTAAAAGCAAATATTTGCTTATTGTCAGCGTGGCGAATTGATTGACTAAGATTCTTTATGAGTCTCTTTAATTGTAATTGCTAGAATGGAGTGATAGAAATTATAAGTCTTTTTAATTACTAAATTTAGTAACGTGACTAATTTTAATTACTAAGCATTTGTTGGAATGGAGATGTTCTTAAACTGCAACGTGGCATATTTTTTTTGCTCTGGCTATCATATTCTGCTACAGTTTAATTTGAATTTTCATCGATGTAAACATTTAACCAAATACTGGTATTATAATTGAAATTAAATCGAATGGGGACTTGTATTATTCATCTATGACAACATCGTTTTGACATATAAAAGGCCGACTAAGTCAATAAATAAGTTGTAAAAACAAATTTTGAGTTCGTCAGAACACAAAAATGGACCCAAAAAAAAGCAAAATTAAATAGAAAAACCTTCCCTTTTTGAGTTAGTCTAGCACGGTTTTTGATGCTATCTGCACACTTTTTGAAACAACGAACGGTTCAGATTAAAACAACAACGAACGATTCAGATTGAAATACTGTTTGTAATCATTACAAAATTTTGAAACCGATGAGCTATTCATCGGTTTTGAATTAAAATATTTTTTCATTTTTTTTTATTTAATTAGAAAATGTTATAGTTTATTTATTTTTTATATTAAAATATTATAATTATTTTTATATTTTTTTTTAAATTAGATAGAATATAATATAATTTGATTTATTAGAAAGACTTAAACAAATAACCCGCATCAATATTTTTTAGATCGGATTTTTCATAGCTGTAAGAAAAATTAAAATATTTCTTTGTGTGTTATTAGAAAAAAATAAAAATGCTTTGAATCGAATTATTGATCCCGGTTCAAAAGTCACTTCTAAGTAAATACAGAAAATATTATGGTCTTTCTATTTTTGAAAAAATAAAAATTTGAGAAAACTTTTCATACATGTAATCATTACTCAAAAATAAAAAAGTATTTTAAACTTTTGAAAAAATTTATTTTTTCAAAAATAGAAAGACCATAATATTTTCTGTATTTACCTAGAAGTGACTTTTGAACCGGGATTAATAATTCAGATTCAAAGCATTTTTATTTTTTTCTAATAACACACAAAGAAATATTTTAATTTTTCTTACAGTATGAAAAATCCGATCTGAAAAATATTGATCCGGGTTATTTGTTTAAGTCTTTCTAATAAATCAAATTATATTATATTCTATCTAATTAAATTTTTTTTTAATATTTTAATATAAAAAATAAATAAATTATAACATTTTCTAATTAAATAAAAAAAAATGAAAAAATATTTTAATTCAAAACCGATGAATAGTTCATCGGTTTCAAAATTTTGTAATGTATTTCAATCTGAATCGTTCGTTGTTTTAATCTGAGCCGTTCGTTGTTTCAAAAAGTGTGCAGATAGCATCAAAAACCGTGCTAGACTAAAACCGATGGACAAGTCATCGGTTCAAGCATTCTGAAACCGATGAGTAGCTCATCGGTTTGGGACTCTGTAACCGATGACCTGCTCATCGGTATAGATAGTTTTCGAATTCTGTTAAAAAAATTGTATATATTGTTAAATTAATTTCTGATTTTGTATATTTGTAAAAATTTCGGTATCCACGCAGTCCATATTTTGTTTTTTTCGCAGTCCACTAACTCATCCTTTTCAGTTTCTCTTTGCTATACAGAGTACTTGGTGAAAGAATCAAAGAAACGACGAACAAATAGCCAAACATGCACACGGAAATAAAGAAAAAAAAATGAGCCAGCGCACCGATTCAGACAAAAAGTGAGCAACGGCTGACGAAATGAGAGGCAGCAGGTGGCTCGGAGTTCAGGCTCAGACATTATTTTCTGATAACTCAATTTTTTTTATTGGTAACCATAATTTTTTTTACTGTTAATATTTTATCTACAAACTCAAATTTTAAATTTTAGCTATGCCATCTAATACTTCTACGAATTTTTATGCATTGTTTGTCCGTTTCTACGAACTTTTAAAATTTAGGTAAGTCAACAAACTCTAAAAAAAAGTTCCTATTTCTTATTATATATTGCATACTCTTGTGTTTATTTGACAAATGTCATCCCCCTTCATCATCAGATTAAGGCTGCAACTTGAAATTTGCGAAGTCAATTATATAATTCCCATGCCAAGTTTTAATCAGAACTAAATAGTTATGTTTTAGAAGATTGGTCAAACTACGCCTAAGACTTGTTATATTTTAATTTTATCTGTTCATTATGGGTGATAAAATTAGTTATCCTTACAGAATTTTTTATTTATAGCACCGCGTATGGTAGAATATTATATATATTTTCAATATTTTTTTAGTTTAATTACAGGTAACTATTACTTTCACAAAACTTGTTTAATTTTTATATCACAGTTAATTATATGCCCATAATTATTTTATCATCTCCGTCAAATCTGTTAATAAATAAATATGATCACTATCTAACAACTCAAAATTTGAAGCGTTTCAATGGCATTGTCTTTATTAGATTTAAAGTATTTGAGAATGTATATTAAGGCTTATTTTTCTGATGAGCGTAGATCCATGTTAGACAAACATTTTTTTTGTTAGATATTCGAAAAAAATACATGGGTATGATTTTTTAATATACAAAAAACAAAGTATTTATTGTCATAATTGTTTGAATAAAGAATTTATTTTCAAAGGTGTCAATCAGAGTAAATATAATTTGAAGAGGTTCGAAAATCACTTAAAATGTGTCTAAATATATCTTGAATCTTAGCTAGATCTACGATATTGTAAATCCTGTACAAAAGACACTAAATCTACGAAGGTCATATAGGATACTTCGTGGTACTTGGGAGTAGGGCTGCATAAAATATTCGTAGTTCGTGATTCGATTCGAGTTTGATTCGAAAAAGTTCGTAAAATATTCGATTCGAAATAGTTCGAAATTAATTCAAACCAAACTCAAACTAGACCTGGTTCGTTCGAAATAGGTTCACAAACTATTCTAGTTCGAATCTCAAAGTAACGTGAACAGTTGATTTTCACTGATGACTTATGTTTGCTGATGACTTCAAAGTTAAAACATATGACCCGTCCAGTCATAAGTCATAACTCGTAAGTCGTTATTCTTGCTCTCAGTTCTGAAATCCTAAACGACTTTCACCTCTCGCTCTCGGCGACTACGATCACTCTTTCCTGTCATAAAAAAGTTCGTAAAAGATTCGAAATTGAGTTCATAAAAAATTCGATTCGAAATTAATTCAAACCAAATTCAAACTGGGGTAAGTTCGATTCGGTTCGATTCGTTTGCAGCCCTACTTGGGAGGTATATGTAGTATGGACCAACATGAGATGAGATAAGGTTGTAAGATAATAATAAGCATATGATATTTCTGAATATAATGATGAGTTTGTACTCCGATTATGTACTGGTACGAAATGATGTATTAGCTTTTGTTCTGATTAATGAAATATCATTTATGGACTTTCAATAAAAAAAATCTCAAAATTTAATTTATGTATGACAATTAAGTTTGAATATTGATTGATTTATCTAATGACTTTGTTTACATTCAAAGCGTGATTTACGGCAAAGAGATTCAAACAAATTCATTGTGTTGCAAATGGATTGGATAGTAGTTAAACAACCTCTATAGAAGTTGGCTAATATCAAAACATTTGCACCACAGCTCCCGTGCAACTAATTGGTTTTCCGATTTTTAAAGTCCAAACGATCGATCCAAACCATTAGATATGATCTCTATATTAAAATGTACTTGAAGGCCAATTTACATTTTTTTTAAATTTTTTTACTATTTATTAAGTCTCTTTGAAAATTACTGATTCAACGTGACTTAACAAAACAGTAAAACCTGAACCGAGCCTGAACAAGACACAAGCCGCCGCGCCAAAGCTTTTTGCCACGCCTAGACTACCTAGTGGATAACTGATTTTGTACCGTGTCAATAAATCTGAATTAACATGATGGATATAATGCGTCATTTCGTTGATAAGTTGATTGAACCGAGTCACTGTCACGCATGGCAGCTACGTCTGTACTCTGCTTATATACGGTTTTCTACCAGCTTAAGCTACCGTTACCAGAGACAGGGACCTCGCCAAGAAGTCTGCTGGGGCGGTTGCTCCATTTCTCTCTCTCAATAGTTCCCTAAAAGGCTATGATCGTAACATATACAATTTTATTATAGTTGTTGAGCAAGCCTACTCGGTTCTAATTTTTTTAGTTGCAACGAATTTATAATTAAAATGCCTACGGGTTTCTAATAAAAAAAAAATTTATAATTGAAAAATAATTTCGCTAGATATATTCGTATCCAATATAGGTATTAAAAACGACAAAAAGATCGATAATCATATATACCGGACAGGAAACATCTCAATTTTCATATTATATATATTAATTTGAAAATCAGATTTTGATTTAAAAAACGACGAAAATATTTTTATTCACGTCGGAAGTCGTGAGTTTGAAACCCAATTGAATTTCTTATAAATATTTATTCTAAAGAACGAAACTGTTCATATAGTTCCGCAACCAAAATTTCTCGTTCTTTTTTTTGAAATATGGGTTGGAGGTCAAGCCACCCAACACATTTCAATTTCTCGTTCTTTAATAGATTATAAAAAAATTGGATTGAATTGCATTCGGTCCATCATTTATTTTAATTATTTTTTTAACGGAAATTGACCTGATCAATATCCGTGTCTAACCCGTCGGATACAAATCAAGTTAACCTGATCTAACTACGAGGCATATATATATATAGGGAATGGCTACGGTGCTATGGATAGCATAGAGGACCTCCGTGCAACGGCTCAAAATTTGAGTTTTTAAAATCCTAACGGTCGATCCGAACAGTTAGATGTGTTCTCCATATTGAAATGTGCTTGGAGATCAAATTTTACATTTTTTGGAATTTTTTTACTATTTATTAAGCCACTTTGAAAATCGCTAATCCAATGGTCCAGAAATTTTTACTGTTCACCTGTTTTTTCAGATTTTCAAAGTGGTTTAATAAATAGTAAAAAAATTCCAAAAAAATGTAAAATTTGGTCTCCAAGCACATTTCAATATGGATGGTCCAGAATCTCGTTAAAATAATAATTTTTTACCTATCTTAAAAAATAGTAAAAAAATATAAAAAATATAAATTTTTGGTCTCCAGGCATATTTTATTATGAAGATCATGTTGAGCGGTTCAGATCGACTATTCGGACTTTGAAAATGAAGATAAATGAGATAGATGATTGGGTGCAAATGGGAGCATAGAATTTTGGGTGCATTGGAACCCTCCTCTCTCTCTCTCTCTCTCTATATATATATATAGAGGTTGGCTAATATACAATCGATTGTTCATGAGCTCCCATGCAACCAAGTCATTTTCCGATTTTCAAAATTCAAATGGCGATCTAAACAGGTAGATTTGATCTCCATATTAAAATGTACTTGGAGACCAAATTTTACATTTTTTTTATTTTTTTTTTACTATTTATTAAGCCACTTTGAAAATCGCTGATCCAACGGTGGCTTAACCAAACAGTAAAAACAGAAGCCACTGTTGGATCAGCGATTTTCAAAGTGGCATAATAAATAGTAAAAAAATCCAAAAAATGTAAAATTTGGTCTCCAAGTACATTTTAATATGGAGATCACATCTAACGGTTTAGATCGACTGTTTGAACTTTGAAAATCAGAAAATGACTTGGTTGCACGAGAGCTAAGGAACAATTGATTGTATATTAGCCAACCCCTCTCTCTCTCTCTCTCTCTCTCTCTCTCTCTATATATATATATATATATATATTTAGTAATGCTATTATGCATTGCGAATTAAAACGGGTGCTTTAATTCGCACTCATATCACGATTTTCAAAGTTCAAATAGCCGATCCGAACCGTTAGATGTGTTCTTCATATTGAAATGTGCTTGGAGACCAAATTTTACATTTTTTGGAATTTTTTTACTATTTATTAAGTCACTTTGAAAATCGCTGATCCAACGGTTTCACTGTTCATTATGAGCCACCGTTGGATCAGCGATTTTCAAAGTGGCTTCATAAATAGTAAAAAAATTCCAAAAAATATAAAATTTGGTTTCCAAGCACATTTCAATATGGAGAACACATCTAACGGTTCGGATCGGCTATTTGAACTTTGGAAATCGCGATATGAGCGCGAATTAAAGCACCTGCTTTAATTCGCAATGCATAATAGCATTACTCTATATAAATATATATATGGGAAATTATAAAAATGCCACTCCAAAACTTTCAAATTGTGAAATTGCCACTTCAAACTTTGAAATTGGCAAAATGCCACTCCAAACTTCATTAATTTGTAAAAATGCCACTCCAGATAATTAATGACTATAATACCCTCGCCCGTCCATCTCCACCCCTGCCCCTCCGCCGCCTCCTCCCGCATCCTCCGCCGACTCGACCCTCGTCCGTTGCAAGAGGCTCAAGAAGCACTTTCCGGGCATGATTCCCCTCGCCCGCCTTCGCATTCTTCGAAACCCCTCCTCCTCCGACAAGCACCAGCACCAGCACCAGCACCATCAAACCCTCCTCTACGACCCCCCTCCGCCGCGCTCAGCCGCCATTCGGAACAGGAGAAGAAGAGAAGGCAGGAGAAAGAAGAAGAGAAGAAGGGTATTTTAGTCATTAATTATTTGGAGCGACATTTTTACAAATTAATGATGTTTGGAGGGGAATTTTGACAATTTCAAAGTTTGGAGTGGCATTTTCACAATTTGAAGGTTTTGGAGTGGCATTTTCACAATTTTCCCATATATATATATTTTGGCTAATATGCTACGCGTAGCATAGAGACCTCCGTGCAACGGCTCAAAATTTGAATTTTCAAAATCCTAATGGTCGATCCAAACCATTAGATGTATTAAACATATTGAAATGTGCTTGAAGACCAAATTTTATATTTTTTTTGAATTTTTTTTACTATTTATTAAGCCACTTTGAAAATCTCTGATCCAACAGTTTCACATTCAATTTTCAAATTAGCTCTAATACACATTTATTATTACATAATATACCCTTAATTAGTCATTATAGATAAACAATCATCTATTCTTTTTTTAAAATTGTCAAAACTAGTTGTAGAATATATAATTAAATAATTAATGGATGAAGATATAGGAAGTAAATATAATATTTTATTTTTATAAATGCAACTAAGTCTGCTATCACATTTATGAAATAAATTTATTTTGAACACAATCTACATATTGCTTTTATTACTTCCTAGTTTGAAAACTTTAGCTAATCAAGCTAGATCGGTAAATGACGCACAAACAACTGCTGAGAAATGACAACCACTGGAATTAATTAATATAATTTTTAAGGCAGTATAGATTGTCTGCCCACAGGTTTTTTTGTACTTGTACATAATTGACGGTTTCACTTGCTCGTAATTGGACCTTGTCAAAAGAAAATTCACAAGGGGGGTAATTTGCCAGATTTTTTTAAAATTTTTTAAGAACAATCTACATGGACATGATAAAACCACGGTAAGATAATCGCGGAGGTCATTGTTACGTTGGAAAAGAATTTGAGGTCGATTCTTTATTCACCTATAGCAGCTTTCAAATTAGCCGAAATTCTATTTCCAAACGTTTCATTCGGTTAACTCTTTTCAAAATTATACATATTTACATTTCTAGAACTTAATGCGTCCATTTTACGATCCACAGATTGTATTGTTTCTCTGTTATATGGTATGTACGTAGGTCACAAATGCCTGAAAATAACTAAAAAATCACATTAAACCCCCAGAAAAGGGGAAGTTTTCTATTGTATCCATCAAAACTTTTAAAATAACAAATTTCTCTATAAAAAAAAATTCTTGACATTCAATATATTCATAATTAAAATGTAACATTCTTTCTTCTATTTTCTTTTATTTATTAATTTTGTTAGGTAATTATTTTAAAAGTTAAATTGACAAATAAGTCGCTTTGTTGAACCATAATTGAAAAGTAAAAGAACACTTCATCTTCTTTGGATCCGACTCTGCTGCTCGTCAAACAAGAGAGCAGGACCGTGCTTGTCTAAATATAGCTGTTGAATTATTTAGTACACGAATCTCGACACAGATGAACAGCTAGATTACGCACGCCTAAACTTATTCACGAGATTCAGAGCGTAGCTTTGTTTCTGAAGGTACCAAGGAGGTGACGAAGTGTACTATACTACTGCATAGGTTTGGATCTGGGGTGGGGGTTGGGGCTGGGTTCGAGTTTGGTTTATGTATTTTGTTTTCTATGTCGCTGGGTTTGGGTTATGTAATCATGTTTTATTTTTATTTTCTTCGAATTGCTTTATGGATCTAGCCTAGGAGGTAGATGTACTTTTGTCAGATGTGTGAACTGATGGAATTAAAAGATTAGTATTATATAATTTGTTTTGCTATTATGGTTATGAATATCTTTAGTTTATCTGGATGTTATTATAATTTGTCCTGTTCAATGAACATAATTTGTCTGATTATTAATCTCTAATGCTTGTTGGAAAAATTAAAGAGTAATAGCAAATTCATACTTGGTTTATAAAATATATGTTGTCTCCATAATTTTGTACGCTTTTGTACACTTGATCCACTGAGTAGATTTGTTGGATTTTTATTTTGTTGATTATGAATTCTGATAATCTTCTTTTAACTCTCATAATTTAAAGGCTAAGGATTTAGATGCAAAGATAATAAAACATTTTTTTTTCTCTTTTATTCAATTCAATCATGTTTCAACTTCTAAGGGAGATCTCTTTTGAAAGGAAGTAGTATATTTCACAATTTAATTTTTTTAAATAATTATATAACAAATTTAGTGAATAAAAGGAGATAGAAGTAAAAAAAATTTTTAATTTTTAATGGGTGTATTGAAAATTAAGATCCTTTTATGAAAATATTGGTTATTTTAAAAGTTTTGATGAGTACGCTGGAAATTTTCGTTAAAAAAATACAAAGTTAGCATTTATTTGAAAAAAAAAAAAAGTTAATGTTAACCAGTATTAAGATATTAGCTGAGTAATACTCAAGACAGATAATTTACGTGTGCCATCTTTTAGTGTACCCAACAAATGTTAGAATTTTTTCAATTCCATACCACGTTGGTATTTTCTTTTATTCTTTCAGATACTAACGAAAAAAAATTCGGTAGCTTAGTTGGAATTTAATTAGTGCGCAGGGGCCCACATGTATGGTGGCCTTCCCGAGCTTTTTTTTTTTTTTTTTTTTAAATACTGGTACCAGCTACCAGCATCCAGCATTCCCGAGTTTATTTGTTACGTACACACATATCCTCTCTTAAAAATTAAGATAAAAGTTCGATTGCTCTACTATACTACTGCATCAAATAGAGATAAATATTATATGAGGAGGGTTCCAATGCATTCAAAATTCGATGCTTTTATTTGCACCTAATTTTTTATCTTCATTTTTAAAGTCCGAACAGTTGATCCGAACCGATCAACACGACCTTCATAATAAAATATGCCTGGAGTCCAAATTTTATATTTTTTACTATTTTTTAAGATAGGTACAAAATTATTTTATCGGATGGTCCAGAATCTCCTTAAAACAATAATTTTGTATCCACCTTAAAAATAGTAAAAAAGAATCTAAAAATATAAAATTTGGACTCCAGACATATTTTATTATGAAGATTATGTTGAGCGGTTCGGATTGATAATTCGGATTTTGAAAATAAAAATAAAGAAAATAAATAATTGGGTGCAAATAAAAACATAAAATTTTAGTTGCACTAAAACTCTACTCATATTATATATGCACATATAGCAATATATGCTAGCTATAAGCACGGCATGAAAGTTACACTGATTGGCTATTACGAGACCAATCGACTTGAGAAAACATGGGAATTACCCCCACCGGTCAGAATCCAGATCCAGTGCGGTAACCCAACTTTTGGGTTTTAAATCGGGACCGTCTGATTCAAATCCGAGATCATCCATCCGGTAATGAGTGCACATATCCCGAGACACGAATTCGGATTCCAAGATGATTATGAGCAACGGATTAGAATCGGATGGTCTCGATGCAAAACCCAAAAATTGGGTTACATTAGGGGATCCGGACCCCACCGGTCATCCATCTTTCAATCCTGATCACCCCTTTTGGAAATAAAGCAAGTCATTTACTTTTAAAAGCAATAAAAGTACGAGACATATCAAATTAGTGGTATTATATTACAAATAAATAAGACTAATTGTAAAAGCTATAAAGCCATATTCTACCTTGTATCGCATCAATTTGCAAAATTGTGACATGCTTTTCAAGGCAAAAAAAGCCCGTAGCACTTGGATCGATTGTGACTCAAATCTGACTCATTCGCTAATAGCTCGTTTGTTATTGGACCAAACTGTTAATGAGCTACTTCGTCAGTAGCTCGATTCAGAATTAATGAGTCTGAGCTGGGGTCTAGCTCGCCCGCAAGCTGACAAGCCAGCTCGGTCCAGGTATAAATTTGTTTAATTTGGTATGCATAAATTTATTTTGTGAACTATGTTTGTATGAATTTGGAGATTCGATATTTTAATATGTATGAATTTAGTTTCAAAATTTAATTTATGGTAGTTAATTTGCTTAGCTGTACTTGAATTAAGAGTACTTCTCAAGTTATAGAAATGAATTTATGATGCAAATTATGCTTTGTTTGATGTGTTTTATTCTTTTTTTTTTTCTTTTTAAATTTGTATGATTGTGGCCCAATATAATTCAGCAAGCTAATGAACCAGTTCGGTCCAACTCTGAGCTAGCTCGTGATAATCTTGAACTAAAGGTTTTAACTCGGATCCTTAATCTCAGCTTACATGACTCGCGTGATAGTTATAGCAAGCTGATTTTGAACTAGATCCAGCTTATGATGGAAAACAAATCTGCTGAAATCTCTGAAGATTTCAGGGACTATGAAATTCTCAATTCAACCATCTATATATTTTCGAGATTCGTACATAAAAAACTGTCTTTTTTTAGATTCGTGTATGACAAAACTTAAACGATTGGATTTTAGATTTTAGGACCCTGAAATCCCCAAAGATTCCAACAGATTTGATTTCCTTATGATGACCTAGCTTATTACCACACTATTTGCAAACAACAATAGAATAAAAAAAAAGCTGAGCAATATGATAATTGACTCCAGTATGCATGTTCATCCTCCAAATTTCATGTGCAAATTTGTTCCAACTTTTCGTAGAGAAAAATTAAGCATTCTAACTAAATTGTGTCTCTTTTAAAGGGTTTCAAATCATGACTCTCAAAATTTGAAATAATTATTGACAAAGGTCAAATTGTACTTGATTTTGATTAAAAAAAAAGGGTAACAATGGTCAATAAATATATAACATTAGCATGCATGTACAATGAATAGGGAATAATTGATTCTTATTTTTTAAAATTAATTTGTTTTTTTTGTATTTTTTTTTTATATAATTAGAGTAAAACCATGGATAATATAAAATTGATCATTTTCAGTATTCTTAGTTTGAGAAAATTATATGATTAATTTCTATTCATATATTTTTTTTGGCAATAGTGGAATTCCACATGTTTCATTACGAAACAATGTCCTTACAAATCTGTGTTTAGTACCAAATGTCCACTTATTCTAAATTAGTAGGAGACAAATATCCAACTAGCATAAATATCCACAAAGCAAAGAAAAGAAGCAAAATAAAATCTACTAATATCAATCACTAATGACAATCACATTAGGAGAAGAGGAAGATCTAGTATCAACTAAAAACTAATTAGGAGATAACAAGTCAGCGGCCTCCTCAATGGTCTCAAATAACTCTTTATCTGACGTGAATCTTAACCGTGGAAACAAAAATGTTGTTTATTAAAGTATTTCTAGAAACAGTCGGCTAAAGTGCATTTTCTTCAGAGAAAAAAGTAACGAGTGGTGAAGGTTTCTTTTTAACGGGAATAAAGTATTAAATTACCTAATCTAGTACTTAAAGTTGTCGCATGATTACACAGACACGTAATGTAAATGTAGAATTTATCAACCTTCACGCATTTAATAATAAAACGAAGACTAAATTTTAAAATAATAAAATGTATTCTATATAGTTGTGCGCGTGCATATTGCATAATATGTATGTAAGCATGTAACTTTCAGCGTGCAATTAGCTGAAACTTTGACTCTTATTTATTATCTGTATTGTAATATTAATTTTAGAAATATAAAAAACACTGAAAATATTTTTTATATTTTATTTTCTTTTTATTTGATAACAAGAAATAAATCTTCTTCTTTTTGTTAGTTCAACGTATAATTATTGTAGTTCTCCATTCATGAGTGCTAATTAATTCTGAATGATAGAATAATTCTCACAAATACATATTTATTAATTATCATTAAATTGGAAATTGAAATATTAGAAGTATGGGGATCCAACCGTAAATAGGATTGTCATGTCATGCACTCATGCATCATGTGCGATATGCCTCAGTGGAATCAGGCAGTTAACAAATTGAAGTTTGTAATGTAAAATGTCTTTGCGTAGTCAAAAGAACACAGAATAAATTCTTGCTTATCTTAATTTGTTCTTGTAAAAATGTATCATCTTTCCAGAAAGTTTCCAAGAAAATCAAATTTTCCTCTTTTAAAGGTTCAAAGCTAAGCATCTACTGATCTACAATGCCTCTTTATCCGTTTCAATTGTCTAAGCTATTTAAATTACTCTTTTAATTACTGAAGTGGTAAATTAGATTGTGAATGTGAATGTGATAGCTTCAAAGTTCAATACTATTATAAGATAGCGCGTGGAAATCGCTATTCCACGAAATAAATCTGCTGTCATTCCTTCGGAATATATTCCGATCCCCAACTGTTGGTTTGTGTTCAGATTCGTGCATGAAAATTTTACTTCTTTGAGATTCGCACATGAAAAAATTTGAACAGTTGAGATTGGAATAACAAATTCTTAATATTCCTCGAGAATAATAATATATTTATTTCCGCTATTTGATGGTGCATGCATAAATAAATAATACTAGACTAGTATTGTGTTCGTGTATTGCAACAGAGATATATTATAAAAGAACAAATAGTAATGAGGGCAGCACAACTTGCACGGGTTCAAATGCGGCACATGTATGGTATGAATTTTTGCACGTGTTATGCAAATTTGCCAGGACAGTATATATAAGTGTCAAACACGATAAAAAAAAAAAAAAAAAAAAAAAAAAAAAAAAAAAAAAAAAAAACTGTTTACTTTGATCTATAAATATGAACTAAAATTTGAAACAAAAGTTTTTTTCCTGTAAATCGGGTCCTCTAAAGAATCTTACATGAGTATGGTTTTATTTGGTGAAAACAATCGCTCCACAGAAATCATATACTGGAATTCATTAAATTAATAATAAAAAAAGGAGGATCAAGCACATAAAGGCCCATATGGCCATATGTCAAAATGTTTTCCGTAGATACTACAAAGTACAAACTATAGTAACTAGATTAGCGTTTAATTTGCGAATTAAACGTTTTTGAGCTATAAACGTATCAATCCACGTATAATACGATAAGTATTATAATTCGCGAATTAAACGTTGAATTCGCAAATTATTCGCGTATTTAACAAATTTCACGAATTAAACGCGTTTTTAACGGAAAAAATTGTCGCTACTCAGCTAGTTTTCGCGGAGTCAAAAGTGTCAAAAATTCGTTGCTAGTCAGGAATCATTGGAAAAGGTGCTCAAAATTGAATATTTTTTTATCTACCCACATGATCTCATAGTGAAAAAGTTGATGGCAGTACCTTTTCAAAAATAAAAAATTCATCCAGGATTCAATGTGAAAAATTCAATGTATCTTTTGTATTGCAACAATCTAACAATTAAAATTTTCTTTTTTAAACTCATAATATCTCTTGTTTAAGCCACGAATTATTTCCGAATCATTTCCGAATTATATCCGAATCATAAATTTTTGATCCCGCCAAATCTTTTCCGAATCATTGAGTTGTCACTATGCTACAAACAAGATATCTATTGTTCGCCAGGATTTGGTAGCAGTCATAGTTTGTCATTTATTTATTAGTAGGAACTGAAGGATAAATAAGGGAAAACTAGCTACAAAGCAGGGAAATCCTGGCGTCAGTAACTTTTCTTTGGCAATTGGAAATTAATTTTTTTATCTTTTTTTTAGATAATAGCCAAAACTCTGGATAGATATAAAGGCGTGAACCTTTTTTTTTAGTTAAATAAATCACGAGACTTAGAATATGACAGACTTTCATAAAGAAAAAGAAGAGCGATTAAAAAAAAGTAGAATCAAATTCTACGATATCTTTTGCTTAATATAATAACACTGGATATATTAAAGATATCATTTTTAACATAATAATAGTACCCTTTGATGAATTGCCGCAGATATAAGTTGTATTCATATCGTGGGAGGAGTACATGGAAGTATGGAACTAATTAAATAATAATTACAATATTTTTTATACCTTATTCCAACAGAAGAATTTAAGCATTTGATGTGCTTACAAAAAATTATGAGGAATCCAGCATTTCTCTGAAGTTTTCCCCCATGGAACCTACAGGTTGTAATTGTTCTCATGTGGAGAAGCTATATTTTCAGTGATGACTAATTTTATAATTTACTTAATTATTATAAAATTGCAGTGATAACTAATTTACTATTTTTTGTGACTAATTATATATGTTTATGTTTATTTTTATGCTGATGTTCCTAGTGGCATTGTCAAGCCTACCGATTGGTAACAAGAAAGCATGCATGTATGCTCAGCTTTACCATTTTTAACATGAGCAAAGAGGACTTGGCAAACAGTTAAAATTTTAGGTGGCTTTAGTTTATGGCATAATGGGCTATTTTAGGTTTTTAGTTTTCCAAGAATCATTTTGTGTGACATATGTCTTGTGTGTTTGGATGAAGTGAGAACAGCTCAAATAGTCGGAATAGCAATGCGCATCCAAATAATATTTTTGTTATTCATAATAACTAGAAGAGTAAATCTAGGGTGTGACGTGCGCACCAAGAGGGTTTGGTGAGCACAACTCCAAAAATACATCGGATCGGCTTCAAATGACAAATCCAAACCGTTGAAATCCATGTACTTCGTGAGTGATGTATGTACATGCAAAATTTTGGAAGTTTCGAAATCATTTGCTACGAGGTCAAGCGGTCAAAGTAATGAATATTTTAATAAGTCATTTTATTAGTTGTTTTATATATTCATTTTTCATCATTACTTTGACCACTTGACCTCGTAGCAAATAAATTCGAAACTTCCAAAATTTTGCATGTACATACATCACTCACGAAGTACATAGATTTCAACGGTTTGGATTTGTTATTTGAAGCCAATCCGATGTATTTTTGAAGTTGTGCTCACCAAACACTCTTGGTGAGCACGTCACACCCTAGATTTACTCATTATTTTATATTTTTGTAAATGTTGAAATAGTTACTATATAAAAATATGAAGAGAGAATTGTTTTCTTATTGGATTCCTACTAGTTAATGTCACTTTTTGTCATTTCCACATCGTGACAATTTGTCTAACACCTCACTTGCTTGTCTTTTCTCTTAATTAACACATTGTTAATGCTATTTTTTTCAGTTACAACTATTTACTATTTCAAATGTACAATCTAAACAACATTTTTACTAATTCAAATAGCACTATTTTCACACTAATCTGGAAATCACTATTTTTTTTTCTATTCTCATCTACTACTTTCAAATTTTTCTATTCTAGCTATTCTAATCTTAGTTAGTTCAAAGGTGAGCCAAACCAACTATAAGAAAGAATTAGCGGCATGTTTTTTGTATATGAAAAAAGTTCTGCCGGACCAAATGATTTGACTAGCTCCTTATTTTTAATGATCAGTTAATTTCATTTTTTGAATCAATTAACTTATTCTCATTTGCATCCAAACATATCCTTAGAAACACTGAATAATTCTAGCTCTATAATAATAGAAAGCTCTTCAGTACCTCTTGAAACCACAAGCAACTTATTACTTGTGAAATCATTCTGTAGCAACGACAGTGGTCGCTTTAGAGCTATTTGGCAAAAGTTCTTGTACTACTATAGAGCTATTTAGCGTTGTACTTCAAGCGAGAACGCTAAATTATTTAGTGTTTGTGGCATATAATGAAATTTGAGAAATTTGATGGTATAGATTTAATTTCGTGTTTTGTTTTTAAAATATATAAACTACCGCCATTAGTTCATTTTTGCCTGTCTCAGCGTCCAATTCCAAACCAGACCCAAAATGTGCGCAAGGGAGCAGAGAAAATGCTCCAATCCAGTATCATTGCAAAACCTTAGTTAAAATTAGGATAATAATGCTTCATAAACACTGAACGTGCAGATATCTCAAAAATGCCAAAAGAATAACCGACAAACACAAGAAGAGAACAACAATTTCCTACAAAATTGCTCAGCCTCAAAATTGCATCAAAACTGATCAAAATCACCTCCGTCCCTTACCCTTACCCTTACCCTTACCCTTACCCTTATCCATACCCTTACCCTTACCCTTACCCTTACCCTTTCCCATGCCCGTACCCTTTCCTTTTCCTTTCCCCTCGTGAAATTTATTGCCTTTGGTATGCTTTTGATTAAACCGATCAACCCTGCTAGCCTTTTGCTGTCGCATCTTACGCACCTGTTCTGGGTGTTTAATTTCAGATGGTACGTTGGCATTTGGTACTGACCAGCGGCTCCTCCCTGATTTCACAAACCTATTGTTCCCTCTTTGACTCCCACCTACAAAAATATAACATTGTTTATCAACAACACAAAAGTTATAGACTATATCCACTCCAGACTACAGATAACAAAATTTTCAGATTGGTATTGTACAAATAGTATATCAAAAGAAAAACTGGATTTTTCTGATGCAGTACTGGTGATCTCCTCTTTTATATATTACTTGATTTTTTGCTAGAATAACTGTTAGTCATTATGCTGAAAGCTCAATTATTCATTACACTAGGCCTCAGTAGCAAAATTACAACCACAAGAAACTCGTTCACAGACAGCAAGGTTATGCAAGTGCGAAACATTAACAGATAAACCATAGTTTATGAATTCTGAAATAACAATCACCTTGTGTGCTGAAACTGCTACGATGAATTGTGTCAGTATCATCTGCATCTTTTCCAGAAAGGGAGACCTTCCTGTGAGTGTTTTTCTTCCATTTTTCATAAATTCCTGTTTTCGTAGCCTTGACTTTTGCACCGCCCTCTGTCTTGACCTAACCAAAGCAACAACAACAAAATAATATTTCCTCTTTACTTAGCACAGCATGCCCCATGCTATCTATGCTAAAGAAAGGTTTTTCCACAAAACAAAAAAGGGTATCTGTATTGCAGATTATCTAAACCAGGAATAGTACTAATATTAACCAGACTGGCACTAATTCACAAATTTAACACTAAAAGCCACTAATTCACCAATTTAACACGTTAACCCAGTAAAATAGTAACAAAACCTTAAATATTGGTGTCTAGCATACTTGGCTTGGCATTAAAGATTTTTAAGTTCAAGCTAAATCGATCAAACCACAATGTCCCAACTAACTAAAAGCACAAAGGGTAAGGTTTTAAGAGAGCATATACACCTTGCCAGAAGCTGTCACACGTTCGCCGTTATTCAACTTGACATACTTCTTACTTTTCTGTAGTAAATAAAAATAAATAAAAAAAAGCATATTAATGAAATATACAATAAAAATATGGTGATAAGCCCACTAATACAGATAGATGGGCACCTTATCCCAGTGATATTGTGCTCTTTGCTTTTGAATACCAGCACTGTCATCAGCAACCAAATCAAGAACAGCTGCATCGAATCTGCATTTAACATATGCCCAATACAATTAGATAACCAAAGAAATAAAACAAATAACACCAGTGAGAAAGATAATTTACCTGTTGGACATGAAACCATCATTGCCCTTCATAGAGAGTCCTGCTTCACGAAGCTACAGGATGAACATATTTTTATGAAAATAAATGAACACAAGAAAATGCTTTTCTTCAAAAGACAATACAATTTAGAAAGACACAGATGAAAATTATACTTGATTTGGCGGCACAGAAGTGATATAGTATTCATCGTCCTTGAAGGTCTTTGCCTTTCTTTTTGTACCACAAACCTCTGTAATTTAATAAAAAGAACATTAATTGCAAAGAATATATGTTATGAGAAGCAAGAGGAGGTAATAAAAAAAATGAAAAAACAAAAACAAAGGACTCACCCTTTTTCTCTGAAGTAACTGCTCCCATGACCGGTTCTTCTTCCTACAATAGGTAATGACAGTCATTGGATACATTCTAATTTAGAAGCAATTATTTCAGTTTGTAGAAAAAGATGGCTGAACCATATATAAGATACCTTTGTTACAACAAGTTCGGCAGATTTTTTTTCTTGCGCCAATTTGATTACCCCTTCGTGAATTGCTCTTTTCTTTTTCATCACCTCAAGCCATTTAGAACCCTACAAAAAATATGATAAGAACCAAAAAAAATAAAAAAAAATAAAGCAGACTCAACTTAGAAACTCATTACATGTGAATTTTTCACTTTAGCGGATACTCCTTCAGACTCCAAAATGGTTTGCTTCGGCCTGGGAAATGTTCAAAAACCCAATTAATTAGTTAAAATAATAAAACTAATTTTTTTTTTTTGCAAAAATAGCATAAAAATATGAATAATCAAGAGTTCAAGACGACAGACTGATACCACGTAGGTCACAGTAAAGCATTACAATAAAAAAAAGAACAGTACTACTTTCTGTACCCAAACAGATTCTACAATTACAATTGACAGTATGCGCCTGTCAAATTATGGTACTAGCTCATATCATTGATCTCAATTTTAGCAAAAAATTTCTCAAACCAGGGTCAAACCTAACAGGAATCAATATAAATGAGAACAAAAAAATTTCCTTGTACTAAGCAAAATTAACTGTACATACTTGAAGGACTTCAAACGCTCAGAGAAGGCAAGAGCAGACAGCTCGTCAGACCCAATCAAATCCCTGAAAATAGGGTGCAGGCCCTCGCGTGGCAGACCCTTCGATCGTCGGATCGACTCACTCGACGGCATTGGTTTTGTTTTCATATACATTTTAAAAGCATTTGAGCAAGTCTTGCGCAAAGCTTCAAGCTCAATTGATCCACTTATTATCTCCTTAACCCGGTCCATAACCAAATCCAGCATTTGCTGGGGAAACCTTCCATACATTGTTTCTCCATTTGAAACTGCTGCATCAATTTTTGAATTGGCCTTGTTGACATCTTTTAAGACCTCTTCTTCGGTTGGCGCAGGCTTGAGAGGCTTTGACAAGAATAGATGCAGGTCCAGGAGGTATGGCAGGTCATCTGGCGTGACAAAAGAATAGGCCGTACCAGTGCGACCTGCACGAGCGACCCGTCCAACCCGGTGAATAAATATTTTAGGTCTCGGTGGGAAGTCCCAGTTTACCACATTGTCCAACAAAGGGATATCCAAGCCCCTTGCTGCAACATCTGTTACTATTAGAAGCATTGTTTTTCGTGCACGGAATCTTGAGATATGCATCTTTCTCGCATCTTGATCCATATCTCCATAACAAACTGAGGGCTCAATCCCATCTTCCCTAAAAAGAATGTTTAAAAACTCAACATGATATTTGGTTGAAACGAAAATTAGAGTTTGTTCACTTGATCCAATCCTCTCTCTAACGAGATACAACAAGGCTGCATGCTTCTCTTCCTGCCTTAATGTAAAGAACACTACTTTGAGGTCTGGGCTGATCTTGCTATCCACATCAAGCCTGATGAGTTGTGGGTCCCGCAACCCTGCCTTGGCAAACTCAGCTAAGGCACTGGGTAAGGTCGCACTGAAAAGAAGTGTCTGACGATTTTCACCTAGTTGGGTTAAGATCTTGTGTAGCTGCTCGGCGAACCCCATGCTAAAGAGACAATCAGCCTCATCAAATACAACATATTCCACAGTTCGTAGAGACATGTCATCTACTTCTGACAGGTGGTGCATCAGACGTCCAGGAGTTGCTATTATAATATCAGGGCTTTGTGTTAGTTCTTCAAATTGATTCTCCATGCTGTCTCCGCCAACCAGTAAGCTTGTTCTCAGATCTATCAAAGGAAATGAGGTCATTACTCATGTGTAACTGATAGTTTGGCACAGAAAGTTTTTAACATAATTTCAATTTTGGGTTTTGCAACTATTCAGTTTGGTAATTATCTGTTTGTACATAATAAAAGTTTGGCAAAGACTACATTGAAATTGACTACAAATGACAAACCCAAACCATTGAAACCAATGTTCTTCACGAGTGATGCATTTGCATGTCAAATTTATAAATTTTCGAGCTAATTTAGTATAAAGTCAAGTGGTAAAAAAAATGATGAAAAATGTATGCATTAAAATTAACTTGTAAACCTTATTTTTTTACTGCTTCACTTTATAGTAGATTAAGTCGAAAATTTATAGATTTGACATGTAAATGCATAACTCGTCGGTTTCAACAGTTTGGATTCGTTGTTTGTAAGTCATTCCAATAGGTTTTGGAGCTAAGCCCGCCAAAGGGGTCGGTGAGCTTAAGAGCACCCTAATTCTACTCAAATTAATCAGTACTATTGTGCAAAAAGTTCTAGATGAAATCAGTGCAAATTTCCATAATAAATCAACAGGTCAATGAGTAGACTTACATATAACGATTCTAATGTGGTAACTTGAGCCAAACTCAATAAACATTACTCTGACCAAAATCCCACTAATCAAAAGGAACAAAACATTATTAAAACTAACCAGTGAATCTCCCGAGCTCCTTGGTAAATTTCAAAGTCTGAATAGCAAGGTCTCTAGTAGGTGAAAGAATCAGAGCGCGAACACCAGCTTGAGGCACATGCTTTCTCAGCTTCTGAAGCATTGGTATGAGAAAAGCCGCAGTCTTTCCAGACCCAGTTCGTGCCATGGCCACCACATCAGCACCAGAGAGTATCATTGGCATGGTCTTTCTCTGAATTGGAGTAGGAACGCGGTAACCCTTTCGCTTCACCCCACCGTAAACCTCTGAACAGAGCCCTAGAGACTCGAAACCACCTGATTTGGCCTTTTTCTTCTCCTTTTTGATGCGCATGAGATCGGCGGCGGAGCTGACCCCCATAGCCAATTGCTTTTGCAACTCTTTATCATCTTCCTCGACCTCCTTAGAATGCCTGGGTTTCATCTCAGGGTCTTCAGTTTGTATTTTCCTTGAAGCAGGGACACGGGATCTTTTAGGGTTTTTGGAGGGTTTTGCCATTGGAGAGAACTGATGAAGCCAAGGTTTCGGACTTCGGGGCTGAATTTTAGTGTTTAGATACAGGCGGCGGATTAAGACGTCGCGCGTGAAGCCTAGACGGCCAGACCCTAGTCGCGCGTGCTGAGTGCGAGAAGAACCGAACTGGAGAAGTCGGGTTGGGTACTTGGGTTTAGGGTATAGTTGTATTAATAATAAGAAATAAACTGAATGGATTGTTCGAGAGCCCATTTTTACAGCGCTGTTTTTGGTGCGTACAGCGTTTGAGAGGAGGGAGAGAGGAACAGATTACAGCGCTGTAAACGCTGTACGCACAGATTACAGCGCTGTAAAAATGGATTCGCGATTGTTCGGTTGTCGGTTCAGTACAGACGGTTTTGAAATTTTCAAACCGAACTGAACCGAACCGAAGTATTAAATCGGTTCTAGAAAGTAAACCGAACCGATCCAATAAATAAAAAAAAAGAACTGTTTAGTCTAATCTAGTGCAATAAAATACAGTCTATGCGGTTGCAATCCGCATATTCGGCCGCATATTACCGCATACCGCATATTACTGCATATTACTGCATACTGGTTTATATATATATGAATTCTTATTTTAAAATCCGCATATATAAGTCCACATAAAAATCCGCATATGCGGTCGCATACTGTATATGCGGTATGCGGTGGCTTTCCACATACCGCATAGAAACCGCATTTTATAACATTGGTCTAATCTAAATTGATTCGGTTTAAAACCGATTAAACTGGACCCAATGAACACCCCTATCAGCAAGACCCTTGCCTTAGTCCAAAACCTCCTTGGTTACAGGTGGCATTTTATTTACGAATAATTCGATAAAAATTCGGTCAACCGAATAATTTGTCGTTTGGCTCGGAAACTTCAAAAAAATATTTTATTCGTGAATAAAACACAAATATTGTTACTATGTTGTATTCAATAAGACAGATATAGGTAAAGATTTTTTTTTTTGTTATCTAAATGGGCAAGAGTGCAGATAAAACTTATTTCGTACCCATTAACCGATCGATAATTATAAAAAAAAAATTATATATATTATATTTTTATATATATTAATGAGTAATGAATGTTCATTTTTCACTACAAAACACTTAATTAACCATCAAAAGTTCAAAACATATAAATAAATTCTAGTAAATTCCAATATAGTTGTGTTACACTTAATTAATCATCAAAAGATTATATATATTATATATATTAATGAGTAATGAATATCCATTGTCCAACTACTCTTAATAGTTGTGTTATACTTAATTAAACATCAAAACACATAAATACCAGTAAATTCCAATATAATTAGACATTACCCATTATATTAGTATTACCTATTATTTATCCACTACCGTTTCGTTATTTGACAATCATAACGGATAAAGATAGAGTACGAATAAGATAATTTGTAGTAAACAAGAATAGAATATATAGGTACAAAAATGCTTCCACCTGACCCCGACTTTTGTATCCGTTGACACCCTTAAATTCTTGATCAATAGTCGGATGAAGGAAAATGCAATAACTATTAGAATGTGGGACGAATCTACTATTTGGCTTGAGCTGCTTAACCACCTCATAATTTTAATCACATATATTCATATTTGATTGATTTTTTTGAAAGTGTTTATTTGGTTCGACTCTTCTCGTAAATTGCTAATGTGTGTTTGCAGTTTTGTGATTAAAATTGTACTATGTAACTACGGAGACTTCAGTTTAAATTCCGACCGTACACATTATGCACAATTACTGGCAGTTGACACATAGGATTGAACAATGTTACTTGTAAGTTGAGGCTTGAGAATTTCATCATTTCAGCAAATCAAAGCCCAAACAAATTATTCTGTTGGCTCACATTGGGAATTTGTATAATTCCCTACTACAAAACTACATTGTGGTTCCACATGCCAAGTTGCTCGATCAAAGTCTTCGTAGGGTAGAAGGACTAATAGACTATCCATTTTGGAAGAAGAATATGATAATTTAATATTCAATAGATAAGAGAGCAATATTTAACCCATTATTATTATTTTTATTTTTATTTTAGAAACAATTAACCCAGTACTTTATGTAGATCTATCCACCAGATTCCGACGTATTGGAGCAACCCGATTAAACAGTTCATTTATGTTCAGCGTCAAGGTTGTGACTTGTGACAACATTTCTTTTACTTAATTTTTTGGCACGAACTTTTCCAATACTTTGGCAACCTAGAAAAACGTGAAATTATTAAATCGCTGTACCGCCAATAAACAACTTTTACTTTAATTATATGGAATTATGGACAGAACAAATATCAACAGAAAATAAAAATTTCCTCCGTGAAAAATGCATACCTACTGGTTTTGTTATAACTGTATCTCATATAGAAACTTAAAAAGAACAGATCCAGTCAATCACTTCAAAGTTCAAATATCATCTTACATCTTGTTTGAATGGAGGGTAGAGGAAGTTAGCGAAGAAGACAAAAAGGAATTTAATACTGGAATAAGATTAACAGAGAGGTTACTCATGCAATCTACTATTAACTTCTTAAAACATATATTTTGTTATTCTTCAAATTAAAGTGTAACATAGAGAAACAAAATAAATCAAACAAGAGAGAGAAAAATATATAAACCTCTCGTAATTCCCTTCCCCTCAAATTCTTGACCTCCTTTTCTTTCACCTAATGAAACCAAACAGTGTGCAATAAATGGTGTCATATTTCTTATTTATGCAAGCTCATAGTACTACCCCTATCTTTACCAAATCACCTTGACAGTTTCAAATTTCTTGTCTGCCGTACCATCAATGACCATAGTGCCGGTACCAACAGGACCGAATCCCCTCAGCCAGGCCTTCACAATCATCACCCCTACTATAAATCCACCAAAGCAAGTTTGAAAGAGAATTACCATCATCAAACTCTTTTAAACCCCTAATCTTCTCCAATGCTGTAGTTTTATCATAAACCCCTTCCAAGGCATACACAAATCCTTTCCATCCTTCACCGACACCATCTCTCTGCAAAGCAGGCATCGTCCACTTTACCAAGTCCTTCGCAAACCCAGTATCCTCAAACAAAACCTCAGTTATGGGTAAGAGGGGCAGCAATTGGATCCCCAACCTGCACTCTTTCCACTCAGGAGGTGCAAACCACAGCCCGCTATCTCTTTTGTTATTCCAGAGCACTCCAACAACTCTATTCTCTCTAGCAAACTCTTCTTCATACAAGCCCTCACCTTCCCGCACGTGCCACCAAGTTTGGGCTGCACGAATCTCAAAGGCCGTGAGGGTAGATCCGATAGCAGCCAGATGTGTATCCCCATAACTCAAACCTAGAAGAGCGGCCGAGTAATATCCGTTGATTGCCTCACTGGTGCTCTCTTGGTTGCGGCCATCAGCAAACTCTGTTAGCCCACCAGCCCATGAATGGAGCTTCCACATGTCAAAGCACCGGAAACGGGCATAGATCGCACCTGATTTCTTTGTCGAAGTCAAGAAATCGGCAACCATGGCATAAGCTTGTGGCATGTATTTTCTTCCCCATGATGGGTCTATTTTTACCAAAACCGCAATTGCATAGAGGAAATAACCCAAATGGTAATGGTGGTCATTATATACCCCAAACCCAAAGTCAGCACCTGTATCTGATACACTCATTTTTGTGACAAGACCACCCCATTTTTTATCATACAAGAACCCATTTCCATTAAAAGTGCCGTCTAACCATGGTGTAATTGAACTCTTTAGAAAGTGCTGGATTGTTGGTATTACATCAGTACACCCCATCTCTTCGCCAATTAAGGCAAACCGGGCAGCTCTGGCTATAGCCTTACCATAGAAGTAAGAGGAAGAAGTTGCAATTGGGTTTGATGCAAGCAATTCTACATCTTTACGAAGAGCTGAGGCTATTTCATTGTAGCCATCTTCACTGACACCTCTCATCGAATGCCATGTGGGCGATATTGGGTCGGCTTTCAAAACCCACGAGTCACCCACTACACCCACCAAATCACCATCTATACTTTTGTACTTGAAATCATCAAGTATAGTCACACTTGAATCATCAGAAAGCAATTTAAGATGCAATGGATGTGCAAGAAGTAATAATTCACCCCATCCTTTTTTGGCCCAGTTGTACTCTATACAAAATGGTCGGTCCAGTGAAGCTTCACCTGAGACTGGATAACATGAGCTGAACCGGTCAAGAACCGATTCATAACTCGGGTCAGGTAGAACCGCAATACGCACAAACCCAGAAAAACCTTTTGCGGTCAGTAAAGAGAGATTGGATTTTTCAAGGTTCATCGGCGAAGAAGAGTATATAAGAAATGTCTGACCACTGTTCATGGTGAGGGTATACTTAGTGCATGAGTCGTTGGGTGTGAGAGAGAGAATCGCATGGATGGTGGAGATCGACAGATCGGTGGGCCCAGAAAGCGTGGTAAATGTGACATATGGGCTACCTCTGACAAGGTAGAATCTAAGAGAAGGCGGTAGATCAAGAGTGATGCTCAGATCATGGTATGCAGAGATCTGATGAGTTTGGGATGGATCTGAGGTGGAAGAGATGGTGAGATCAGCTGTGAAGGTTTGATAGATGAAAGATGGGGTGTGATAGCGAGATGGAGAGCAGAGAGATATGGAGGAGAGAGAGGATTTGATGAGGTAAGGATGGATGTACTCTGCTTGTGTGCCATTGTTGAGGCAGTAGTTTTGGAAGAAAGAGTTCGTGGGGAGAGGGGAAGAGAGAAGGTCAGGGGAGAAGAAACGGGAGGGGTCTGGTAAAACTGTGGATTGGGCTCGTGGGAAGGAAAATGGAGTGGTGCGGTGGTGCTTTGAGGACATTGTTGAATTAGTTGGTGGGAGAGATGGGATTTCAGAAGGAAGAGAGAAAGGGATTTGAAGAGGTTCAGAGGGAAGGGGTGATGAAGGAATTTGAAGAGGTGTCTCGGTCTTTTGCTCCTCTCTCCTCCTTTTAATAGTTTTTGACAGGATTTTGCTCAGTCCTCTCCCTAATTTTGTCATTAATTTTTGTTTGCATGATCTATTTGTCTCCATTTCCAAGCGGTTAGGTGATCCAGTCGGCCCCGAGTTGAAAAATACTAATTATTAACAGTCAACGAGGTTTTGGATTATTAGAGTATATGATGCATGAACTAACCAGATGTCAGCAGAGCACGACGCATTAAACGTAGCAAGTTCTACTGGATATTTCCTTAGCTGCTAAGATTTGTGAGTTCTGGAATAGAGTTGCTTCTTGGAAGTAGTCCTTGAGGTCCATCCTGCGTGTTGTTTAATGAAAAAAAAGAGGCACCAAATAGCGTGTGAATATAAGATGAAGAAATTCTGATTATTCATTATAGTACAGAATTGGGTTCTAGAATGAACGGGTTTAGAAGGCAAGGCAAGGAATGAGAATGATCCATGAAAGAAGATTTGTATTTTTGCCTGTTTTGGAAGCAAAGACAAGTTTGTTATGCTTCTTTCTTTTCTGGTTAACGACTCGTAAGCAAGTTTCTTGTGCTTTCCTAGTTTCTTTGCATGGACATGGAGGAGGATGCGTACTATTGTTTCAAGTTTTTGAATAGGAAACTTTATTTTTCCTGAAGTAGTACAATTCTTTCAAGTTATTCTTTTGAAATAGAGGAGTATTCCAATGCCCCATCTTTTCATACTTCATCCATGTTTCATATTTTTATCTTTATTTTTAAAGTTCAAATAATCGATCCGAACTGTTCAACATAATCTCCTCTTTGAAATATTGCTCTGGGAATGAATCCAGCAACCTACATCGTTTAACAATCATAAACAAATATACCCCGATCGAAATTAACTTAAAATGATCCTTGCAGTGTTATCACAACCAAATATACCCCGATCGACATATTTGGTTTAGCTAACTTCACTGTCACGCTTTTAAACTCCAAACGAATATACACCCGCTGGACATTAACCCGCAAAAACGATATATATACTTGTGTCATATGCAGCCAAACATAAAGGATCATTCATCCGCGTTACCCACTATTAACATATTTGGTTAACCAAACACACTGAACTTCAACATCATAATTTTAAACTCAAAAAATGAACATTGAGCAGGTTACCGTGGTGTCATCCTGAAACGAATTGATACAAGGGATTGCACTTAATCAACATAGAGCTGATTATTTTTTTGCTCATAGTAGTTAGTGCGTTTAGAATGGACAAACCCAAATTTCGTCATTGAGATAAGATGCATTTTTTTTTCTCTCGTATTAATAAAGACGAACAACACAACATCCCCGATTAACACAACACTTACTAGACATACAAAGATTCCACCCCGTACACAACAGCAAAGTGACTTCTTGTAGCACAGGAAACGAATTCGGACCACCCCAGTTACCTGATTCAAGCAAACTACAAACGGACTGCCCAGATTAGTTCTTTTAACATGGCACAAATCTCAAAACTGATCCCTGTAGTTTCTATAAGAACAGGATTGACTTTGGCACAGCTGGGATTAAGCTGGACTCTCCGTTTGTAACCTGATTGAGTCAGGTACCTGGAAGGATACGGAAAAGAAATCAAGCCAATAACATCCGAACAAAAGATACCTATCTGCAAAAAAACCAGATGACTAATGACTAGCAGCAGAATAGCTGGTCTTGCTTGTTATATCTTTATATTTTAAAATTCTGACCACATTAATTTATATCCTTTGGCAAATTATACAGAAGTGGTATGAATTAATGTCTAACATTCTAGGGTACCGCCAAGGGCAAAATAAAAAAATATAACCGATAGGCCCAAGTGAAGGTTTTTCTTCACAATGAGCTTCTGAAAATTGAAAAGGCTAAATTAGATTAACAGGAGATAAAAGTATCATGAGTCAAAAAAAAAAAAAAAAAATACAACAAAAAAAGAGACTAATAGTACCAAGAGACTAATCTGATTCTACAGACAAATTACCCCAAAACAATTAATGACGAGGAAATGTAAAACCTAACAGAATTCAGCCATTCAGGATCTGGATTTGATGGGGAGGCCAGTCTCAACTTTCATAATTTCAAAGATGAGCATACGCCACATCTTGAGAACAAACATCTCCGCCTCCTCATCGAGTATGGCCTGGAGAAGCTCCAGCATTTTAGATGCCTGGACATGGTCCTTGGTGCATGACACTATGTAGTCCACCAGCGTCTCCTCTTCCTCTCCGAGGAATTCTGTTATCTTCTTTGATACCCATGGCCTCATTCTCTCGTGAATCTCATGCTGTACAAGAATCAAGAGAACATAGTATTAATAGCTATATGCCTTTACTATATTTGTTCTGACTATTTTATCTAAAATCTTATAATCAAGTTTAAGTAGCAAGGCCTCCAAAATGTCCTTTATTGTCTGTATCATCTTTTTAATAACCTAGATTGACCCAAAGCATTTACGATATACAGAATATATGCTGTACTGTATAAAGGGTGGGACAGAACAAAGAAAATGAGGGGGTACATACTTGGTAAAGAGTTCAGGATAGGGTTTAGATCCAGAAGAACTTGTTAATTGTGTAAGGTTGTTTCAGTAGAAGTTAAACAACCTCTGTGCATAATGATTAGGATTAGAATAGGGGTATTGAACTATTGATAAGGAGTTTTTCTTGTGTTTGTCTCTGTAGTTGTAATTTATAACATACATGATATATGCTGTATTCTGTAAGGTTGTTTCAATAGAAGTTGAAACAACCTCACCGTGTAATTGTGCATTAATCAATTGGCTCCAACCAACTACCATATTTTTTTTTTCCTTTTTTTTTATAATGATTGCCTACCAAGAGCTAAAAAGATGAATACTTCACACTTTGATAATGCGATCACAAAAGAAAAAAAAAATACTTGCCTTGTCATAAACAGTCCAATTTACTTCAAATGCAAACAGCTCCTCCTTGGTTCTAGGGATCATATCAATCAGCTGCTTCGCATCCAACACCTTCTTAGTCTCTGACTTTGGTTGCTTCTCCTCCCGCTCTCTATGGTTTGACCTATCCCCAGACCTCAACTTCTCTTCCTTTGGGTTGGCACCAGATATGCGCTTGGCAAATTCAGCAGCTGCCATAATATTGTTAGGTGCTTCAATAGTGTCATCTTGGACAGCTTGTAACTCTTCAGTGGAGTAGTCAATTGGTACAAGAGGTCGCATTTTCTTCTCCTCCACATCTTCATCCTCCTCTGCATGGAAGACTGAGGGGACAGACGCTCTCCTTCCTGATCCGAACAGACCGAAGCCTAGCTTCTTAGACGGAGGAATATTATTCTGCTTGCCATTAGATTCCATGTTTTGTTCATTGCTCATGTCGAGGTCATGGTTATTCAAGTGGAGTTCATCTACAGGTTTGGAATATATGTAAATATATCATACGCAGGATTAAAGAGTTAAAATACATCGCAATTATTCCTTTAACCAAGTCATTGAACCCACCGTACTGCAGCTGCTTACGGGCAATAATAAGTAGGGAAATCCTAATTAATGCAAATCTCAACTGGATGCAACCAATATAGGGGTCAACTAGATTAAAAACATACTTATTATCTCCATTTATATAGATACCCCACCCCAGCAGTATTACCAAAAGAAGGACTAACCTGCATCAGCACCATTATCGACATCTCCATTATCCTTCTCTACGTCAATCTCCATACGGTCAATGCTTGGTCTCTGTTGCTTCATGGCAGCAATTTCACTCACCATGTCCTGCATGAACATGTCCATTGCCCGTTCAGATGCAGCTTTTTCTTCCTCTCTCCGCTTCTCCTCCTCAATTTCCCGCCTCCTAGCTTCATCAGCAAGCTCCTCCTCTTCCTTCAACCTATCTAGTAAGTCCTCATCCTTCTCCCTCTGCCTCTTTCTCTTCCTGTCCTCAACCACGCCACCCCTACGTCTTCTCTTCCTTGAGTCAATTTCATCATCAGTTTCCTCTTCTTGTCTTAAAACTTCCCTTTTCCGCTCCTTCTCTTTCTCCTTCTCTTTATCCCTATATTGGAGGCGATGATGCTCTCTGTCTCTTTCCCGATTCTCCCAGTCCCTCAGGCGATCCTTCAAAAGCCTATCTGATTGCCGCATCCTCTCCTCCCTTTCTCTCTCCCTCTTGATGCGGTCCCGTTCTTTTTCTCTCTCATAACGGTCAGCTTCTCTGTCTCTTTCCCGCTTGAGGTCCCCTCTGTCCTTTTCCCTATCACGCTCCCGACTTCTCTCTCGCCTGCTCCTGCTGCCCTTGTCTGGAGAGCTGGCCTCTGGCTTGTCTGCCTCATTTGCTGTCTTGTTTTCACTTGCAGTCTCTTCATTGGTTTTATCTCCAGCACTATCTGAAAAATTAACATATATTCGCTGATTTAATACGACAACATTTTATAGAGGTGCATATAAAATTTTTATTATGTATCCAATGCTTTTGTGCATGGGTATTGGGTACAAATATGAACACCGTATCTGATATGAAAAAGGTGCAGTTATAGGACAGCTCTGTTACAACCTTTAACACCACATGCCATATATACACATTACATAAATACTACATGCCATATATACACATTATATAAACACTACATGCCAAATATATGCATTACATTAACACTAGTGTACAATTGTTACGAAAAAGAAAGAACAAGGAAAGCTGACCACTTTTTGCAGCATCTGCATCATCCCTTTCCCTTGATTTGGAAGGAATTTCAGGCTGTGACTTGGTAGATAAATTCGCGGGTGGCTCAGCAGGACGGGGAGGAGGCGGGGGCAAGGTTTTTGCCCGTTCCTCCAACATTTCAGTTATCTTCTCCAGTACTTCCTTGTCTGCAGCACGGTCATCATCATTAACAATTCCAAACTTCTTAGTCTCATCTTGGATTTCCTCTCTATTATCTGGAGACTCAGACTCCTTTTTAGGTTCCTCTGTGATTGGTTTGGATGCGTCATTTTCTGTTGGATGTTGAACTGTGCCTTCAGCTGCTAAATCACCCAGTAAAGCTTCAGTTTCCTTCAACTTCTCCCTCTCTGTCTTCCTCTCCACATATTTCTCAAGATAATCTCTGGTTGCTTGGTTGATGTTTAGCTATTTTTTCAGTGATAAAATAAGATATTTATTAATGAAAAAGACTAAAGAAGTTCTTGCAGAGATAAGCAAAGTTTGTTTGAAGAAGACATACCACTAGTTCTTGGCCATCAAGATTCAGTTTTGTGAGCAAGCGGAGAGCACGAAGGATCCCTTCAGCAGCTTCGAATTCACAAAATGCAAAACTTTTTGGGGTGTTATTACTTGGGTCTTGCGCTCTTTTCCAGCTCTTTACTGGTCCACAAAGCTACAATTTTAATTTAGTCAGCCCAAAATTAGTCATATAAAAATCACTTGCTACCAAATAGAGAGGGCAAATTATACTTACTCTAAGAAGTGAAAGAAGAAAATCATTGTCAACAGTCGAGGCAATCTTGCCAACATAAACAGTTGTCTGTGGCTTCTCCACTAGGGGAACAGGAGCAATCGGTCTAAGTGCAGGAGTCACTATTGGAGGAGCAGGTCCTGGCCGCATCCCAGGCATAGGCGGCCTAGCAACTAGAGGAATTGGGCGTGGAGCAAAACCTGGTCTCATCATACCTGGAAATTGGATAGGAAACCGCGGCATTCCTGCATCAAAAGAGAAAACAGCTATGCAAATTCATCAAAAGATGTCCGGAATGACACAAATAAAAAAGTCTGCAATAGTCGAATTCGATTGTTATTTGTAAATAAAATCATCAAAATACTAAAGTAACAACTGAAAAATAATTTGATGTGTTAATTGTAAATGAAATCATTGAAGTGAATATTAAAGCAACAATAAATGTTACCACCCTGCACAAAATGATAGAGATGTCACCAAATGATAGTATATTCATCTCCTGTCGAGGAAAAAAATTGAATCGGCATGCATAAAAACGGAGCTGAAGCTGTCTTGCTTAATCGAACAGAGTGTTTTAAGGTGATCCAAATTTTATGTGTTTAGTAAATGAAATCATTAATGTAAATATGAAAGTATCAGCAAATGTTACCAAACAGCACAAACATGCTAGAGATGCACCAAATGATAGTATAATTATCTCCTGTCGAATAAAAACAAATTGAACCAGTGTGCATCAAAAAAGGAGCTGAAGCTGTCATGCTTAATCAAACAGAGTGTTTTAAGATGACCTTACCTTATGGCATTCTCGAAAATAAACCTTCCAACAAGCCAGGATTGGTCAGCGCTGTAAACTTTTTTACAGAGCTCACAAGAAATATACCAGCTCTATGTGGAAATACAGAATAGAAAACTTTTTTTGAGGTTGAATGAATAAAGAGACTATAGTACCTTACAACAGTGCTAATTCACGTGGACTAGCATTTTGCATTGTGACGAGTATCATTTGTTGTCTATTTTTCCATCTAAGAAACTACTATCTTAACATATAAGTAAGAAAACTTCCAACAGTAACTTCATAGGAATTTTATGAAAACGTGGACAATTAAATCATACCAAAATAGAATGGAAGTGATCTTTTAACAACCGCAAGAGGAAGCAAGCTGACGCTTCACACCATATGAACCGTAAGAAGATGGCTGTACCATAAAATACCCTGTCATCCACCCTTTATCTAAATTTTACATGATTTTCTTTCTGCCCGCACATATTTAATCCAACACCATCCTACTACTCATTCCCCAGATAAAACAGGCACTTCAGATTGAACTTACTAAATGTTTCTCGTTATCTAATGAATTCCTATGGAAGACCTAACGATTATTGTATTAAGCAGATTAAAAATAGAATTGTCATAGCAATTGGGAGAATAATCTAAAATGATATTTCCACTTAGCACTAAGTACAGCACAGAACAAAAATCACATGCAAAGATAAATTAAAGAGAACCCACCCTGTGGATGAATGGCTCCAGGAGTCTGGATGTGCGCATTATGTACTTGTCCATATTGTAACTGCACTTGTAAGGGAGGCTGCCCTGGTAAAGCTTGATACATGCCACCTGGCCGCATGGCCGGATTCGGCATAGAAGCTACAGGGTTAGCAACACCAGGAGGTTGAACCACTGTAGCTTGACCCATCGAAAAATTAGGGTTAGGGCTTGGAACGGCGGAAAACTGTGGGGCCCCTGGAGGTCGGAAGGAGGGAGCGAAAGGTGAGACTCCTGGAGGTAGCGGCGTCAAGGCAGGAGCCGAAAGATTAGGGTTTTGGTCAGGGTTATAATTTGCGGTCGAACTAGGGTTTTGATCTGGGATTGTGTTAGAATTTTGGGTGATAGACGGGGTTTCTGGGAGGCTTGAAGAATGGCTGTCCGCTCCGGCCATGCTGGGTTTGGAGTCAATGGGATCGGGCGCAGGAGAAGCGCCGACCGACGCCATTAGAAGAACTGGAGAAAGGGATGATGCAGGATGCGGGTAATTGCGCAAAGCAAGACGAGGGAGACGGAGATACGGGTATTTATTGGGTTCGGGTGATTTTGATATCGTTAGAAATTGTGGGTTTTATTAGCCTGGTGCCGGCAGTCGGAACGCCACGTACCGGAGTCGACCGGAGTCGGGTTTTATTAGTCCGATGCCCTGGTGTGATCTGGGAATCCGTATCCTCGCAGGTGCCTGACTTGAGCAAATTACAAACGGACGTTCCGAGTTAATCTCAGCGGATCGAAGTCAATGCGGTATCGACATAAATCACAATCTTGAGAATAAGAACATGTTTGATTATGTTTGATTATGGAATAAGAAGTGAAGTGAACTACTTACTTCATATTTAAGGAATTAAATAAAAAGTAAAATAGAAGAGGTAAGATAAATAAGAAGTGACTCAATTTGAAATAATTTACTCTATTTATTTAGGTGGATTAACTTATTTCACAGTTACTTTATTTGTATGGTCTACAGTTATAAAAAAAAACATATTTTTTAACATCTTATTCCACTAAGTGGGTTGATTTAAGTTACAACTCCAACTACTAAACAATATTTGAAATATGAGTAACATGAAGTAAGCAATTTAATCATCATTAATTTTACTTCACAACCAAATATGGCCAAGAGGAGTCCGTTTTGAATTCGTTCCAAGTTAAGAACTAATTTGAACCGTCTATTTGTAATTTGTTTGAGTCAGGTACTTGTTCTGGCATGATCTGAATTCATGGTCTAGTACTCTGATGTCGTCGGAGAAGCCTTTTTTCTTATAAAAGCATGCTACTACCGGCGGATTTCCATTTATTTTTCAAAATTTTAATATTATAATTAGACTACAGAAGGTAAAATAAGTTTCCACATAAAATTATTTGAGCAGAATCATAGTGTTTCTTTAAGTTCGCTAAATTTTTTTGTGACAACTCTAATACAGATGACAAATTTTAACAGTTGAAATCTATCTATTTCACAAGTTATGCGTTCACAGGCGAAAATTTTAAAATTAATTTGAATTAATTTTGTATTTTTACAAATAGTCAAGTCAAAATTAGAAAGTTTATAATTAATTTAATGCATTCGTATTTTGAAAAAAAATTACCGCTCATCTTTATACAGAATTAATTCGAAATTTAAAATTTTCACATACAAATACATTACTAGTGAGGTAGATGTATTTCGACAGTTCGAATTCGTCATTTTAAAACTACTGTGTATTGTTAAAGAGTTTTGACGTGTTATAGAATATGAAATATAAACAACAACTCAAATTACACTAACGGATATAAATAATCCTTTAAATATTGTTATTGGTTTCAAACTATTGAGAGAAAAAAATTATCATAATGAAATTCAAAATCCAAAGAACTAAATTAAGTAACTAGACTGCCAAATTACTGAAAATCAGTTTTTGGTCTATTTCATGTATTATGCTCTTCTAATATATTTAATTATGTTTTCTATATTAGATTAAAATAGAAATTCAACTGGTAACTCTTATACAAGCTTATCAGAAAACAATTCTTAACTCTTTCAATTAACCACCATTTTTATTTATATCCACCATTAAATCATAATTGCCAGCTCTATCCACCAAATCTGGGAATTTTTAAACCTACCCAAACTGGCCATTTAATAGCCGGTTCTAATTTTTATTAGAAACCGGCTACTTAATAGCCGGTCCCTATTTTTTAATAGAAAACGGCTATTAAATAGCTGGTTTCTAATAAAAAATATATTTTTTTACACTGCAAATCATCAAAGATAATATTCTAATCATATTGGTTAATAAAAGTTTAAACACCAGATTTTGCAACGACTTTCTAATCTAGTATTCCTGACAAAATAGATTATCATCTCATATAGGTAGGTAATGGTATGTTCTGTGATTTTTTTTCATAACCATAAAATAATTAATATAAATAACATACCATATATTGTCCAAAGCACTGAAATAAACCAGTTCTTAGATGCATTATAAATTATGTGATTCAGGCAATGATACTATGCATGGCATGAATTGGTCCATTATGGATCAATACTTTTGTTTTCAAAGTTCAAATAGTTGATTTACATGAATTGTTCAACATGGTCTCTGTATGAAACTGTTTGAAAATATACATGTTGATCAAATTTTGCTTATTTTATAATATACTTTTTTTTCTCGTTTATAAAGCACCTGCATGTTGTGCATACATTTATCTAAGACATCTTCCGTAAACAGCCCAGGTTAGAACAATGAATAAAGCAAGATAGACGATATATTCACTGAGAAGGTATAAAACGACGACAAAACTTCAATCGGTCATAAAACGGCGCCCGAGTGTCCAATTTCAATAAATGGTGACTTTTCGGAAAGTTGATGAAAATACACATGCATCAGTGCCGGCAATGCCAGGTTGCAGAAATCAAAATTTTCAAAAAAATAAAGAGAATAGCTTCAAAACTTGAGTTGAAGTTTTCGATTAAGATTTTCATTTATATTTTTCGATCTGAGTCGCTCGGTAAATTGGTTATACAATGAACTTGTAGAATCCAATTTTTACTATTTTTTATGATTTATGAAAGATGACACAAAATGACTTAAAAAGTAAAAGAAATTTATGAAGAGTATATTTTCTCGGTACTTGAGTTGGGTTTTATACATGGTGTAAGATTGAACATTTTTGTTTGTTATAAAATTGAAAACTTTTTATTTTCTATTTTTAGATGAAAATATTAAGATCTTGAAAAAAAAATTAGGACATAATAAGTAAGATTGAAATTAAATTGGGGAGCTAGTTATTTGCAATATTTTTTTTATGGTTATGAAAAAAAATCACAGAACATATCATAACGTACCTATATGAGATGATAATCTATTTTGTCATGAATACTAGATTAGAAAGTCGTTACAAAATGAAGATATTATCTTTAAATTTTTATTAACCAATATGATTAGAAAGTCGTTTCAAAATCTAGTGTTTAAACTTTTATTAACCAATGTGATTAGAATATTATATTTGATGATTTCCAGTGTAAATAATTTTTTTTTATTAGAAACCGGCTATTTAATGGTTATTTTCTATTAAAAAAATAGGGACCTTCTATTAAGTAGCTGGTTTCTAATAAAAATTAGAATTGGCTATTTAACCGTCGATTTCTAATAAAAATTAGAAACCGGCTATTAAATGGCTGGTTTTGTCGATTTGAAATTCCCAAATTTAATGAATAAAGTTGGCAATTATTATTTAACGGTGAATATAAATAAAAATGGCGGTTCAATTAACCTCCTTCAACAACCAAAGACCAACAATAAAAACTACAATTGTTCAAAATATATCGAGTAAGATTGACTAAGATATAATAAAAAAAAAAACACTTCACACCAAAGAACTCGAATTCCAACAAAGCCTGTCAATTTTCACATATTAAAATATTAGTAATATATTTATCATCTATAACTATGACACAAATTATCTCCGGTAGTAAAGTATTAATAGTAGTGCAACACAAATTAAAGAATCTCAACAAGTGGAGGAGAATAGGTTGCTCTTAGAAGTACCAAATCTCTTTGTATTTTTAATTCTAAAATCTACCGAAGTAACTTCGAACGACAAATCTAAACTGTTGAAATCCTTCTACCTTACGAGTGATGCGTCTACATGTGAAAATTTTAAAGTATCGAATTAATTTAGTATAAAATCAAGTGGTCAAAATTAGAAGGTTTCTAAATTAATTTTAATGCATTCATTTTTTGGAAGTCTTTTGACCACTTGACTTTATACTAAATTAATCTGAAACTTTAAAATTTTCACATGCAGACGCATCACTCGTAAAATAGAAGGATTTCAACAGTTTGAATTCGTCGTTCAAAGTTAATTCAATAAATTTTAGAGTTAAGAGTACAAAAAGACTTTGTACTCTTAAGAGCACTCTAGTTCTACTCCAACAAGTGAACCCCTGAAATACAATCAAAATCAAGTAAAATATATATCTATTGCCTGTTTCAGACTTCTCGTGGTATATAGTATGTATTTATTACCTATAACTACAATTGATATATCTTTCTGTGATCAGTGACTGTTTTTTTCATTTGACCTTTGTTTTCATTTAACTACAATCACCTGATGGTTATAAAATATTACCAAAAAGAATACAAACAGTTCAGAAATACACAATAATAAATGGGAATTTAAGCACCATCTCCACAGTCGAGGTTAACTCCAGTACTGGTACAGTAGTACTGTACTAGTGTAAGGGAAGTGTGCTTACTCTTTCTACGGTAATCAACTAATGTTTAAAATAAGTAACAACCATAAGAGCACAATAAAACCCATGTAATACTAACACATCAATATCAAATTAAAGAATTCTGAAGACACAATAAGTTACTTAAAGAATTATGGATGAAGTTAAGCTAATTACACAATCCGATAAGCAATCGATTGATACAATTTAGTAGAAATGTAAAAATGTTAATGCACAAACTTACTGATAGAGTCATGTACTAAAAGTCTTATAAAGATCACTCAGGAATAAATCCAAAAGCCCAAAAATAGCAAAACCCAAAAGAAATGATGGATCAAAGCCCTATTCGGGACTTGAACCTAATCCCCAAAAGTATCGGAATTAACTAATAGTACCTCAAGACAAGGCCCGAATTGGGCTACGTTCGGAGTCGATTTGGTGTGTCTCGAGTCGTAGCCCAAATCGACCTACTTTCGAGGTAAGTCGTTGGCATTTTGACTTGAAGCCCAAACCGACGTAATGGCCTATAAATACTCAGAAGTTCAATGAGAAAAGAGACGATAACAATACACAAGAAAAACACAAATGAGATAGAGCTGCGTGCTTAAGAAACCCGAACTAAGTTTTACACAAATTACACACACATCCTTCACAGATAAATCCGAACTACTCTTCACCTAAGATAAGACTTATTTTGATCGCTTTTGCCTAATACTGTTTGGACAGGAGCGTATCACTTACACTAGAGGTATAAATATGTTTAAACATATATGTTTTATTTATCTATGATACGGAAAATAGGTGTCTATTTTGACAGGACAATTTTGTACTCACGAAGAGCACAAGATATATATAAGACAATTTTCACTCTATCGTTCGTGGTCTGTATGAATTAAAAACTTTCCTACCAAAATGTGTATCCCAAAAAAACTCTCAGAGCAACACGTGCAGAAAATTTGTGAGTCAATTTACATTGTATAATATTTAGCGTTTAAAAAAATTATGTATTGATATTCTATTCTCCCTAGCACGTCAATATTTTGATACTTTTACATTTCATGAAATTTGCTAGTGTTTTTTCTCATTATTTTTATGTTAATATAAATCACATCCGTTTGATTTTTTTAAAGTAAATATTAGAAATCAAATCATCCAACTATTTAATATTTATTAAAAAATTATTCAGATTTCGAACCTGCAACTTTTCACACGGAGAATATTATCTATGTCACTAGACTAAAAGCTGGTTTTCATCAACGTATAAATATTAATTAATATGTTGAATTTTATCCGCTGTCAAAATTCTTCAAAGAGATCTATCATAAATATTTTTGACACCTCTATTCTGACACAATTTTTTTATAAATAATTTTAATTCAAATTTAAAGCACTAAAATATGAACCGTTGACCTTTTAAAAAAATGCATTAATGTCAATTTTATTAAAAAAAAAATTGAACGAGATCAAAAGAAAGAGAGCTAGTGGTGCATAGTAATACGACAAACCGTTGGTTTTCTGATTTATTATCCTATACAAAACGAACTAATTTTTTTTTTTGAGATGAATATATTATTTTAAAATAAAAAAGATAAAGGTTCGCATTTTATAAAAAAATTAAATTCAAATTATTTATAAAAATGATTGTTCTCGTTACATTTAATTTTTATGTATATTTATTATCTTGAAAATAATTGTTTAATTGGAAAGTTAAAGTTATAGATGTTATCTATTCTTAATAGCGCGTAGATCAAATTTGAACCGGTTTGAAAGTTGTTTAATCTCTCATCAAATAATACAAAATCTGTAACAATATAGTTATAATTTTTTTACGAGGACGATTTATTAAATTCAAAGTTGACTCAAATTTAATAATTCCATTTAATAACTGAGAGCACGCCATGATATACTATTTTTAATTTAACCAATATTTTACAAAATCAAATGAACGTACCACGAAACTTGAATGTACGTTAAAAACTTAAAATTATCCCTCTGAAAAAAGTTGTGATCTTAAATAAAATGAAAATAACTTCACATCAAACCCGTCCTCTAAACTTATTGTTATGAATTAAGAATTCAAATCTAAAACAATCATGCAACTCATCTCGAGCTATGGAAGAATTTTGAATTTATATCTTTACGATTCTCCAGAGACGAATTATTATGAGGAAAAAAATACGAAGTAATAAAAAAAAAATCGCACCGTTCTCAAAATCACGGAATGCGCCTAAATCCTAATTGTTAGAATTCGTAGAAGGAAAGAAGAATAAGTTTAGAATGATGAGGTCAATCAGGGATTACTTCGTACAATCGGATCGGGACATATTGACCATCTCGTCTCGAGCATTTCCCATGGCAACAAGGCTTCTCACCTACCCTATCAGCGCCAACGACCTCCTCTCACAAAAAAAAATCCAGCGCCAACGATCCATTATTCCATTCTATGCTGCCTAAATGCATACACCTGGAGCACGCAGGCATCCGAGAAACACCGCCTCTATTGCCTTTAAAAATATTCGCCGAAAGCAGTATACAGATTTGCGACTTGTTGCAATACTTATAAATACGCTCATGGTCCAGGTTGACCCAACCCAGTATAAGCGAGAACTGTCCCGCGAGTCTTAAAAGGTGGTAAGTTCACCGCGCATCATTCAGCACCATAGCAGCTATGGCGGGTCACTTAAAAGTATTACAAAACCGCACGACAAACTACCACACAAATTAATGGAAAGCAAAATCCGAAAAGCATAAATTAGGCTAGGATGCACCAGTGACCAGTCAACAGGAGAGCGGGGGCGTAACAACCGAGCAAATATGGCACGAAGTATGGCGTATCAGGCGCTGGATAAGATCTCGGCGGAGGAGATCTCGGCAGTCGGCGTGCCAGCTGACGAGGCCGAGCTGCTCCACGTGGCGCTCGGCGATATAATCCAGAAGCACGGAACCTCTGGTCCAGCCACGTGGCGGGAGATCTCCAGCAGAATGCTGACGCTAGAGCTCCCCTTCGCGTTTCACCAGATGATGTATTATGGATGCTATAGATCTTATGCTTCGTCTACTCCTCCTGCTTGGACCCCAAGCTTGTAATTTCGCTGTTTCACTATGCTAATTGTTTCTAGAAGCTAATTGGAGCTTAGTTTGGTAACAACCGACAATTGGATTCTAAATAATTGTAATAACAGAGATGACGCAATTTCAACAAACATTGGTCGATTGCTTGAGAAGAGTGGGAAGGAAATTCTTGGGTCAGGATACAAGGATCCGATTTCCAGCTTTTCAGAGTTCCACAAATTCTCAATATCAGACCCTGAGGTATATGTCAGTTAACCCTTGCATTTTGGTGTGTTTATATCTATGGTAATACTTATTTTAGCTGGAAGGAGGGTTCTTATGCTTCCAACTTGTCGTGTCACCCTCATGCCTCTAAATATAGGCTGGAATATTAACAGATTAAGTGGTATATAGAAGTAGATGACATGGACAATTTCTGAGCATTGTTTTTCAATCTATTGATTCTTATAATTAAAAACTAATTTTATTAATGAGTGTAGATACAGTGATGTAGATCACATGTATGTGCTTAATGTTACAATTTTGATCTTAGGCTTTTAGTCAACTTCATTTTTTTTTTTTTTTTTTTTGAGATATGATGGAAGCACAAACTTGGAACTAATTGATTCCTCCACAACTTAAGTGGCATATTCATGTGGGAGGGTTGCAAGATTATATTTCATGTTTTGTAGGAGTGAGTTGAAGAACCAAACTAGTAGCTCAAAAGGTGAGGTCCTGGGATGACTTCTAAGATGTCATTGGTTCAGTGCCCTAGTGGGCACTCTGTGCACTTGTGGCCTCCTCCATCACTCATTAACCAGGAGGGTGGGAGTTAAATTCTGCCTGCCTATGAGGATTTGATTAATTCATGTTTTTTTTTGTATGTTTTTTTTTCCTTGTTTGCATAGGCTTACTGGAGTATGATTTTTGAGGAGATGGAAATAAAATTTAGTACAAAGGCATCTTGTATTTTGTGTGAAAGTGCTTCTTATCCCGGCGGCCAGTGGTTATGCGGGGCAGTTCTCAATTCAGCTTCCAATTGCTTGAATGTGAAAAATGGTGGATCCCTTGATGATGCGGCAATTGTGTGGAGAGACGAAGGCTGTGATGACATGCCTCTCAATATTATGACCCTGAAGGAACTGAAAGCGCAAGTCTGGTACTTTGTTTCTCTCCTTGTATATTATATGCCAAATGACTTTTCTAATTTGTAGTTTCAAAATTATTGTAAGAATGTTAGCTTGCACAACATCTACAAAAAAATGAAAGAAAAAGGCAAAACATATTATTCTAAGATTATTGTACGAGTCTTTTGGCACCATACTGGCAATTCTACGAGTATTACTTTTTTCTTGGGATTTTGTAGGAATCGGCCTTATTACAAGGAGGAATAGTCACAGATATATAGGAACAACAATAAATAAAATTTAAGTCCACAGTATGAGTTAAAGCATATAGGAACAAAAATAAATAGATAGATAAAAAGTAAAAACAATCCTCCTTGGGACATCACTCCCATATGCATCCACGCTCTATTTAAAAGTATCCGAGGAAGAGCTACATAAACATTGCAATCAGTTTCTAGTTCATTTTTTCTTTCTTTTGCTAACTATACCTTTATTAAAGGAGTCAATTCATAGGCTTGCTTGTTCTTTCTTTTGTAGTCATGTTGCAAATGCTCTTGATACCCTGGGTTTGGAAAAGGGATCAGCTATAGCAATTGACATGCCGATGAATCCAATAGCTGTTATAATATACCTTGCTATTGTGCTGGCCGGATATGTGGTTGTCTCCATTGCAGATAGTTTTGCCCCAGCTGAGATAGCTACAAGACTTACCATTTCAAAAACTAAAGCAATTTTTACTCAGGTAATTTTTTGTCATTTGATTCTATATGGATACCCAGGCAGTAGGATAAGGAACCAGGTACAGTTCTTCTTTTGTACTTGCTGCTGAATTAGCCATACTGTTAGATGCCATCTTCTCTCAACTTATTTTCCCGCGGGTGTTGCTGAATTCAGCATAAAGTGAGGTTTAATTGAGTATTAAAAGGTTTAAGATTTAAAATCTTTCTTTTAATGATGCAACTGACCAACATTGCCAAATAGCTTAGCAGCTCAAATAGTGAGGCCCTAGAATTAATTCCAAGGGCCAAGAGGTCATGGGTTTGAGCTGGCTGTTGGACTTGTGAGCCTACCATTTATTAAAAAAAAAGGACAAAAACTTAAATAATTGCCATCCCGGTTCCAGAATGTCCCTGCAGAAAGAATGGCCTTGGTTCTTTTATGCGGTCCTCAATATATTTGTCAGAGACTCCGTTCGCTATAACTTTGTCTTACTGCTACAGACCTACATATTGTCTGCCACAACCTGAATGAATCTTTTGTTTTATACAGGATTACATCCTCCGTGGAGAAAAGGAACTGCCCCTTTATAGGTGATGGTGGATTATTTCTTTTTTTTTGTGTATAATTCCTACAAAACATATAATGTATCTTGTAAACAAACTGAGAAATCACTGGATGTAGATTGCTATTTTTTTATAAGTTGTTGTGTTATAATGCCAGTATTGGGAGAAATTCTCATGCTTACATTATAATTATACAGCCGAGTTGTTGATGCCAAGTCTCCATTAGCAATCGTGGTCCCTGCCAGAGCCACCAAGCCATTCAAAGGACTGCGTGCTGGTGATTTGTTGTGGGATGACTTTCTTGGCCAAGTCAATGTCACTGAGTAAGAATCTAAATATAAGTGTTTTGTTTTTATTACTACTTTCTTGCTGTTAGAATTGCCAATTGCAGGTGAGATTTCAATAAATGATTACCATCTTATGATATTCAGGAAGGATGTGTACATAGCAGTAGAACAGCCTGCAGAAGCCTTCACAAACATTCTGTTCTCATCTGGGACCACTGGTAAGATACCCCCACCAGACGAAAATAAAAGAACATAAAACCAAACACTAAAACACAAATAAAGAAAGTTGGTTGTGCAGATGACTATAACTTTTATGAGTGTCGATCTATTTTGGCTGATTGATACAAACTAAATCCTTCCCCTAGTCAAATGAAATGATGAATTGAGGGTAACTGAAGCTCAACTATAGTGTTATTTGAGACTGATTTTGTTTCAATTGAGACTTGAGTCCAATTAATTGATGCCTTGCTTCGGACCTGATATTCAACACTTGGCCACACTGGCACCATTCTTATATGCTCCAGTGCCAGTGAGATATATTAAGAGCTGGCAAAAAATTGACTTGGCCCAAAAGACCTGACTGATAGTAAAACAAAACTAGCCCATTTTATTTTTCTTATTGTTTTTTTTCCTTCCAAGAAGTCAATGACCCAAAGCAACCGTACTTAAATCTGACTGTGCACCACAACGCAAGGAGTCTGAACTTAGAACAACCTGCAACTGTATACAACATGACCTTAACTGTTTTGAGCAGTCAACAACTGAAACCCAACCGAAAATCAACACCAGCAATTTAACTGACATACAATCGATCCTGACCTGAAATCAACCAAACATAAACCCAACCTGATCCTATAATCAACTTGACACGAAACCTGAACTCACTGGTTCAACACCAGCAATTTAACTGACATACAATCAAATCAGTTTTGTAGGGATCATAACCTGAAATGGCCCATATTCTGAAGTCTGAACCCAGCCACGTTCTAACCCCACAGACCATAGACCTGAAAATGATCCCACCTATACATCACAAGACCTGAATGATCTGAGACCCATAATTAACCCGAAGCTGAAATGGCCTAGACCTTTTTTGACGTGACATAAACTCAAACCAACTTGAACTAGCCTGTGCATTTTCCTACCTTTAGTTCTGGTTGAAAATCAGCTCAAACTAAGCCCTGATAAGAAGTAATTGCTACAGGGGAACCAAAGGCGATCCCATGGACGCATGCAACTCCACTAAAGGCTGCAGCTGATGCCTGGTCCCACATGGATATCCGTAAAGGTGATGTCGTATGCTGGCCCACAAATCTTGGCTGGATGATGGGCCCATGGCTTGTCTATGCCTCTTTGTTAAATGGATCCTCCATTGCACTCTTCAACGGTTCCCCTCTTGGCCATGGCTTTGCAAAGTTCGTGCAGGTAGATACATTACTTTTAGACTTGTCCCAATGCACATGCTCCTGTAGAATGCATGTAATTCCAGCTTGTGAAATATGGTTCAATCCTTAATTTGATCTCTGGATTTTCTTTTTCTTCAGGATGCAAAGGTAACAATGCTTGGTCTTGTTCCAAGCATTGTTCGAGCTTGGAAAATCACAAACTGCACTGCTGGCCTTGACTGGTCAAACATTAGGCAAGTCTTTACTCTTTAGTCATGTAGACATTCTTTTTGTATATTTTGCTTTCAATTTACGATGCTACCTCTACTATCAAACTATTTTAGTTTATTAAGTTAGACATTAGGCAAGTCTTTAGTCATGTAGACATTTTTTTTGTATATTTTGACTGGAGAATAGTTCTAAAGTCTCTATTTTATTAATTGACCCCCTGGGGTATATATAGAGCATACATCATTCAATCTAGTCCCTATGATTACTCTATATTCTCATTTCACATATAAGTCTCTAAACTTATAACAAATACCAACACTCCCCCTCAAGATGATCCTATGGACGAAAGATATCCACTAGGTCCATCTTGTCACAAAATCTCGACAAATCTAACGGACTAAGACCTTTAGTGAGACAGTCCGCTACTTGCTCACCAGTAGCTACATATCCCAATTCAAGTAGTCCGTTATCTAATTTCTCCTTGATGAAGAACCTGTCTATCTCCACGTGCTTGGTCCGATCATGCTGCACAAGGTTATTGGCAATGCTAATGGCCGACTTGCTGTCGCACCACAGCTTCATTTTGCCCCCTTGGTCCATCTTGAGCTCCACCAGTAAAGCTCTCAACCACAACAATTCCGCTACACCCAATGCCATGGCCCTGTACTCTGCCTCGGCTGTGGACCTAGCAACCACCGACTGCTTCTTGCTCTTCCAGGAAACCAAATTTCCTCCCACAAACATGCAATACCCAGACGTGAACTTTCTATCATCGGCACAACTAGCCCAGTCTGAATCACAATAGCCTTCAATGTTCAAATGCCCGTTCTTCCTGAAGATCAACCCCTTCCCTGGTGCACTCTTCAGAAACCTCAAGATCTGGTACACGGCATTCATGTGACCCTCCCTAGGGTCATGCATGTAGCGACTCACCACACTCACCGCAAAACAAATGTCGGGGCGGGTGTGACTCAAATAGATCAAGCGACCCACTAACTTCTGGCACCTGTCCTTGTCAACTGGCTCTCCTGCCTCAGCACTCAGCTTAGCCTTTTGATCAATGGGAGCACCCACAGGCTTGCATCCTAGCATACCTGTCTCTGTAAGCAAATCCAGCACATACTTCCTCTGAGATAAAACTATCCCCTCTGCACCACGAGCTATCTCAATCCCAAGAAAGTATCTAAGCTGTCCCAAGTCCTTCACCTCAAACTCCTTACCCAATCTCTTCTTTAGCCGAGCAATCTCACCCTCATCATCTCCGGTGATAATCATGTCGTCCACATATACCGCAAGCATCGTAATGTGAACTCTATGTCGCCTAAAGAACACTGTATGGTCCGCATTGGTCTGCCGATACCCCATGCCTACCATAGCCCTCCTAAACCTGTCAAACCAGGCTCGAGGAGATTGCTTCAACCCATAAAGAGATTTCACAAGTCTGCACACCTTCCCCTCCGTCTGCTTTGTCCCAAAACCAGGTGGGATCTCCATATACACCTCCTCCAACAAGTCACCATGAAGGAAGGCATTCTTCACATCAAGCTAGTGCAGCTTCCAACCCCCATTTGCTGCCAAGGACACAAGCGTTCTCACTGTGCTCATCTTCGCCACGGGTGCAAAGGTCTCATCATAGTCGATGCCATAAGTCTGACTGTACCCCTTCGCCACCAATCTGGCCTTGTAGCGCTCAACCCGACCCTCTGGGTTTTGCTTCACAGTGAAGACCCACTTGCACCCAACCGCCTTCTTGCCTGCTGGTAGTGACACAAGCTTCCAAGTGTTATTTTTCAACAAGGCCTCAAGTTTCTCAATCATGGCAGCTTTCCATTTTGGGTCCTCCTTAGCAACCTGCCAAGACTTAGGAAAAGAGACAATGTCCAAAGATGCAATGAATGCTCCATGTGCAGGTGATATGTTAGAGTAAGAAACAAACTGAGCAATATTATGTGGAAAACCATATCGATCAGGGGGAACTCCCGCATTGGTGCGAATGGTCCTCCTTACCGATAATGGATCTGGAGGAGTAGAGAGAGGAATCATATCACCTGCGTATTCTGAGTCTGTGGTGGATGGTGTAGGTGTCTCAGGAATCGGAGAAGGCAGGGACAAGGGACTTGGCACAAGCGGTGGCACTGTAGGCACGATTCCCTCATTCTGGTTCCTTCTCCTCGTGTACACTCGCAGCTCCCCCTGAGCCTGAGTTCCACCAATTTCAGAATCATTCCCCTCCTGTTCCTGTTCCGGCACAACGGCCGACTTCTCCACATCCACAACAGGACATGGGACTGTCCCCACACTCACCATCTTCTCACTACCACTGTTACTCTCCCCCTCTCGCCTCATACCCCCTGTATCGAGCGAGTCTCCAAATGGTGATGTAACCTGAGAGGAGTAGTATGGTTCGTGCTCTCGAAACGTGACATCCATACTGGTGAACAACCTCCTCTCCACAGGGCTCCAACACACATAGCCATTTTGGGTGGCCGAGTATCCCACAAAGATACATTTGACCGCCCTCGGATCCAGTTTGCCCACATTTGGTCTATAGTCCCGCACGAAGCACACACAACCAAATATCTTCAAGGAAAGAATGTCACAATTCTTACCTTTTAATATCTCAAACGGAGATTTCCACTCTAGCACTCGTGAGGGCCTCCTGTTTATCAACATTGCAGCTGTCAGGACCGCTTGCCTCCACAAGTGCTTTGGCACATTCATCGAGATCATCATACTCCTTGCAACCTCAAGGAGATGTCTGTTCTTCCTTTCTGCAACCCCATTCTGCTCTGGTGTGTATGGACACGTGGTTTGATGCTGGATTCCTTGAGATGACAGGTACTCTCTGAACGCAGTATTCGTGTACTCTGTCCCATTATCAGACCTCAAAACCTTCAATACAGCCCCGTATTGAGTCTGAATTCCTTTGTGGAAATCTTTAAAACAAGACAACACATCATTCTTGTTTTTCATCAAATAAATCCAAGTCACACGAGAGAAACAGTCAATAAAAGTCACAAAATATCTAAATCCATTCACAGAAGTTGTGGGACAAGGTCCCCATACATCAGAATGTGCCAAATCAAAAATACAGGAGCTCCTACTACCAGAACTCACATATGAACTCCTGGTGTGCTTGCCAAACTCACAAGCATCACAAACAAGTCTTTCTTTATTAGCCTTTTCAAACAAAGAGGGATACAATCGACTCAAAAGACTAAAAGAAGGATGACCCATCCGCCTGTGGTGAAGCAACAGCAAGTCCTCCTCACTACTCCCAACTCCTCGGGATCTCTCAACCACAGACGCAAGGGCTGAGTCCATCCCCTCTCTATCCAGGTACCATAAGCCGCTATGCCACGTGCCAGTCCCAAGCCTCCTGCCTGTCCCCTTCTCTTGGAAGATCACCTTGGGAATATCAAAGGAAACAACACATTTTAGTTGGAGAATAATAGTACTTATGGATAAGAGATTTACAGGAAAAGAAGGAGCATGCAAAACATTGGACAAAGTCAGAGAATTGGTACATTGCACAGTACCCTTACCCACCACGGGCTGAGCCGTGCCATCGGCTGTCTGAATACTCTCAGGGACTGCCAGGTGAGTATAGGAAGAGAACTCCCCAGCAGTACCCGTCACATGTCTAGAAGCACCAGAATCAACGATCCAAGGTGATCTAGTGGTAGATATAGAGGCAAGAGCGTGAGTCTCACGAGTACCTGTGGCAGAATGAGCATAAGAAGCAGTGTTACCCGAGGTAGATGCATCCCCTACTGCGCCTCCCTGTCTCCTCCTGAGCAACTGGGAGTACTGTCTCAGAAGCTCCTGATCCTCCACAGAAAGATCCTCTTCTCGCTCACCCTCTTCTTCCTCTTCCTCTGCTACCATCAGGTTTGCCCGGTAGCCCCCTCTTCCACCTCCTCTGCGACCACGACCGCGACCGCGATCTCCAGACTGACCACGTCCTCCTGGGTTTCTCACCTTCGGTGGCTTAGTGCAAGCCGACTTCAGGTGACCTACCTCTCCACAATTGTAGCACTCCCGGGTCTCACCCTTAGACCTGGAGTTGCCCGAATTGGAGACAGCTAGAGCTGACTTCACACCTGGAAGCCCCCCTGCCCCAGCCTGTAGCATAATCCGGCTCTCCTCCTGGATCATCGCTGAAACGGCCTCCTCAAACGAAGGAATCCTCGTCTGAGCCAATAGTATAGCAGCCCTCTGCTCAAATACCGGCGCTAAACCCTCAAAGAACACCATAACTCTGTCCTCCATCTCAATCTCGGAACACACAAGGTCAGTGCAGCACCGTCGTCGGACCCTGAAGTGGGTCTGATCTCGCCACAGGCGGTCCAGCTCTATGGCATACTCCTGCACTGTCCTCTCCCCCTGAACCAGAGCTGATACCTCTCTCTTGATCTGGTACACCCGCAGGTTGTTTCCAGCACCCTCGTAAGTCTTCTTCAACTTCTCCCAGACATCGTGTACCTTTGCTATGCCATCCACTTGGGATGCAATAGCCGGAGTCAATGAGCTCAAAAGCCAGATATACACGTGCATGTGAGTCGACTTCCACCCAGCTCTCTCAGGTGCAGTCAGATCTGGCTCTACCTTCTCTCCAGTCAGGTACCCCTCCAGATCCTTCCCTTCCAGGGTGTACCTCACCCGACGTGACCAGCCTAGATATGTGGCTGACCCATCAAGTTTCACATCAATTTGTGGAAGCTCCAGCCTCGGTGCCGGTGCCAATGCCGGTGCTGGTGCTGGCTTCGGCGCATTCACACTGGAGGCTGCGCTGAATGCACGCATAAAAGCTGCAATCTCATCACCACTCAGCTTCGCAAAAGCCTCCTTCATGAGATCTGGATCCTTATCCTTACTCCCATCTCCATCCATTCTTGACCCGACTCTGATCTACACAATCCCGAGTCAAATCATCTTCAAGACCCGATCTTGCACCCTCAAGATCAAGCCCTCATCAAGATTCGAGCTCCGATCAACCCGATCAATCCATCCTAACCCCGCTTCTCGGGTATCGTGGGTTAACGGCCCCCCACGCCGGCCAAATCAATCACACACAAGCAAGAAACGATGTCGGTCTAAAAGAGAACCAACTAAATCACAAAAAACAAGAAAAGAATGCTGGCAGAGACCTCACAGTGCTATGTGATTTCGTGCTACAGTGTCCCGTGCTACAGTAACCTCGCTACAGTACTTCGCGCTACAGTGTTTTCGCGCTACAGTACTTCGGACCAGAAATGAACCAGAACCGGTCAGATCAGCGGCGGACTAGCAGAAAACCGGCGGATCTGGTGCCTAGACTCCTGCCAGGTCAGAGGCGGAGGTGGACGACCTCCTGGCTGTGAGGATCGGCCCCTGGAGGCGGAGCAGACCACCCTGGCGGCTGCAGGAAGCCTCTGGCGGCGGCCGGAGTTGCCCTGGCGGCGGGCGGAACCACCCTAGGCGGTGGGCGGAGCACCCCTGGTGGCGTGCAGGTGGTCAGATCTGGCGGTTGCGGCTCCGGTGGGCCTGATCTGGTCTTGCACGAATTTCGATGCAAACCCTAAATTTGAATAGAGGCTCTGATACCAACTGGAGAATAGTTCTAAAGTCTCTATTTTATTAATTGATCCCTTGGAGTATATATAGAGCATACTTCATTCAATCTAGTTCCTATGATTACTCTATATTCTCATTTCACATATAAGTCTCTAAACTTATAACAAATACCAACATTTTGCTTTCAATTTACGATGCTACCTCTACTATCAAACTATTTTAGTTTATTAAGTTAGTAATGGAGTAACAAATTTGGTTCTGTTTGCATGTAACTTTCCTCATTTTTTGTCTTCATGATTAAAGACAGAAGGGTGAATATCTGGAAAAGAAAAATAAGTGGGTGACTGTGATTTTCTTGCTTTTAGGGTTCTATTTTATTTTTATTTTTATCATTCATTGTTTTTGTACTTTCGAAATTTATAGATGTTTTAGTTCAAGCGGGGAGGCATCAAGTGTAGATGAATACTTATGGCTAATGGGAAGAGCCAAGTACAAGCCAGTTATAGAATACTGCGGAGGTACAGAGATAGGTGGCGGCTTTGTTACAGGATCAATGTTACAGCCTCAAGCATTAGCTGCTTTCAGTACACCGGCAATGGGTTGCAATCTCTACATTCTTGGTAGTGACAGTAAACCCCTCGTAAGTATAATCATTTACTTTCTTTGGTATACCATTAAAATTGATTTAAGCGTAATGTAAAAAATTTGAGAGCTGCGCTCGCTCCCTACTAGGTGATAATGTACATTTTTGCTCCATTTTTGTTTTTTCATAGGCGGAAGATGCAGCTGGGATTGGGGAGTTGGCTCTTGATCCAACCATGTTTGGAGCTTCCACCACATTATTAAATGCTAATCACCACGACGTATATTTCAAGGATATGCCAATTTGGAATGGCAAGGTTGTTGGCAGTTTCAGCATTGTTATTAATTATTATAGCATTATGTCAGCAAAGATATTAATTTTTTTTTTGTTTTCATAAATGTAGCAATTGAGAAGGCATGGAGATGAATTTGAGCGTAATAAAGAAGGATACTACAGAGCTCACGGCCGTGCTGATGACACAATGAACCTTGGAGGAATCAAGGTTAATTGTCCAAAATGTTATTAAAAAATGCATTAAAATTTTACTGTAAAAATCTCATTGAATTAAGTTTTGTCCTTTATCAGGTCAGCTCTGTGGAACTTGAGCGAATATTCAATGGAGTCAACTGTGATGTGATGGAGACAGCTGCAATTGGGGTTCCTCCCTCAGGAGGTGGACCTGAGCAGTTAGTTGTAGCTGTTGTATTGAAAGATCAAAGCCCGGAGAAGGAAATCTTGGACAAGCTAAAATTGGAGTTCAACTCGGCTTTGCAGAAAAAGTTGAATCCTCTTTTTAAGGTTAATCATCTGTGTTCTACTGCTACCTACTTTGTACTTATTTGACTAGATTTTCTACTTGGTTTGTGACTACAATGGAATTGAGCCAAAATTCAAACTTAAGAAGCAATCAAGCACTTTCCTTTATGCCACCATATGCTGGTGCTGATTAGGTGGCATACAGTACTGCAATACCTATTCTCCCCTGATAACCAGTATTTTCGAAATATATAATTTCTGTTCACTTTTATTTAAGTGAGTTACTCAAGATATTAAATTTATGTTCTCTAGGTTTCTTCTGTAATTGGAGTTCCAGCACTGCCAAGAACAGCCTCAAACAAGGTCATGAGAAGGGTTCTCCGAAGAGAGTTTTCTCAATCTAACAAACGTGCCAAGTACTAGGCATGCTCAATTTTCTTGTGCATTGCGACAAGAAATATACTTCAACTACTAGTCTGTGTTGCCATAAATCTGTAGCATCAAGAAATGAATGTCCCCAAAACACTAGCAAGGACAGCCTCCAAAATCAAGGTTGCAAAAAGGGTTTTAGAAAGGACTTGTGCCTGTCGAATAAAGCCATAGGCATGTGTCAGATTGTGTGCTACATTGAAAAGAAACCATCAGTTTTTTGTTTATTTTCTGTATAATGTGTTTGTTGTGTCAATATTATTAAACATTTGCAAGTTCACATGATTGAAGAACAAAATAAGCGCATGCAATCTCTTGCTGTTAGGATTATATATGATATTTCCTTATTTCAGGTAAACCGAGCATCAGGGAGATTGAAGAATAAGCAAAAGAATAAAGAATTGTAAATCTGTACGTGCATTTTCGCCTAAAAATTCAGAATCTTTTTTTGTTGTTGTTGAGGAACTTGGCAGAAAAAACTCAGAATCTTTAATTCCCTAAGAGCATCTGCATCCCTGAAACTCTTGGAGTTTCAAAGCTGACTTGGCAGTTTCTAAACCAGTTTCAGGGATGTAGATGGATTTCATATTTAGCAATTTTGTTCAAGAGTTTCTAAATATGAAACTGTTTCAAAACTCTGACATGGCAAAATAATCAATTCTTATTGGCTCAATTTTTAATATTGTTTTAATTAAATGCTAATGTGGCAATTAAGAAACTCTAATTATAATTTCAGGGATGTAGAGGTTTAGAAATTCAGAGAGTCTGAAATTTCTAAAATTCTGTTAACAGTTATTTAGAAACTCTGAGAGTTTCAGAAATACAGATGCTCTAAGTTGGTTTAGTTATTTATACTGCCGAGTGTACTGATACCACGCTAGAAAACAACTCTTAGTGGTAGTCAATTTCTTTCCAATCAATAATGGATGAGAATTTGCATGAAAAATTCCCAACACATTCAAGTTAGCAAGGAATTATATTATATTTATATACTATAAAAGTTGAATGAGTTGTAACGTCAGCAATGAACAGTGACAACCTCCTTGTCTATCGTCTGATGAGCAACGTACAGCTTCAGATTAGTTTCGCTGGCATCGGCTGGCATCATCCCACTGCGCGATCCGTCGGATCTATATCTCCCATATCTCATAGCTGAAGAGCGCCTTCCTCACGCCACGTCTTTTCCCCCTCCGCTACGTGTTGCTCCTCTTTTCTCTCTGGACACCTGTTCCTCAATCGTCACCGCCTAAATTTTACTAGACTATTCTCTTTCCGTTCTGTCCCACATCGGACCAGATCATTCCTCTCCTCACTCATTGTTCTGTCTGCCTACTCTATTTCTCCTCCCTCCCGCCTTCCTCTCCTTCTCTCTCCGGCGAACCTTCGCACCTTCCCCAATTTCGAATCTTAGTCTTTCCGCCTCTCATCCAATTATCCTCCCTCCTACTAAATTTTCTCTCTTCCGGAAAACATAAAAATATGTGGAAGAATTCAAGCTTCAACTTTGAGATAAATTCGACACTTGATGCGCCCATCTAGGTACTGCATTGATTTTCTTGAGATTCTTTCTACTACCTCGATTTTATTTTTAACTGACAATTATTCAGTTAAATTGTGGGCCTCAGTTTTTGTTTTTTGGGAAGTTCTTTTGTCTGATTTTGCTAAATTTCAGTGCTTTGCAGCACTGTCTTGTCAGTAGATTGTTTTGGGGCATTGGCTTTTACCAAATTCGATCAATAAAGTAGCTATATTTGGCACTATTCCAAAGAATACTATTTGATTTTTAATTTGGATCATTCGAAGAGCCCATTTTCTTTTGACCTACCGAGCTTCATGTTTTAAGAAGAACACCCCCTTCATTGGTATACCAGGTATTCGAAAAAATTTCCATCTGAGTACTTTCGAATTCCCAGTAAAAATGGATGATGGAGAATTAGACAGTCAAGCCAGCTATTATTACCCAACACTGAAATGTCAATTACATTCGAAGAATTCATGAAGAACACACGAACCTCAAGCACACACACTCACACATGCAATCCTCAGGGACCACCTGCAACTTCACATACCCACACATCTTTTTTTTTTGTTTTTCAAACTAAGTGCTTCGTTGTAATAAACATATTGTTACTTTGTTCCTTTGTCTGACGGACTGTACCTCACAAGAAAATGTAATGCCTTCTTACTTTGAAGTGTCTTGCGCAGTCAATGAGAATGCTCCAAATCACGGTATTAGATGCACACCTTCTAAAAATCATCTCATGCCAAATCTAATGCCTTCTCAATTTCACCTTCCCTTCACAGCACGTGTACAAGAGTGTTGTCAGTCGCAACATTAAGCTATATTCTTTTCTTTTGACAACAACATGAAGGTGAAGTCAAATTTGAGTATGTATCCTCTGAGATATCTCATATTTTGCGTGACCGACGTGTCCAGTGCCTATTCGGGAGAGCGCAGGGGGCAGTATTATTTAAACTTTGAGATTCATGCAAAACATGTTTGAGCGGTTGAAATTTTCCAAAATGTCACACAAAATATGAGATATCTCAGAGGATGCGAATTCGTCAAATTTCTCCTCTTTTCTCCGGTGATTATAGGTTCTGTAAGTCAGGTCTCCCTACATGTGTTGAGGTATGCCTCTAATTACTATTATTTTTGCTAAAGTAACAATAGTACAATAATAAAGACGCTTCAATAATAATCTTCTAAATTCAATATTCAAATAGATTGACAACAACTACATTTCAACATTTATTTTACATCCATGTAGTTTAATTGAAAAAAATCAATAAATAACTGGTGTTGAGATAATTAGTTCTTCAAGAAGACGTAAATTGGCATGACAATTATCATTTACCTAATAAGGAATGAATTATTATATTATATCTTTCTTTCACCAGTATTTAATGCACCATTGTATCATTTACCCAACACCACCGATTCAAAATATACTGATGTATCATTTACTAAATGTTGCATGGGGAGTTCAGTACTTCATAGGAGTGCAATTGGATGGAAGTGATCATGTCGAACCTCTTAGAAATCGCCTCTCCGAATGGACTGAACTTCAGAGTGCCAAATTGGTAATTTTGATTTCCTCCTTAAATAGCTTGCATGTAAATTTGGTTATATATTACCATGGAATTTGTGGAAACTCTGTTCAATTGTTCACTAAAGCACAATCAAGCATGTTGCATGATGCTTTTATTTTTCAGGTCGACCTTTCTTGCTGTTTCTAGCTTCGGTTCTTCTTGGTTGGTATGATTCTTTTCAAGTTTAGTATTTTTTTACAATTAATCCACTATTTGGCAACAAAAATGGTTGTTTACCAGCAAAAGTCATAGTTTGCTCAGTTCTTACCTAATTTGATTTACACCTGTCTCTTTTTTCTCCAGCTGTCTCTGACATTCTGCACTTTTTATCAATTTCTGTTTTGCCAGGTTCAAGCACTGCCATTTCTTCAGCTTCCCCCCTTCTTATGCAACCTCAGGTATGTCAATTTTATTCCTCCAGTTAAATTTTTTGCTCCTGCTAATTCATAATTTAGGATTTCTGTTGTTTGTCAATGCTGCATTATACTTTACATATGTAGTGTGCACATATTTAGTTCCAGCTTTTTGAGTAACAGTCCATCCATTTGTTTATTTACATTATAGTATTCACTTCAAATAAGATGAAAAATTATGGGGTTCAGACTAAAAAATAATGCAATTACCCAACACTCTAATAGAATACACTCTAAAAGAATACACTAGATATTCTTAACTGAAATATTAAATATTGGTAAAATTGTTAAAGGATATTAGAGTGAGGATAAGGTACTATGCAATATGCATAGCGCAGATTGGTTTGTGCTATGGATCAATAATTTTGTTTTAAAGTCCAAATCTTTGATCCGAACTGCTCAACACGATTTCCATATGAATATGTACTTGCGACTAAATTTCTATTTATAGAACTTTTTTTAACCAAATCGCTACTTTTGAATTGTCTTGAAATTGCAGATCAAGTGATTTTTTACCTATCTAGAAAAAGAATTCTAAACAATGTAGCATATGGTCTACAGGTACATTTTTCATGTTGAGCGGTTCAGACATTGTTTGGACTCGGAAAATGGAGATATGCATACATAGTATGGACCAATTTGTGATATGCATAGTACTGTAAGCTATTTATATTAGAATTATATTGGTATATCTTTTAAAGGCCTAACATTCGATAACTAATTGAGATATATAATAGTGGAAAATCTGAACAAGTAATAGGATTCAGTTGCCATGGTTCTTCCACCATAGTTCCTTCTGTCAGAACAACAACACCTAGAATTTCAGGACCCTTAACAAACTCCACACAAGTGGCGTTAAACTCACAACAATTATGTTGTTAGGCCAAAATCAATGTAGTCGCCAAGTGCTTCGCATCAATCAATCTATATAGATTTTCTTTGCAGAGCCGTTTCATAATCTAAATTATACTGATCAGCTGACACCAGTAAATATTGAGTCCGAGCTGTTGAAGCCTCTTTGTTGCCATTTACCTCCTCAAACTCAGGTAGTTAATCAGATTCATAATCAGAATATATGAAAATGAGGCATTTCTTTTTATTTTCTTCTTTTTGATTAAAAGTAGCATCATGGCCAGTGATTTTAATAAAATGAAATCAAGTTACAGAGGACAAAATACCACACATCTAAATAGCAAAAACAACCCTAAACCTCTGATGGGTAAAAAGGCCTCAACATACTGTGTATTTTTGTGAAATTCATTAAGATTCACTCCCCCACTCTATCTCCCTTTTAGGCAGCACTGTTTTGGTACCATGGTATCATACCATGCAAACCAATAACAAGCCACCTAAAAGGGTCCTAAGAGAGGCAAAAGAATCAGATCTAATAGTTGTCGCCATTTTCGCCCCCCCCCCCCCCCCCCCCCCCCACACACACACACACACACCAAACTCAAATTAAAACCATCTCTAAGTACTTATCCATTTTATTACAAGAATCAGCAATCAACATGGAAACTTGATAAGCAACTTTTTACCACATGTCAATGATGCAAAAAAAAAAAAAAATTCTATCCTTATTGTATACCTTTGTCCTTGAGCTAAAATTATGATGCCATAGTATGAAAGTTCAACTGGGCAAGACTGCTGCAGCACCAGAATATACTTAATGCATACCTTATCTTTGACATCATGATATTTTGACTATAATATCTATATACTTGGTTTTTCACCAGTTGAGACTTCAGAGATTAAATAACAAGGGTTTTCAGCTGTCATATTTATTAAGAACTATGTTAACTAAACCTATTGACCTGTATTGCACATATCTTTGGCTTCTGATTTTCGAGTATCAGGTGTTCTTTTTCGTTTGTTGGTTTACCGTCTCCGCATTTCGACGTCCTTCCATTGTTAAAAAAACTAATCTTAGCAAGTAAAGAGCATATACTTTTGCTCAGATTATATCACTCATGTGAGTTTCAAACAGTATCAGTAGGATATGTTGTAGGTGGGAGGTAACCTTTTGAGTTCATCTCATTCTGACATGGTTTCGGTTATTAGCTGTGTGTTGGTTTGATTGGTTGGTTTGATTTGGGCAATTTCCTGTTTGAGGTTGTAGATATCGGCAACTTTTCGTTGGTCGTACTTTCTCTTTGCTTTGTCAGTGGGGTTCATCTCTATAACAACAATTGAGAAAGTAAAGATTGTCACATGAATGATAAAATTTATACTTAATGAATATTGTAGTATGGTAACCAAGTGCAATAGATAATGTCATCATTCATGTGACAATCTTTATTGCTGTACTAACTATTTTTTTTTCCTCTTAATTTTATCTCTTTTGATTTCCAATTTAAGCAGGTTCCAAAAAGAAACAAATTCATTATTGAATGTCAGGCTGAAGGTATAGTGCCTCCTATGTTCTTCTTATTTCCAATTTTTTCCTACCTTTATGATTATGGACGTATTTCTTCCTGTTGGATATTTAATGATCACATTTTTAGTTGCTTCTTACAGCACTTGTATAGTAATGGACAATTTACGTTTCTCTAAAAGACTTGAAGGTATAATTGCTATCTTATAGCACTGTTTCCTATAAGACTTTGGGTCCACCCTCTAAACTTACCAACGAGTTTAGGGTTTAGGGTTTAGGGTACGCACTGCTATGGATCAAATAAACCTCTCCTTCACCATGTGACACTGGTGATAGAATTAACTAAATGTTTACTTCACTGTTTCCTTTGTCCACTCTTATTTTCTAATCGTGCGTATATCTTTTACCTTATGAGCAATATAGGTAGATTTGGTAGGTTGGCTCGCAGTGATGATCGAAAGCTGTTAGCGATCTGACAAAGTGATCAACCCCAACATAGAGACAAAACCATCTACCAGCAGTTTCTTCATAACATGTATCCGTATATCGAACTATTCTACCAAGGGTAAATGTTGCCTTATTAATGTTATATTTTACAGTAAATGTTGCCTTAAAACTCTTCGCCTTTGTCAGTTTTCTTACAACTTTACTAACACCGATTGCTGAAAAGATAAATACAATGTTTCAAAATTTAACTTACCAATTCAACCTAAATACACATTTTATGTGTAACGGTTCCTCAATTGAAGCTCTCTTTCTGTACTAATTTGAATTTGTGCATTGCAGACAGAGAAGAAAAGAAACAAAGATGAAAGTTGCAGCTGAAGCTAACTTCTACTATAAAACTAATTTCACACTGTATTAACATATTTACAATTACTCGTATTATTTTCCATTATCTACAACTGGAAAAAGTTTAGAGAAAAAGCTCTTGATAAATGCAAAAATGTAACTTCAACCTGTGTCACTACTGAAAAAATGTACACAATTTTGTCTATGATCTTCAATTTGATAAGTGCTAGCTGCAAGTTCTTGCATTACTTCTAATCTACATATCTGAGCTCCTACATTAACATCAACGCACCAGCGATAAAATGGTTGCGGCGTAGCCGCAACATGAGTCACCTAGTTCAACAATAAACTACGATACGTTTGGATGCATCAAGAATAGGCTATTATTGGGATTAGACTATTCGGAATAGCCTATTCAGTGTTTGGGTGGGTTAGAATAGTTAGAATAGTGAATCAATTTTTTTTGTCTTATTATAATAGACTATTTCTAAGAATTTGGAGGTTTGGTTTTTCTAATAAGACAAACAATTACTATTCTTGTTCTTGTTTTGCATCCAAACATAATGATATACTCCGATTCTCATAGGATGATGGGAAATTTGAGCATTCCTAAATTGGGAATATTATCAGTGTCAACTGTCAAGCGCAACTATCTATCAGAATTGGAAGTTTGCAAGATCAAGATACTCAGCCCAACTCCTCTCCTACGTCTGAGAAACTGTACCACCTTGAAACATTGAGCATATCCACTAGTCTACTACCATAATACGCGTCAGGTCTCAATCTAACTACAGAAACTGTCATATCTACATTCCGTTGATAACATGGGTTGGATTCCAGGTGAGATTCAATGAATTAAACTTCTGTTGGTATACCAGAGTTTTTTTAGAGGCTCTAGTCCAACAAAATCTCAAACAGGAGCTTAGTGGAAAGTTGCCATTTGGGGCCCTCAGTGAGTAGTGACAAAATATTGGTACTGGGGCTAAAATGAGGGGATCCGACTCTGCTGCTTTTTTTGAGAGAAAAGTAAAGTCCTACTTCTCCAATCTCAACCATTCCAAAAATTTCATTCACGTATATCGATAAAAAAACTTTTTCATATACAAATATCAACAAATTTGAATAGTTGAGATCGGAAAAACAGAATCCTGCTGTTCTCTCAAAAAAGCAGCAGAGTCAGTTCGAAAATGAAGATGCAAGAAGCGGTAATGCTGCTGGGAGGGTTTTCTTTTCTACACCAGCACTGTACCAGTACGGCTCTGCATTTGATCTGAAGGTTGCTCTCACCTTTGAATTCTTCCAAAACAACGACCTTTGCTATTTCCACTTTACACGAGAGCCAACCTTCGTTACCAAAACTTTTGTTATTTTTCTTGTCTGTACTTTACATTTACTATTTGCGATAATTAGTAAAACTGTCATCTCGTAGGACCAGGAAATAAAGCCCACATACATTTTTTTTGTAAAAAAGAAGCAGCAGATTACTCAACCCCTCCCAGCAGCAAGCATTTGTCCAAGTAAAAACTGTGTTTACCACGTCATGGGCTAGTTGTATCAAAATAATGACCATAATCGCAACCACACTGGTGGAACAAACATTTCTTTCCTCTGCAAAAGGTCAAAAAAGAAAGTAACATAACACAATACAACAACATTGACTACAAAGTACCACCAGTGTTTCTGTTGGTAATACATAATGACCTTTTCTTCTACATTAAATTACAACAAGTTCTATGTTAGTTCCACCGGTGCCATAGGAGAATAAATTTGATGTATTCAAATTATTAGTAGTGTGCCTTGTTCTTAGTGCCTATTTGAAAGGACAAAATTGTAGTAACTTTCTTCCCCGTATAGCTTCCTGGAAAAGGAAAAGGATAATGCAGCAGTCATTGCAAGGATAAATCTAGTAATAGAAGTAAAAGGAGTGTTCCTACTGCCAAATCACAAAAAAAGAAAATGTAAAAAGCTTTGAGACTCACGCTAAATCACTGAGATTCTCAGCTTTAATCACTTTCTTCCCCTCTGCTAGCTCAAGGCAAGAATAGTGCATTATAATTTCCTTCAGAGTTTGCTTTGTGCTCTTAAGATCGTTATCCCACAGAATACTCTTGATGAAGAAAAGTCAAAACCATCTTTAAATACGCAGAAAGAAGGTAAAAAAGAAATACACTCTCCTTAAAAATATGTGGGTTCACGAAAGATACCTTTCTAACATATGCTCTTTTTACATCTTCCCAAGGTAATTTCCCTTTTGCAGAGAAAATAGAAGCATTCCACAGAGCACCTCTAGCAACCATTGCAGATGCGGCACCTGATTTTTATGATCAATTTTAGATCCCTGAGCCACATTGTTTTTACTTATATTATCCAAATGAAAAATAAAGGAATTATTCATTAATAAACCTGTGGCATCTTGAATTCGTCTAAAATCATCATACTCAAAAATGTCTCCATTAGCTATAACAGGAATTGATAATGCCGAGACAACATCAGCAATCTCGTTCCATTTAGCAGGATCCCTCGGCCTATCTTTTATCTTCCTGCATATCAATGCCAATTTAATATATATATTTATTCAGTAAGCACCACTAGTGTGAATTCCAATTATTTCTTTCAGGGTGGAGAGATTATCCAAATGGGATAACAAATGTCAGGTGTTCAAAATATTGGGTCTCTTTGCAACATATTCGTTTATTTTTTTACTGCTTAGGATGACTAAATATTATGAAAACATTTTGCATATTTCTTCTACAAAACTACCATAATAAAAAAAAACAGGCGGGGCCCTCCAACCTCCTAAATTCCCTTAAATTTGCTCTCCAACATGATTAATCTCTCAATCTACTCATCTACCCGCATTTATTGTAGGAATTTGAAAGGGATTTGCCTTTTTTGTTCAAATTCTGCAACTTGAGTATGAATGATTTGGTTCTGTAAGGACTCAATTCCAATCTTAGTCTAATGATGAATTTGATGACATGAAATTCCTATCATCAATAAAATCTCATAATATACTATATAAATTTACATTATGCAGTTCCATATGTAACACAAGTCGGGTGAACTTAAGATACCATATTATCAAAATACTTGTTAGTTGAAATATGAAATATATATATATATTCAGAAGTACCTCCCATGAACTCCTAAAGCAGAGACACCAGTCTTTTCGATTTTCCGTGCCAATTCCACAGTATCCTGTGATGAGCCGAGGAGGCGGATTTTACATGTCACTGTAGTATTCAGGTTTCTCTTTAGTGTAGTCAAAATCTACATGAAAAGATAACAAAAATTAACAAGGGAAAATAGTTTAAAGGGGTATATATAAGACAATTTTTGTAATTTCAAAAGTACATCATGAATAAGTTCTGGTTTAGAAAGTAAAGCAGCACCCATTCCACCGCTGAGAGAAAAGGACTTGGGGCAACCCATGTTGATATCTATAGCAGCCACATCCTTGTACCTGAAAATTTATGCAACAGCTATAATGATGCTGTTCTTATTATTATAATGATAACAAGTATACATTATTTTGATAATGAAAGAGGCTATGTTCATACACCATCTCAGCAGCCTTTAGAGCTCTTACAGCATCTGATGTGCCCATCTGAAACACAACTCGATCTCTCTCGAGTGGGCAAGTTCTGAAAACAACATTGTCAGTTCCTCTCTCCACAAAATCAGTGCTCCCCAACATCTCTAACCAATTTAAAAAGGAATGAGGTAAAAATGATTGAAGAGATAAAACAAAGAAAGATATTTAGGCGTCAAAAGCTCAAATGCCAGAAATGTCATACCTAACAAAATAAACAGAGAAATCTGTGGAAGCAACATTCTCTTGTCAGGGGGTTCCAATTAAAAAGTTTGCACAACAACAGGTACAAAATACAAACTGTTTATTACCAGGCAATAAATAGGACATGCATGAATCATGATCTATAATTTATCAATAGAAAAGGAAAGAATTTGTTTCTTTCTGTTTTGACATCAAGTGAACAGACATTACCATTTTCAACGCGTTCACACTTTACAAATTTATGATCTATTATCTCTTCTCCATAAGTTATGTCAGCACCATACTCAGCAGCAAGCAACCTAAATGGCAATGTGCCCTGCATGAGATCTTCAATAATAAATGAAGTATTCACAACACTACTAATTATATGACAAGAAAAAAGGCTTATGCGAATAGGAACTAGCAGCAGCCATATTATATGCATACTGCAGCTGTTCTTTAGTACATCAAGAAGGTCCTCTGATCTATCTAAAAGCAATTAGCATAGTAGATGCTTAGAAGCTAGAATTTCCAGTTTTCCATTTCCAAGATGAAATTGTCCATCTGTTTGGTGTGAAAAAAAAAAATTCAACATGAACCATGAGAGAGAGAGAGAGAGACTGACCACCCGGACCATGGGAGCAAGAACAAGCTTGTTCGTGTAGTCCATGTGATCCTGTTATTGCTTCTTCCCAGTTCAGAAAGTGTGTCACCTTGATCCCAATCAACCAGATTACTGCAATTTTGGGTAGTCAGTCACAGTGTCTTGTTTAGTAATGCATGATATAAAACCATTAAAGACGTCTGCTTGGATTAATAATGAGATAAGAACTTGCTTCAAGTTATTATGGGTGGTATTATTCAGAGTATGGTCATTCGTATTTAAGAAATACCTAAAATCTAATGCAAATTATCTCTTTAAAGAGTGCGTTTGGATGAAACAAGGGGGTTAGTGCGAATAGCCACTAACCCGAGATAACCTCCCAATCAAGGGCGGAGCCAGACTTTGAACTTATGGGGGTCAATTGTATAAATTTTCATGCAGAGTATGGGGGTCAATTCTACATTACCCATAACATTTTATCCTGAATTATATAGTAAATAAATCATGTATAATTGAAAAAAAAAAAAAAATTTAATGGGGTTCAATTGACCCCCATTGTCTGTTAATAAAATTGTCCCCGCTCCCAATGGCTAACCCGACATTTTGCTGGGTTAGTGGAATAGCCACTAACCCAAGCGAGAGAGCACTTTGTGTGACATGCCCAAACATGAAATAGCACTCCGGGTTAGTGCTATTCTTGGGTTAGCGCACCCATGTCCATCCAAACGTACACGAAAATAAAAAAATTCAGCAGAGCTGAGTCCATGTATGGTTGGAGCTGTTGCATGGATACTGGTATGGGTATCGTATCAGATATGGCGATTTGCAAAAATCCAGGATATGACATGGAAATTATATGTATTATTTGTTATTATTTTAATTATATTATTAATTCAAGTACATTGGTTAACAACCTATACATGATCAGAAAATTACAAATAATTTAACAACCTGTACATTGAAAGTACAAATAACTAAGGTTCTACAGAATACCCCTGAACAATTTCCACTTTGTTCAAGGCCTCACGGATTGTTTCTCTGCCAGCCTATACAGAAAAATGTGAAGTCACATTAATTAAGCATAACAATAGATAAGTACATGCTTCCCTTTTTGTCCAATCAAGATTCATATCGTGATCTGCATTCTTTATTTGTGAATCTGGATTGAGAGTTGAATTGCATTACAGGTGCAACAATTTGTAAACTTATTCTAGATCATATCTGTACGTGGCACATGGATAATTAGGTTCAGATTTTCAGTTAATATGGCAGAAGTCAAATAACATAGCAAGTACAATATGAAAAATAACACAGAGAAGAAATAGTGTGTTAAATCATCATTAAATTTGAATCAGACTCGGATTGCTTGGAATATTAATAGGGTTTATCAATTGTCCAACAGGCTTTGTACCAGTAAGAAAATATCCAAGTAAAGATTAATTGAAATTCTTGCAGTCTACAATTCTACTAATTTGAAAAATAACCAAGGATGTTAATCAAAGATACATCAGTTGTATGAGAAAAACAAGAAATAGTTAAATTCACTGAAGTCAAGTCTAATTTCAAATTTGGCTGAATATTGTGCCAGAATAGATTCATATATGATTTACTTCTATTAGTTACTCTGGACTGACTATTATGACACAATTGCAAAGAAAAATGGCACAATTGCAAATCGCAATCTTGAATTGTTGAATTGACTCCTCTGACACAACTGCATTCTTATCAGGCTTGTGAACCAACTAATTAAAAAGAAAAATAGCACAATTGCAAACCGCATTCTTCAATTTCAAATTGTATCCATCATCAAGTTTAGTAACCAAATTCTCCCAAAGCAGCAATTGCTAGTTTATGATATAAGTCGTATAATCTTATCAGATCGGAGAGAGGAGACAGACATGATTGAAAGATACCTGGAGAGAGGAGACAGAGGAGAGACGGCGGAGATAGGCCGAGTGGAGATGGTGGAGATAGGCCGAGCGGAGACGGCGGAGAGGCGAGCGGAGCTGTCGCGTCGTGTCCAGAGAGAGCAGCCGTCGCGTCGCTAGTCTTTTGAAGACAAGGTTTTAATTGCCCTTTGGAATAGCCTGAAGTTGGTGGTGTGAGGAAGGGTGGCTGCCGACCACCATTACTAGGGTTTTTATTTCACCCCGTTGCAATAATGAGAGGGGATGGCTGTAGCCGGATCCGCATCCTCTGCTGCACTTTTATTGTGCAGCAGGATGCTGCACTTTTGGACGGCCCAGATTTAATCTCATCCGGTGAGTGTTCGGATGATAGAGGGGCAGTATTAATTTTGCTTTAAAATTCGTGCCAAAATCTTATTTCGTCCGTCCGATCAAAAACGAACGGACCAGATTAAAAGTTCAGCATCCTGCTGCACAATAAAAGTGCAGCAGAGGATGCGATTCAGGCTGAAGCCAGGGGTGGAAAGATATGGGCCGGATTCTAGGCCTATTCATACATTTTTGTCTATATCACATCTCAAATGTGTGAGCCAGTGCATTATTTTGGGCCTTATTATTTTCATTACACGAGCCATTCTATTAAGATACTTCTTTTTATTTCTTTCTGTTAGATTTATTACATCAGGATCAGCTGTGTACCGATTTTTTATTTAATTGAAACGAACAAATTCATTAAATGAAACAAGCTGGTCTGGATTTCTGATAATAAGCTCCACTGTAGCATCCAGCATTCTGGATTTCCAGAAATAAGCTCCACGGAGTGACGGAGGAGATTGGAACACACTGGGTGCACTGCTTTGGTGCTTGATTCACTTTACATTGGATGTATTTTCGAAAATCCAGCATATTGGATGCTTATTTCGTGTTTATTTCTATTTAAAAGAAAAATCCAGTGTGCTTGTGTCAATTAAATAGAAAAGGTTTACTAACGATATAACCAAGCCCAATTTTCAGATTAAGGAGTTTTCTAAGTGCTCACTAAAGACAAAGGGGTGATGCATGGAAGAGGAGGGTGTCCGATGCCCATCGGACCAGAGTCTGTTCGATGGGTGTCCGATACCGTCCGATTCACTTCAAGATCTGTGCGCATCACTTTAATATCCATTCTGTTTGCTTTAATATACGTGCGCACAGATTTTGAAGTAGATCGGACGGTATCGGACAACCATCGAACACTGTTCTGGTCCGATGGGCATCGGACACCCCCCTCTCTCGTGATGCATACATTTTTTTTTTCTAATGTATGTCGTTTTAACTAGTCAACTTGGCTATTTAAATATTTACATAACGAGTAGGACTAGAGTGTTTTTAAGTTCATCCAGTTTTTTTTTAAACTCATTTTGTTTTAAATGACGAATATGAATCATTGAAATCTCTCTACCTTAATTACAAGTGATACGTCTACATGCAAACAATTTAAACTTTTGAATTAATTTAGTATAAAGTCAAGCGATCAAAATTAAAAGATTTATAAATTAATTTTAATGCATTCATTTTTCATCGTTTTTTGACCACGTGACTCTATACAAATTAATTCGAAAATTTAAAGTTTTAAAATGCATATGCATCACTCATAAGATAGACGGATTTCAACAGTTCAGATTCGTCATTTGAAATCAATCCGATAAATTTTAGAATTAAATTCACAAAGAAACTTAGTGAACTTAAAAACACCCTAGTTCTACTATTCACATAATACGGAAGTTGTACTCAAAAGTCACACTTAATTGGGACTGAAAACCTCATCTTGCTTCACCTCTTTTAGTTATTTTATAGGAAATTAAAATATATTATTATTTTAAGAGTAGAGTTAAAATGCACTATTGGTTTCGTGCCTCCAACTAGGGGTGCAAACGGATCAGATAGTGGTAAAATCATATCCGTATCTGCTTTTATTTTTCGGATACAGATGCCGATCTGATATTAGACGAATACGGATACGGATATTAGACGGATACGGATATGGATATTAGACGGATACGGATATTAAACGGATACGGATATCCGCTTTTTATAATAGTGAATAACATAAATTTTTCAATAATATATATTAAACTATATATTATATATCTACTATTCGGATACGGATAATTAAAATTAAAAACCATATCCATATCCGTACGGATATTCGGATATCGGATATATGTATCTAATTTTCGGATACAGTCGGATAATATCCGATCCGTTTGCACCCCTAGCCCCAACCATACCCCACATCTTTATTTTTGTTCTCAAAGTTCAAACAGTCGATTCGGACGCTTAACATTATCTCCATATTAAAATGTGCTTAGAGACCAAATTTTATATTTTTTGGAAATTTTTTACTATTTTTTTAGATAGGTACAAAATCACTGCTTCTGGATGGAAAAATTTCCAAAATATATAAAATTTGGTCTCTAAACACATTTTAATATGAATATCATGTTGAGCGGTTCGGATCGACTGTTTGAACTTTGAAAATAGAGATAGAGATGTGGGGTATGGTTGGAGCACAAAACCAATAGGTCATGTTTGGTTGTGGACTGTGGAGTAAGTGGTGGACTAAATCCTCTACTCCATTTTTAAAGAGCCAAACGAGGAGTAAATTTGAAGGAGTAAGATGGAGTAACATTTGAGTTAATCCGGATTAAGTTATTCCACCTAGAGAGGTGGAGTAACTCCACCTGTGACTCCCGCAGTTAGAGTAATATCATGTTATAATGTCTCTCTTTATTAGTTTACTCCACAAAACTCTAACCAAATATGATTGTTTTAATCCGCCTTAGCTAGAAGTAAAAAATTTAATCAATAGTAACTTTAATCCACAACCAAACATGACCATAGTGTATTTTAACCCTACTCTTATTTTATAGTAATAATATTACTTATTTTATGGTGTATGTCGTTTTAAAGACTTGAATTATGTATGCAGATTTAATATTTGCTTAACTGAACAAAAGACACCAAACTATCATTTAATGTTTCAAAAACAATTATAGTCTTAAAGCTGAAGATTTACATGTGAGTCATTATTTAAAAATAAATTACATACAAACTTTGCCTACTACACATATTTAGAAGGCGTTTTAATCAATAACCAAAGACAAGATGCGCGCGCGCGCGTATTTAAATATCTGACCAAGATGAAATGAGCGACAAACTCTTTTTTTTTTTTTTCATATTCTGGAATTGTTGAGTAGATTAATTAAAAAAAAAATTCTTACTATATTTTTGACATGAGCAACAATTTTTTATGTCAGGAGAAAACATTGTATATTCTAATATTCGTAATTAAGCACTGAGGAACTTGAAAACAGAAGCACGTCTCTTTTCATCTCACTTATAGCTTATTATCAAAGTCTTTCGTGTCAAATCAATGACATTTTGTGGTTCTATTAAATTGTGATATTGAAATCAACGCCGTCCAGGCAAAGCAAAAGACTCAAAAAGAGCGGCTTAATGTAAAGGTGCAGCAGCGAAAGGACACATTTTGAGGAGGATTTCACAACGAATTTGAATTGTGTCCGGTACTACGAGTTCGGATCCTATGCATAGTAACTAAAATTTGAAGTTTAGATCCGGACCGAGCTACAAAGAAATATAGTATACTCTCTGTATTTCTGTGTGTTGTTGCATGTGAGGTGTGAACGGAAAGAAAGTAATTATTTTCAGACTTCAACACCCAGTCAATTGAGTAATTTTGATCGTAAAGAAAGCAAGGGATTTACCATACGAGTATAAATGATATTGGTTATTATAATCATAATTGTTTTCGTTTTGCGCAACTTTGATCGGATGCAACATCCTTCCCATTTAAAATTGTAACAAGTTGATGTCCATCAGTCCATCCAGCAACTGTTCTCCACCCGCTGCACGTTAGAAAACATAGTTCGTGCTGCAATTGAATCGATAACAAATGAAAGAAGATAAGTCCGGAGAATCAGGATATTAATTAGCTCACCCCAAAAGTATGAGATATAATTTGACGGGGAGCACATCTAGAAAGGCACATTTGAGGTTTGGATTTCCTGTAACTTTATTTCTTGGAAAATATGGGATTTCATTTCACACAGAGGTCGTCCAGCTAGACGATCATCTTTCAGGGCAGTTATTGCAAAATCAATTTCAATTGTGACCATAAAACCAAATCAATGATTTGACTATCTCTGTTGTGAATCTACAGAGCAACGGAAGGTTTTGAAAGCAGACTTAGCAGGCTCAAATTCCAGGGTAAAGAAATGAATTACAAAATTATAGAGATTTTTTTCGTGCTTTGCTGCAGGCTGTTGTTGTTCGAGGATTATAATTTACAAAAAAAAAATATTGAAAAAATAAGGACCTATAATTAATCTTCAATTATTTGTTAATAATTAACATTTAAAAAGGATCCTTCTATAACAGAAATAATAGTTGGAATAGAGCCCGAAATTTTAAATTTTATCATCTTAAAAGAAAAAGTTAAACTAAATAACTACGATTTGGTTATAACTCTATTTTTGAAACGGCCGAAGTTGCGAACAGAATTGTTTCACAACTTCATATCGAGAACACATTTTATGGTCCAATCTAATGATTTTCTTAGTCAATCAGCGCTGAAAACCAAAGTTCTGAGAGAAAAAAAAATGTCCTCAACGTGAAGTTGCGGTCACTCAATTTATGTCTGTAATTTCACGTTGTAGTCGTGTCAAAAATAGAATTCTAATCAAATCGTGGTTATTTGGTTTATTTTTTTGGTAATGGTAAAAATAATTCGGGAACAAAGCCTATTTAGTATTGAGGGAAATTATTTGACAACTCTTTATTTTGATAATTTTAATAATATAAAAAAACTAAATTTATAGACGGAAATATTATAATCCATTTATCATGTCCTTAAATTACGATAAAATTTTGTGTATTTTAACCGTACATCAAACGAATTAAAATTTCAACGGTACATATGGTTATTAATACATAAGCAAATTACACTTGAATTGCATGACATTTAATTGTTAATATATATATAATGTACCTGCACAATAACATCCTATAAATTTATTTCTATGTTTTATGGATTTTTTTAAAATATTGTTATGAGTGTAAAAAAATATTATCAAGTGATCTTCTTTTTGGATGGTTTTGAGCAGTCAACGCTCGCCACAAAATAAACAAATCCCAACAGATCCCACTTTTTAAGTTGCTTAATGAACGATAACACTTGCATGATACTCGATAATCTTTTTCTGTATAATATAAATAATATTTTAAAAGCAAGATTTTAGAACGTTCAATTATTTTTATCATTAGTAAGATTGTTAAGGTGTCATTGACCTTGATGAGTTACACAAGGGAAAATCATATATCTCATTGCCTTAATCTTTACCCAAAAAAAAACATGAAAACAAAAATGAGCTCACTTGTCTTCTTTTCCATTTTGTATACAGCCAATAATTTTTTATTTCTGTTAATTGTTCCTTTTTATGGGGCACCCAAAAGAAAAAAAGAAGTTCCAAAAGATGCAAGTAGCTCCAAGGCAGAGCTAGAATTTTTTTATATGGGTGGCTAAAAATTAAAATGCACAATTATGATGAATCGCATGAGTGGGACTTGAATCCAACTCTCTTAACCACAAAATAGAGCTTTAACTACTAGACAACAACTAAACATGTCTTATATTAAGAGTGGCTAAATTATATAAAATTAAAAAAAGAAGATAAAATTCAATTAAATTCCTATACGTATAATTAAAATTTTGAAATCATAGGACAGCTTAGTCACCTTTGGCTAAGCCTTAGATCCGCCCTGAGTAGCTCTACCAGGCAAACTGAAAGAAAGAAAAAAGAAGAAGATAATAAAACAAACCGTATGGTAGTCGACTCGACGACATTGGAGGGGAAAAAAAAATGAAATATATTTCCAACGCCCTCATACATTACATCTTGTTTTCCTTCAACCAATAATCGCTGTAACTGGTAATTGAAACAGTGCTCCAGCTATGGCGTGTGGGTTGCATAAGTCATTTTGTAAAATGAGTTAAACATGTGACAATTTTCTCTGATACATGTATTTTAATTTTTAAATAACAAGTGACTTTCATGAAACTTCTTTTGTTGGTAATATGAACTAAACGATATAAACTTAACAATAGTGATTAAAGTGGAATATTATTCAAATTTTAGGGGGTCAAGTACAAAATATTCTTCAAAAAAATAATTTCAACACAAAAATCTAGAAATAAATATTTTCAAGGAGAAAAAAATAGAGGACATTAACTCCATTCGTGTCACCTGAATCCATATATCTATGGTTGGCAAACACATAATAATTCTTTGTTGTCAAAATTCAAAATTCAAGAGTGCTTAAAATCATTATAAAACAATCGTTGAGAATTTTCAGTACACGACACTGGTTAGTGCTACAGAGCTTCCCCAGCTAACACCAGGGAGTAGGGGTGTTCATCGGTTCGGTTCGGTATATTTATGGTTGAAATCAAACTGAACTAGGCAAATTAAAGTTATAATATGGTTTAAAAAATAGAACCGAACCGATTTAGGACTGCAACCGAATTTAACCGAATGAAAGTTTTATTTCGTTTATTCGGTTCAAACTAAAATATATTAATTTTTTTATTTTAAAGCAATTGTTTTGTAATAAACCGAAGAATATTAAGAAATAAACCAGGTATTAAGAAATAAATTGGGATATTAAGAAATAAACCGAAGTATTTAAAGTAATTGATTAAGAAATAAACAGGAATAGTCCGGACCAAATTCATAATATATAAAAGTTCGGTCGGTTTGGTTATTTTAGTTTTAAAAATTTCTAAACCGAACCGAACTATTATACTGAAAATCAAACTATTTAGTCCAAACTAATTCAGATCGATTCAAAACTGACTAAACCGGACTGAATGAACACCCCTGCCAGGGAGTCCTTTTTATTTTGTCATACTGGGTCCTTTTCCAACAGAGACCCTTTGAAAGTTCTGTTTATGTTATTTATTTCAGCAAATCCTTTGAAAGTAATAACAATTGAAAAGTTGACGCAGCGAAGTTTGCTCATCCACATGTGCTCCATGTGGCCACGAAGCAATTGCAAATTCAATTGCTTCTAACAGAAAACTTCAACTTAGTGGACCCCAAAAACGTAACATGTGTTATATAAAATAACCACAAAAATGTTCGGACTATTGACGTATCGCCATTTAATTGCTAAAATGATCTAATGCTCTAATGTATGTGAGCTGTATCGTGAATTGTTGTTCAGGAAAGAAGATTTGAGGATTAAGAGAACAAAATCATTTTTTCCATCTCCAAATTTGATGAATATAAGAGAGTGTCTTAATTTAACACAGTGGAAAAGAAACTCTGATCTAACCATTATTGTATGAGCTTTCGTTAAAATTTAATCTTTATTATTTACCAGTATGTACCATTAACAAATTGATAAAAACATTTCTTTTTAGAAAATATTGGAGGTTGAGTCTTTATTTTTGAGATAAAAATTGGTGCATAGTCAGTCAATTCTATTTTTTTTAAGATAAAAACAACATATAATATTATAATCTCACAAAAGACTTTTCTCATCCGACTTTCAATTACTACCTCTCATAAAAAAGACAATATTATTGATTCTTAATAAAAAAACAGATTTTAATATCTCCAAAAATTCCTCACCTAATCTTACAGGATGGATTTTTTTTTGAAATAAATACTTTAAACAATTCCATTGGTATTAAATTTTTATCCTTTTTTTTTGCGTTTTCTTTTTAAAGCAGGCAACGAAAACCAGCGCTTTTTAATTATTGCATACACTTGAACAAACTTGGTCCACCTTTATTTCTACTACGATTTGATTACGTAATTAGTTTTTCTGAGAACATGCTCCGAATGGACCGAATCTCCCAAATCATCATCTGAAAATACTATGGTTAATTTTTAATATTTTTTTTTATCTAATATAAAGGATCCAAGCCACTCGTAGCTTAATAAAAAAAAAGAGAGAGATTTCATGTATACCCTACGAAAATCTCAAAATTATGTATTCACCCCTCTAAAATTTATAATATCATATGTACCCTTTTAATTTTAAAAACTCACATATTTACTAATTTTATTGACTTTTCTATTAAACTTATTTTAAATTTATAATGTACTTATTTTCAATGTTGTAAAATGCAGTTTTGTTCATGCATGCGGAAGACCACTGCATACTGCATATGCGGTATGCGGCCGCATATGTGGAATTTCATGCGGACTTATATATGTGGATTTTAAACTATATATTAATTTATTTCCACTCAAAACATACAATATATTCCCATTAAAATCATTCAAACAATAAATTCGCACATATGCAGACCAATATGCGGACATATGCGGCCCAATATGCGACCGCATATGCGAAACTGCATATTTGAGACTGCATGGAAATTTTTATGCGGAATCGGACTGCATATGCATATGCGGCCGCATGAACAGCATTTTACAACACTGCTTATTTTATCATTTATTAAAAGAATTTAAAATATGAAGATAAATATTTAGTCTTTGATCGTTTGTGAGAGCACATGGTCTATTTTCTTATTTGTGACTCAAACACAAGCATATGCCTAAATGACATTGTGTAGATGTCACGAGTAGAGAAATGACCAATTGTCCTAAAAAACCGGTTAATTGGCAGACATAACATTTTTCTTGCACAATCACATATTTCATTTTTAATAAATGATAAAATGGGTACTTTGTAAATTTAAAATGAATTTAATAGGAAAGTTAGTAAATTAGGTAAATTTGTGAGTTTTTAAAATTTAGAAGGGTAAATATAAAAGATGAGGGTTCAAATATTTCATGTCTTTCATGTCTCATCGTGCCTCATATCCTATATTCATTTTCAATGTTAAATTTGTCAATCCGAACTGCTCAACATGATATTCGTATTAAAATATTCATCTTACATCTTTTAGAATTTTTTTACTATTTTTAAAGATAGGTAGAAAATCATTGTTTTTGGATGGTCCAGAATTTTCAGATCAAGTGATTTTCTACCTATCTATTTTTTGGACCAACCTGTAATAAGCATAGTACCCTAGACTCGTTCCATAAAAAATAGTAAACACTTTCCAAAAAATATAAATATGGTCTTCTAACATATTTTAATATAGAGATCATATTATGCTGTTCGAATCAATAATTTTATCTTTAAAAACAGAGATATATAATGTGAAACACATCGAGCCATTTGAACCCTCAATATATTTTACAGGGGATGTAAAATTTTAAGTTTTTTAGGGGTATACGTGAAATATCCCATAAAAAAAAGGGGTCTATAAAAGTTGAGGAGTGCTGGTGGTGTAATAAAATGAGGAAATGTGCGCAGCGCACCAAAAAAAAAATCATAGAACGGACTACAGAGTCATTTCATTTGTCGCTTCCTGCCCCCTTTCTTTCTTTATTATTTATTCTTTTGGAAAATAGCGTAGAACAATTTTTCTCGCATACGGATACTACTTTGCATTCTTTTTCACCCCTGCTCTTTTTTATATCGCAAGGCTTTTTCGACTGAATCCAATTTCTCTTCCACTTGTTTTTTTAGAAACATATTTCTCTTCCACTTGTCAGAACCAGACAGGTACGTACACTTAGGTAGACAGTTACCAGAAAAAACACTATTTATTATTAGATTGGAGACGCTAACCTCTCACATAAAAACACGCATTTTGTCTAAGTTATTGAACAGCCTCGCTTTCTCCCCTTCCTTCAGGTACTCTAACAGTTCATAACTTGAGGTCTCTCCTCTCCTCTCCTCTCTCTCTCTCTCTCTCTCTAACAATTTTTTGCTTTCTTATGCAGCAAGTCAGCAACCAAGCATGGTTATGATGGGAAGACAATTCGAGAGACTAGTAGATGGCCTGAAGTCTAAACTTAGATCTTTCAAGGGAAAGAAACACAGCACCAGTGAAAATTATGACAGGATGGATAAAACAGACAGCATGCGTGTTGAAATCAGAAGCCGGAAAGCTCGAAAGCTTATTGCCAAGAACCTCGTGTTAGCTGATACGATAGCTTCTCCGAAGCGCTTCGCTTTCTGAGTAGCTAATTGACATCAATTGAGCAATCGAGTGTTTTGTACTGTAAGTTGTACCGCACAATTAATCAGCACTTGAATATTTGCTTCAACAAATTAATGGCAATATACAAGATGATCATGTCTTCTGTAGTATATCATATACTTCTATGATGGTACGGTGAAAGAATAATATTGATGTTGAAATTCTGTTACCATGATTTTCTGGTGGTGTGAATTCAGTAAATTATAATTAACCAATGTATGGCTCATTCACACCAGTCAATTTTCCTATGTTTCATCTGTGCTGAAATAATTTTTAATACTATATAATCACCTGATCAATAATTTTTTGTATCAATATGCAAAGCTAGCTATTCTTATGGGCAAACTTTTTGTATCCATAACATAATAATCTGTAGTATTTCTTTCTTAAAAAAAATAATACTCGTAATTGGTTTAATCTTTGACTAACTTGTATTTTAGGCCTCATATAATTCCTTGATTAAAAGTTCTGTGCGCCAGACTTTGAGCTACAATAGCTTGCAAAGACATGCGTTTTACGCATAGTCAATTTTGAATTTTGGTACGACATGAATTTTAGTCCACCACTATTTCTTTGTTTCTTTGTTTGAAAAAAACAAAAACAAAAAACTACTGATACCAAAATACCAATCATATGTGAAGTTGCATTCATTTTGGATTTGTTATTGTACAGTATCGCACGGCACAGTACTTGCCAATAAAAACAATTTCTTGAAAAAATTACATGTTATATATTGAATTTGTTGTCCGGGCAGGATTTGATTAGTAAATTAGACAACAATCATTTGGGGAATAAGACAAAAAAGAAGTCAAATCTTTTAGCAAACTTTTATAATACAAACATGCATATATATATATGGAGTAGAACTAGGGTGCTCCTAAGTTCACCAAACCTCTTGTGAATTTGATTCTAAAATATATCGAATCGACTTTAAACGATGAATCCAAACCGCTGAAACCCTTGTACCTAATGAGTGATGCGTCTACATGTGAAAATTTTAAAGTTTCGAATTAAATTAATATAGAGTCGAGTGGTAAAAAATTTAAGGTTTATAAATAAATTTAATTCATTCATTTTTTGGACTCCTTTGACCACTTGACTCTATATCAAATTAATTCGAAAATTTAAAATTTTTACATGTAGACGGATCAATCATTAGATAGAAGGATTTCAATAGTTTAAATTCATCATTTAAAATCGATTCGATATACTTTAGAGCCAAGTTCACAAGAGGCCTGGTGAACTTAGGAGCACCCTAGTTCTACTCATATATATGATAAATATGCTAACAAACCTACTAAAGTTTCATCATATCTTGGTCCACTCTTAATTCTGACAATTATAGTTAGCTTGCGTGGTGCTATCATAGAGCACAAAAAAGGGGGATTCCTTTCAAGGTGAATTAAAAAAATGAATAGTTCGAAGAATTCCTACGTGGCTCGCCCATATAAAATGTTTTCAATCATAAGAGTTACATCACCGAAATTTGGACGATTGTTATAAACACAAGTAGAAAATAAATATTTTTAAAAATTTAAGGATCAACTCATTGCAAATGAGAGTTCGGACTAATTTAATTATTTTTCCAAACTGCAAGTCGATCTTTTTTTTTCGGTTAAATTTGGAAACAATTGCTATTCTATGGAAATTATGTGGACGAAAACAACAAAATGAATTCTAAATTCCTAATTATTGAATCAAATTATCATAGTGATACATAGTAAGACATCGAAATTTAGTTCTGTTCTGTACCAGTATTCGGTATTCTAAACTGGCACAACACGACTCACTTGAGTGTGTTCATCCTAAATTGTTCTCGTCTTTAGAAGGTTATTGGCACTAGGTCTAGGTGTGATGTTATCATGGGCTCTGTACTCTACGCGCGGTTTGCTCTTTTGGGGTCTAAACTGCGTTTTATATTACCTGAGAATCTTTCCTTTGATGTTGTTGAATCAAATTGACGGAGTCACTCACAAAATTTTACTCCTAAAATTTGCTCCTTTGTCTCAACTCAACCCATGATTGTGGATCAATAATCTTCTGACATAACAAAGGATCACCAAAGTACATTTTTATTTGATAATAAAGGATCACCAAAGTATAGAATCATCAATTCCAACAAGGATTCACACATACCCTTCCTTAGATAAGAAAACCAACCAAAGAAAGACAGAATCAATCGTTATTTTTCTGTTATTGGGCCCCACAGAAAGCCTTGAGAGGATTCTCGGTTTTGAGCCCTTCAGGACTGTACTTGAACTGCATGTATTTGTTTAAATCAAACGGATGGAATTGCAGAGGGTGATTTTCATCCACCATCTCTTTTAAGGGCTGGATTAGGTGACCTTCCTTAGGGGATGAGCCAAACAGAACAGAATATCTCTTCTGATTGACTGATACAGAGTGGAGCGGTGCACAAAATCTTCCATTTGTCAGAACCTGGAAATAGCAATCAGCAAGTTCACACAAATAATAATTTTACTAGTTTTTAGACATGAACTGAACTACTAATTAAGTAACCGGTAAATTGTAGAATTTTATTTTGTTACTCTTTTGTGATCATAGTTGGTGAAAAGGAGAGATGCATATCCTCAGATGTCATAATTTAAGCAATCTTTGAGTCTTGCATATTAACTATATCTTTATTCCTTTGAAATTCTGAAATTATGCTTAAATAAGATCTTTTTATCTATCAATTTTTTACTTTTTTAAACAAAAGAAAAGAACAAAGTACATGTTCTCACCGTCATTGTTTCACCAATCATAATCGTGAAAGTGTCTGGGGAAGGAACAACTCGGATGCATTCTCCATCTTTTGTGTAAACTTCCAAGCCTTCGACCTCATTTTGACAAACAATAGTAATCAAATTTGGGTCGACGTGAGGAAGCAAAGCAACTTTAGCCTCCTCTGTTGGAAGACCACCATAATTTGCGGGGCGCATTCTGTAAACTAGTGTTTCAAGGTGAGAGTTGAAGTATTTTTCAATGCCCAGGCTCTGAAATATCATCCTTTCAACAATTTGTTCCAAATTGCGGGCTTGTTGCGCATATGTTGTAACTGTATTGCTGGAACAAGTTCATTCAAGTTGTTAGAATTTAGAGGAACTGAACCAGATAAAACTTGTCCCTGACCTATTTTTTACCAGAATTGCAGGTTTCTTCCAGGCAGCCATAGTTTATGTGTCCAATTATACCCCCTCCAAAACTCTAGAAAAAACAAACTTCTCATTTTCCTAATAAAGGAAACTAGAAATTCGAACCTTCAATTTAATTAAGGTCACATCATATTAAATAAATCAGCTCTACTGACTTCTAAACTCATCTTGCTACTACAATACTGCACCAAATTCAATCCTTACCAGAACTTTTGGTTCCCTTCTGGCCAGAGCGTTCCAGCGAATTTTTCGACACTCTCCGGGTTTGGTGCATCAGGTATACGAAGGCTCTCATAGGGCACATCTGTGATCTGACCGATGTAACCCAAATAAACATTTGATTTATTCATCTGCTTTACCTCAAGCGGCAGTGCAAACATCTCCGGCAATATCGAATGGAACAAGGCCTCATTCACATCTGGCCGGACTCCGTCATATATAGCGTCAAAACAGCCGTAACTCTTCAAAGCGGCCAAGACCTCGGTTCGGGTTGTTTCCCATTTGGATCCAAGTGGTTCGTTCGGATTCAACCCTTTGAAATTGATTGTGGGAAGTTGGGGTTTCTGAGAGCCCATTTGCTTGCACCTTCGATCAATTGAGATTTGAGACTTTATGTGGGTTTGTTTGCTGAGATATGTCTCTACCAGCACTGCCTTAAGAATACTACGAGGGAATTGGGGGAGGAGGGATTTTAAGTCAACTGGGAGTGAGCTCTCAACTTGCCAAAACTCACAAGCGCAGCGATTGCAATTTAATTATGTTTGTTTCTTGCCCCACTAATGATGTCAAATGGGTAGATAGAACCTTGCTGCATTATTTCACTGGCTAGTTAATGAGCATTCGTATCCTCTGAGATATCTCAAACATTGCGTGACTTTTTGGAATATATCAATCGTTCAAAAAACGTTCTGCACGAATCTCAAAGCTCAAATAATACCGCCCCCTACGTTCCCCCGAATAGGCACTGGACACGTCGGTCACGCAAAAATTGAGATATCTCACAAGATACGCACCCAGTTAATGAGACAGATGCGTGTCGTTGAAGCTTAAAAAGGAGCACTCAATTATAGCGGACTCTTTTGGGGCCTTGTCGGCTGCAGCCTGGAAAATGGAAATGGCCACAAGAACGGATGAATAGTAAACAGGAGTACTGTTTACAGGTGAATAGTAAACAGTAACTCGCTGCACGAATCTCAAAGCTCAACTGAATTTTTTTTTTCCCGCGTGAACAGTAACACGTGGGATTGCAGCCAAATAGGCCCTTAGTTAGCTTTGATTTAGGGGAGAGGGGGATGTCCGATGCCCATCGGACTGAGTTGGGTTAGATGGGTGGTTTCCACCGTCCGATCCACTTCGAGATCTGTGCGTATCACTTTAATATCCGTTCTGTTTGCTTTAATATACGTGCGCACAGATTTTGAAGTTAATCGGATGGTGGAAACCACCCATCAAACCCAACTCAGTCCGATGGGCATCGGACAGCCTCCTCTGACTTGATTTAGAGTTTCAAGTCTTGTAAATAAACTTGTATAGTAATACAATTTTTGTTGATAATTAGTGTTAAAATTACTACTAATAAATATATTACTAAAAAATTATTTATAAAATTCTAAATTTTATCTCCTTATATAATAAAAATAAATATTTATATTCATACTAATTTAAAAAAAAAACATTTGATACTCTAATACCACATTTGTTTTCTACGACTGCCACCGCACTTCGATGATGATCGGATCTACTTACCATCGCACTTCGATTGAGATGGAGACTTACGCTCTGAACTCCAACAATACCGTACTCTTGGGTCCAATCGGCTCCTATCCCTCCCCTCTCGCTCCACAACCGAATCCGCTTCTTCGACCGCCTCCACACTCCGGCAACGATTAGATCTACTCATTTTCACTCTCCAATCAAGATGAGATTCAACGCTCTGAACTCCGACTATACCACATTCTTGACTCGGTCCCTCCCCTCTCCCATTCTCCTCTCTGCTCGAGAAAGTAATATCGAGAGAGGGGGAGATGTCGTGTTGAAAATAAAGTTACAAGAGGTGAAAAGAACCGGAGTTAGATGGAAGGGATCAAGGGAGGTGGAATGGAGGTGTGGTAGTGGGGAAATAAATCTGCTGTGATTCTTTGGAATCGCAGGGACCTTGTTTTTTCAAATTCAACTGTTCATTCGTTTTGAGATTTACGCATAAAAATCAATTGTCGATTCGTGTATTCCAAAAAATTAATGATTAAATTTGGAAAAACAGAATCCCTAATATTTCAAAGAATTGCTGTAGATTTATTTTCGTGGAAGTGGTGGCTGACCTAAATCTTTTTTTTTTATAGTAATACAATTTGATGTGAAATTCTTCTATTTCAACGAAAAATTGATGAGAGATAAACAAAGAAGGTAGATGCTGAGATGCGGTCTTCTAAGCTATGGTCTCGTTTTTCATTGTCATGAAGAGAGAAACTGATTTATTTTATAAGTGATATGTGTATATGTAAAATTTTGAAATATTTGAATTGATTTAGTACAAAGTTAAGTGATAAAAAAATAAAAATTTATTTTTTTGGCTGTTTGATTTTGAACTAAATGAATTTTAAAATTTTAAAATTTCATAATGTAAACCATCATTCGTTAAACCAGTTTCAACTATTATATCATTCATTAATTCTCCTAACGAGCATAGCACACTAACTTTATGTCTTTTTTTTTTCAAAATCGATTGTAGTGGCCACACTAACTTTATGTTAATCAGTCTTTGTCAGCCTACGTGATTAACTAAAAATCTATGTTTACCCGGATCTAATTAGTCAGTTCAGTACAAACCGAACCAACAAACTGTTTTAGGTTCGCTGAACTACAATTGAACCAATAAATTAGAAATATCAACCGGGAACACAATCGAATCTGAACAAATCAGAGTAAGCGTCAACTTGTGTGGTCAAACCGAATTAACACTACTACTCTTCTTTGTCCATTACTTCTAATCCTCATAGAAGGAGACTAAAAACAAGTTCAGCTAGTAATGACATCGGTTTATATAACACAAACTTTTAAAATCATTGGATAAACTTTAAACGACGAATTCAAACTGTTTATGCCGATTTATTGCATAAGTGATGCGTTTACATGCAAAATTTATATTTTTTGAAGTCAAATGCTAAAAAATGTTAAAACTGAATAAATTAAAATTAACTTAAAAAAACACTTACATTTAACCACTACACTTGATACTAAATAAATTCGTAAAATTATAATTTTGCATGTAAACACATAACTAATGAAGTAGATTAGTTTGAATGATTTGGTTTTGTCATATGAAGTTGACTGGACAGATTTTAAAGTTGATGTTATATAAACCTAAATGACACTGATATTATATTTGTCAGACTCATTAAAAACTACGTCAGTCTAGAGAGCTAATATATACCGTTGGATCAGCAATGATCTTCAAAATTATTATCTTAAATAAATTCGGTCTGGCTTAGCCCAGTTGGTCAAATTAAAAAAGAGGTTTCTTTTCTCTCTACCTACGAGCTCATGGGTTCTTCAGTTCTTCTTGGTTGTTATTTTAGACCTTTTCTTTTCTCTTTATTTATTTTTAGTTTTTTTAAACGGTTAATTTAAGAGTTTAAAATTACTCGCTGACCTTATATTTTAAATAGCAGAGTAAGCTAATTCATGCTAATTCAATAGTTCAGAAACAACTTTCATTCAAATACGAAATAACGAGTTACTTTTTTTTTGCTAATCCAAATTTTTACTATCCATCGACAAGTTATACATTTGACCGTCCTCTATATTCTGTATTCTCTTTTTCCATATTAATTTTGGACATTCGGATGACCCAGATTCCACAAATCTTAAGGCTGACAATATGAAAATTTTGTGGGAATGAAATTTTAAATTTGTCAAAACCAAAGTCATTTAAATCGTGAGAAATTATATAATGTAGGTGTGTGATAAATACATGAAAAATTTGTTAGGATGTTAGTTTCTTTTTTCTTTTTCTTTTTATAGAAAATGTAATACTACAATTAAACTATATTAAGCATATTAATACTAATTACTGATTATGATCAATATAATTGCATATATCATATTCTAAAAAAAGTTTAAATGAGTGAATTGATTATACACTGCAAAGTGATATCAGAGTGAACTGACCACACACTGCAAAGCGTTAATGAGTGAATTAACTACACACTGAAAAGTGATATCAGAGTGAATTGACCGCACATTCCCAACTCCAAAGTGATAAATGAGTGAACTGATCACACACTCTGTCATGCACAACTTAGAAACATATTGAAAAACTTATTGGTATTTTAAAAATACAATTTTTTATTTTAAAAGTTGCAACATATCACTGCAATTGATAAACAAGTGGACAAAGTTCAAGTAGCATGTATTATATATAATTTTATTGTATATCACAATGGCGATGCCGCTTGGGCTGCGAACGCTAATTTGGAAATTAATCCAAATGATATTGTGGTGTAGCAGATGGAAATGAAGAGTACGACAAAAATGTTAAAAGACTTAACAATCAACGTCAGACAGGAAATGAAAAAAGATATGGAATTGCTAGACTTATGTGGAATGATTATGTTAAAAGTTAGAATAGGAACTTAACTTAAAATTAAGTGTTGCTAATTTAATTATGCTTGTTTATTAATGTCTTGTATGATTAAATTGTGTTTGTTTAATTGAGCACTTGATTGTACAAATTTATTTTAGTTTAATTAATTAAACAAGTATTGATTAGTATAATTTCTCTTTTAATTAATTAAACAATTAACTATATATTTGAATTAATGAACAAAAGTTACTATCTAAATGTTAAATAACTTTGAACGGTCAACCTGGTACAAAAGTTATTATATATTTCAATTATTTTGATTCTTCACAAGAGACACTATTTGAGAAAAAAAAACAGAAATTCAAGTGAATGTATTTTTTCCAAAAAATTAAAGAGAACTAGGGCAAAATACCCATATGGAAATTCTAAATAGAAAATAAAACTTATGCCGAACGGATAATAGGAACTCAATTTTCAAAATAAAAACCATGAGAGTCAATCCACCGAACATGCTCTTAAAGTGGACTTCTCATTTCTAAACAAATATCAAATTGAGTCTAGTCTAGCTAGAAGTAAATATGATTATAGACCCCACATTTATAATACCTGAGACGATACAGAAAACTACAGGTGAAACAGAAAGACAAACCAAACAATCAACCGAATCAATCAAAGTACCGTTCAATCCAAACTTCTTGGTTCGATCTGAATCCATATAGACCGATCCGCCATCCGAATTTGAATTTTCACCGTCCGATCAAAATTGCACGAACATTGAAAAAAATATGTAAATTCTAGCCTGATCCGAATCCAAACTCAAAAGTTATCCTGACTAATTGGACCGTAGGATTTCAATTTCCACCGAATTTTTCGGCAAGAAAGAGAGCGAAATTCCAAAAGAAAGATCGAATTCGAAGCTCAAAACTTCCCGCCTCTCCCTACCTTTTCTATTTCGAAACTTCGAAAAGCGAGCCGGATCCATCTCCAGCTTCGTTCGATCTAGGGTTTCGTCGCTATTTCTTGAATTAGATCCAGGAATTCGTGCCTTTGCCACGGAGGACCCCGCTTCAGGTCAAGGTCAGACTTTCTCAAAAGTTGATATCTTAAATAGCTCAGTTTTAGTTCAGCCGAAATTTGGTCTTTAATCCTCCTGAATCATCGTCATGACCATCACTGTCGACGTGGTCATCATTATCATCAATTTTTTGTGTATAACCCCATGGTAAATCTCCTGAATGTACTCGTACCCTAAATTTGAAAATTGAAACAATCCTCTTGTGCCTTGTGAGAAATCTAAGTTTTGCTAAAGCAATAACAAATAGATGAGACAAAATTGCCGAAATCAAAGTGACGGCTTGTGAATCTCTCTCTTCTTCCAGTTCTTTCTATGCTAATTTTACCTTATTAGGTAAAAATCTTTGATTTTTTTTAGGGAACTGGATGGATTCAATTGAAGGGATGGAATCGGTTGTGGCTTCGGTTAGCGGGTATCATGGCTGCCCTAGGTTCCAGCTTATCAAGCTAATCTCTCACACTGGTGCTAGTTATGTGGGGGCGATGAGCAAATCAACAACCCATCTGGTGAGGTTAATTAATTGCTTCACATCAAGACTTTATTTGAACTACAAATTTAATAGAAGATATGGTTTTCATTGATCTTTGTCTTTTTCTTTTTCTGTAACTAGTAGGTATGCTGGAGGTTTAAAGGAAAGAAATATGATTTTGCAAGGAGCATTGGAGCACAAATTGTCAGCCACCGCTGGTTTGAAGAATGTTTAAAGGCTGGAAAGAGAATTCCAGAGGGACCTTATGTCATGGAAAGGTACTTGTAATAACGTGGATTAAATTGATTTGGCTGTTCATCAATGTCATAGTTTCTTTTCAGTGCTATCAATAATTAAATTGTGTTATTATAGTTTCTGATTTATTTTCAATAAAAAAAGTTTCTTTTACCGTTGATCAAAAGGGACCATTTTGACATAAGTATTTAATTTTGCTTTTTGTATATTAAAGCTATGAGCTACTCAGGATTACTGTTGATGAAAAAAATATAGTGTCAGTTTCCTTATTTATAATGAAAAGAAAACAGTACAATAAAGAATGTCCATTAGCTTAATAGCTGCTTTAGATCCGGACAATTGTCTATTACGTTGATTGAAAGATATTATCTATACCTATTTTATCAGCATTAATATCACTTGTTTGGTTTAAATATTTCTATTCCCGGGTTTCACTAATGCCATTATTGTTTTGTTGGGTGGAGACCCTGCTTTGTTTTATGCTCATGCTTCTCCTCTTACTCTGATAGTCTAGTGACTCACCATGATGTGTATTATTTAGTTTGGGCTAAATGCAATATTAACTAGAAAATTTAGCATGCAAGATTAACTAGAAAGTTTAGCACGTCTATATTTATATGTATTTTCTTTCTTCTGTTTTATAGCGGAGAAGAGGCAGGACCAATTTCATGGGAAATTCCTGCTTCAACAGCGCATGGTGAGAGTAAGCAAACATTAGATAGGGAGGGTGCTATTTTATCTGATTGTTCTAACTTCACTAGCTCTAGTAGAAATGTCAAAACCAATAAAAGGAACTCTAATATTGGGTGCTCGAGCTGGACTGATTCTCTTCTGCTAGAGAAGGTTAGATTTATGAATTCTTCCATGTTTATAAGGTATTGATTATTTTTACCTGCAATCAATACTATATCCCTAAAAATGATTAGGAATATTCTGTTCCCAAGAGATGTAAGCAATTTCTCAAGTGCTGGCAAAATCTGCATTACTGTTAAAGAATTATCCAGTTAACAGTTCTAAAATTTTGGAGCTGTCTTACACTTATATTTCCCACTTCGATGTTTGTACCTTTTCCATTATAATTGATACTTTCTTCAAACAATTAGAGAGAATTCATTACCTCGGAGTCTGAGAAGATTGTGAAGAAAAGGAAAAAACCGGATCATGGGAGCAGGTCAGAGGATAACAACCTTCTTCACAATCAAAATAACATTTCCGAAGTATTGGTAAAATTCTCTACTTTAGAAAATACACTGAGTTTCAATTCCTACTATACATAAGTGACAAGAGTAGTATTGACGTCGGTGTTACCACAAAAGATGATTCAATTATACTCTTGAATTGAGCATTTATTTTCCAATGCTAGTAACTTTTGCCATTCATTTCACTGTAATGCTGTAGCTATCTGAATGGGATGAGGAGTCAAGCTACCATTCATTTCGGCACCGACGAAGATATCAGACTAGCTTGCTTGATTTTATCGAGGACATCAATATTGACAAACCATCCAGAAAGAAACGTCGCCTTGTGAAAATGGTACCAGAGATTAAAGGGAAAGGCCATCTCAGTATTAATTCCAATTCACAAAGGGACAAGCAACCTGAGTGCAATAAATTATGTGAAAGTAGGGAAGGTTGCTCCGGTGATGGTTCAGTGGATATCTCTGCTGAAAATGAAGAAAGAGATGAGGTGGCACTTAGTAAGCAGAGACAACTGGTGCTTTCTTGTGTGATATGTTGGACAGAATTCTCGTCTACTAGGGGTGTGTTGCTTTGTGGGCATCGGTTCTGTTATTCTTGCATCCAAGATTGGGCTAATCGTTTGGTATGTTAGCTTTCTGTTTATTTTATATTTTCAATTTCATTGCTGTTTTTAAGCTCTCAGTTAGGAGGCAAATCGAAGAAGATCCCAATAACTTTTGGTCAAAATTAAGTTTGTTAGAAGATGGCCCACTCGACTTTTAGCGTTGACAAATGTAGGTACTGAGTCAGACACATCATAGAAATTGCATGTTGTGGTTTCTGTCTTTATCTGGAATAAGGCTACAACTGTTTAGTTAGTGTACAACAACAACAGCAACAACAGCAACAACAAAACCTTTAGTCCCAAACAAGTTGGGGTAGGTGAGAAATGAAATCCAACTGAACTGTTTAGTTAGTGTAAACATAAAAACATCAGTTTAAATTTTTAACAAAAGAGGAGGGGTCAAATGGCCATTTTTTTTTGTACCATCACACCAATGTTTTCCTTGACAATTAATGATCTAAAAAACCAAATTGCTAACAAGAAAAATTTAACCGTTGATCTTGTTGTAAGCTAAGATTGTAGAATTTAGGGCTCCATTTAAAAGATCAAGTTGTTAATAATAAATGATTCATTAAAATTTTCATGTAATTGCATTACTCTGTATGTTGATCAACAGTTGGCATTTCTTGTGGTGAATTTGGATATCCTACAATTAACACGATGATAATATGGGCATGATGGAGCACAAAAAATGTGGGCATTTGAACCCTCGGAAATAAATTACTTATTAATCGTGGGTATTGTATTGCTGTAGTAGTTAGATTAAACCTTGTGACCTCTATTTATTCCTTACACCTTTTACAGTACCTGTCTTTTAATCAAAGAATGCTTGAACCGATAGATTCTATAAGCTCAGAATTAAAGAGTACCTTTTCTTTTCTTTTGGTATCAGAAATTTTTATTTTTCGTATTAATTATGCTAACAAATTTGAATGCTCATCTATTCATTGTGCCGTTAGAAGCATTACAAGTTATTAATGGTCAAATCTAATAAAACTTGGTATTTCAGGTTTCTATAGGCAAGTCCACGACATGCCCTCTATGCAAAGCATTGTTCACTAAAATCACAAGAGTTGAAGAGGCGGATACTTCTGACCAGAAGATCTACTCTCAGACCATTCCTTCTGGTTCGTTGAGTACTGAAATATTTGTCTCAGCTGGTACTGGCGACCGCAACTTTCAAACATTGGTGAGGCCTATTGCAAGTTTTACCTGCTGTAGATTTTAATCTTTTATGCATTTTAACCATAAGTCTTATCACAGGGTTTTCCTTCTGTTGTAGTACAATGATATGTATATATATTTTTTTCTATTCTGAAGCATGAAGAGGAGGTTTGTTATGCATGCCACAACCGCGAACCAGTAGACCTGCTATTGAACTGCCACATATGCCATTCCAAGTGGGTGCATTCTTACTGTCTAGATCCACCTCAATCACCTTGGACTTGTGTTGATTGTCAGGACCTCAGAATGCTGTATTACCACTCCCGCTAGCTTAGTAAAAACTTGTTTCTTAATAAATTAGTTACATGAAAAACCTCTGTACTTAATAAAAATTCGTAGTTCTCTCATCTGTATGTCTTGCAAGTTACTTCCAAAAAAGTTCATCCAAGAAAAATGTTATGTTGAAGATCCTTTGAATGGAAGCTGTGTACTTCCATTTAGGTTTTTAGTTATTTGCAATGTGATGATCCATTGGAATCCACAATGGGCCCATGCACTTTTAACTGTACCTCTATTCTTGTTGAATTCATAGGCGGATCTATAGCCATTCAAAAGATGGTTAAGTCACCCCTGTGATTTTAAAATTTTGGTTATATATATTTAAATTTAATTGAATATTATTTTTGTAGGGTATTTTATATAGTTTAGTCTCCTTCATAAAATATCACATGTCTACTTGTAACTTAGTAGTTAGAACTTAGTTTGTGATTGTAGAGATCTTGAATTCAAGTTCCACCAACTACATATTTTAGCCTCTATTAAGATTTTCTAGTTCCGCCCATAGTTGAATCACATATTATCTCATTAGAAAATCTGACAGTGTCAGATATTGATTTGGATTTAATCTGGTTCTTGGCTGGCAAGCTTTAATCTGAAATAATGTGAATATGTCATATACCGTGCACATGTACTTTGTAACTTTTACTTTATATCTTAATTAGACTTGATGATCGTTTAAATATTGTTATAACGCTTGTAGTAAAATGATTGCATTAAGCTTGTAATTTGCAACTAGAAGAAAAGATTCTCATGCTTGAGACTCTTCTGGAGGTCAAAAGAAATGAGTTAATTTTTTTTTTATGCTATAGATCTAACTAGAAGTTCAGTTGATGAGCTATAGGATGATTTTTCGAGAGGTCTTAGGTTTCCCTAGTAAATAGCTGTCGAATATCCTACCCAACCTGAACGGATTGATCCGATCTGATATATCCGATAGTTAAATGGATTGGATACAGTTCTAGATTTTTTTTGACATGGTTCAGATCGGGTTGGTTACAGGTATTACTGAACCCGTCTTGTATAATTTACAATTTTGTTCTACATTTGTTGGTTATATGATATTAACGAGAAGTTGTGAAACTTAACCTTGGTCCTGATTAAATCCTTCGGCGAGTAAAGGTATTAAGGTTGTTAATTCAAAATTTCTGCTTATCTAAGATTTGTTTCTTGTCAGAATTCCTTGATTGATATTGCAGCCCACAGCCCATAGGCTATTCTGATAATTTCTTATTTCCCATGGGCCTTATCAAGCCATGCTGTTATCCCAAAGAGAATGGTCGGCCAGTGTTAACTGCGGAACCGCATCCTCTGCTGCACTTTTATTGTGCAGCAGGATGCTGCACTTTTGGACGGCTCAGATTTAATCTCATCCGGTGAGTGCTCGGATGATGGAGGGGCAGCATTAATTGTGCTTTAAAATTCGTGCCAAAATCTTATTTCGTCCGTCCGATCAAAAACGAACGGATCAGATTAAAAGTGCAGTATCCTGCTGCACAATAAAAGTGCAGCAGAGGATGCGATTCATGTTACTGCACGCTCCGAACTCGTACCGTACCATTTCTGTTTCCCCAAATTTTCGACAGGAAAGAGAGTGAAATTCAAATAGAAAGATCGAAGTTTAGCTCGAAATCACCTCCCACCTCTCCCTCGCTTTTCTATTTTCCCGTTTTTTATTTCGATACTTCGAAAGGCGAGTTGGATCTATCACCAGCTTCGTTCGATCTAGGGTTTTCATCGCCATTCTTGAACTAGATCTAGCATTTCCTGCCTTTGTTGTCCATGGAGAACCCCGCCTCAGGTGCCAAGGTAAGACTTTCTCAAAAGTTTGTTGTCTCATCGATCAAGTCTATGCAATGCCCTTCCCAATTTCTCCTTGTGTAGAACTGAAGCATTTATCCTGGATTCAATTCGTTGAGAGGCGATCATTTTTTTTTTCTCTCTGTGGGTTTCTTGTACAATTCCTAAGGTGTTTCCTTATTAGAACTGTGATAATTGCCTCTACAATTGAATTGATTCGAAGTATAAAAATAACTCTTTTTATGGGAAAAATCATTGCCAGCTTGTCCCGCATAATACCAAACCTTAATTCTATTACAGTGGTATAAAGTATGATGCTCATCAAGTTGTAAGCTATTGCATCAAAAGTACTTGTTTTGCCTCTAATCCTCTTTGTAATCTTTATTCTTAGGTGTAAAATCAATTTTATTTTTCTTTGAATTTATGCTAGCTTTCTATTGGTCTAAAGGATATTTTTGTTTCTTTTATGACTTATGGCAGGGCGACCAGGAGTTGGAAGCGCCACAAAGCACGGCTGATATGACAACATTTGTAATATTTTCCGTGCTTCATCCTTTTCTATTCTGTAGTCTAAAGTAATATCGTAATATATCATGAAATCGGTAGAGGTAGAGTAAAAGAAAGGTAAACATGAATAAAATAAAATAAAAACTTGGAGGATCAACTTACCAATACAGTACTACACAGTAGTACACACATCCCAGTGGTTTTTACAATTCAGTTCCTACATAAAAAAGGAAAAGAAAAACCTAACTTTCGTTTCTTCCCCTCAAAACAAAAAATCACTTGCTGCTTATTTTAGCAGTTGAAACAAGTTAATAAACATCAGAAAGAATCTGCATCCATATTTCTAAAGGAAAATGGGTATATTGATAACCGTGACAACTGATATTAATGCAAAGTTAAAATTATGATGTGTTCTGTATCATTTAGATGGGCCATATATTTAATTTGATACAATTTGAGAATTATTTGGTTGCTGGTTAGATGTTAATAAAACTGACCTTTAATTTCTCAAGTTGCATGATGGTGATCCATAGATTTTTAAATTGCACCAAATTTGATATACAATCTATCTAAATCGTTGATAACATGCCTACAAGTAATGCTTTGTTCTTTATATATGTTGCGTCTGATGCCATGATTGCCATATAAGTTTGGTGTCTGTGTTACATACTACTTCTTTTAATACTTAAATTAGTTGGACACTTCTTCCCTAGACTGAACGGAAATGCATGCCACATTTCACATTGAGATTGTTGGAAGTTAACAATTTTTAATGGACACTGGTGGTACATCATTGTAAACAACCACACTTTGATAATTGCATGTTTTAACATCTTTTCTTACGTCAGAATTGTTTTCTGAATATCAAGTACTTCTGGTATTAACATATTTTCTTTGCTCCTTTTTTCTAGGTACAAAACCTACTTGTGCAAATGGTGAGTTGTTATCAATTAAAGGGAAAAAAAAAACTATTTTAGTTCTAGGATCGATTAATGTCTTCTGAATAATTATGTTAACTTATAACTAAATTATTGTTGCAGCAAACAAGATTCCAGGCTATGTCAGAGGGCATTATCCTGAAAAATATCCTTTTTTTTGCTTCATAAAATATTTTGGATATGCAAAATATTAAATTTTTTCTATCAATGATATTCTATTACACTGCTGGAAACAAAGAATTATGACCAAGGATCACGTACTTGTTATTGGTTAAGTTTGGACTTGTGTCCAGTGTTTAAAGGCACACAAACAACCAATCTTTCTGTGCCTGTATTATTCCCTAAAATTAGAGATGTTTTTCTTAACCTAAGTTCACTAGATGAAATGGAGAGCAAGATAGATGATCTGGAAAAGACTGTCAATGACCTCAAATCAGAGTTGGGTACTGAGTCCACTGCCAAGATAAAGCTGGAAGAGACAAAGCCGTCTGACGAAAATGCCTAAAATTTGTTGTTCTAAGTGAGATTTGTGCCATCTATCCTTGAGGATTGTTAGAAAAACCTATCTCTCAGTTGATTTGTGCCTGTTTTCCTTGATATTGCTTGATTTTCTGTTGCATTCTGTTTTTCTGCAAACTGCTAACCTGAGGTGGACAGTCTATGTCTCTGCTTGTGTGATAGGCTCAGATTTCTGTCTCTTTCAGATATTGAATCTTAACATTTAGTATGTGTGTTATGAAGTCTATTATGTGATTCCAGAATTTGAAACGTCAGGCAGATAAGCTGCATATTTGATGCAAATGCGGAGGCTTGTAAAATTGTAAGCATAATTGGGCTGCTTGGTAAGGCTTCAAAGATCGGAATATTACCATGTAAACTAATAGAGACTATTTTAGAACAGGACTATTCTATTGGGGTAAGTTTGGATGCATTCTAGAATAGCTAGAATAGCTACTGTTTAGAATAGTAAATAAGAATAGCTACTGTTTAAGAACAGTGCTATTCAGAACAGTAAAAAAGTTGTTTGGATTGCATATTTGGAATAGAGTTTGGAGGGAATAGCTACTGTTTAATAATTTATGTGTAAGATTAAATATAATACAATATAATATTAATTCAAATATTAAATGTAATATAATGTTATTTTCAATATTAGATTAGTATTAAATAAAATATTATATTAAATATAATATAATATTAGTTTAAATATTAAATGTAATATAATATTATTTTAAAAATTAGATTAGTATTAAATAAAATATTAGATTAAATGTAATATAATATTATTTTAAATATTAGATTAAATATAATATAATATAATATTAAATATAATATAATATAATATTAGTTTAAATATTAAATGTAATATAATATTATTTTAAATATTAAATGTCATATAATATTAGTTTAAATATTAAATGTAATATAATATTATTTTAAATGTTAAATGTAATATAATATTAGTTTAAATATTAATGTAATACAATATTATTTTAAATATTAAATATAATATTATATTAGTTTAAATATCAATGTAATATAATATTAATTTAAAAATAAAATTAGTATTAAATAAAATATTAGATTAAATATAATATAATATTAGTTTAAATATTAAATGTAATATAATATTATTTTAAATATTAAATGTAATATAATATTAGTTTAAATATTAATGTGTATAATATAATATTAATTTAAAAATTATATCAGTATTAAATAAAATATTAGATTAAATGTAATATAATATTATTTTAAATATTAGATTAGTATTGAATAAAATATTAGTTTAAATATATTACAATGTAATATTAATTTAATTATTAAATGTAATATAATATTATTTTAAATATTATATTAGTATTAAATAAAATATCAGATGAAATATAATATAATATAATATTAATTTAAATATTAAAATATAGTATAATATTATTTTAAATATTATAATAGTATTAAATAAAATATTAGATTAAATATAATACAATATAATATTAATTTAGATATTAAATATAATATAATATTAGTTTAAATATTGGATTAGTATTAATATTGAAATCAACAAATGCTATTCTATGTTTTTGTAAGAATAGCGAATAGCAATGCTATTCTAAAAACAGTAGCTATTCCGAATAGCTCTAAATGTCGTTTGGATGCACCTCGTTCCGAATAGCAGTGCTATTTCGAAAACAGTAGCTATTCTTGTGCATCCAAACATACCTTGGGTATGTTTGGATGCACAAGAATAGCTACTGTTTTTAGAATAGCATTGCTATTCGGAACGAGGTGCATCCAAACGAGAAATAGAGGTATTCGGAATAGCTACTGTTTTTAGAATAACATTGCTATTCGCTAGTCTTACAAAAATATGAAATAGTATTTGTTTCTTTCAATATTAATACTAATATAATATTTAAACTAATATTATATTACATTTAATATTTAAATTAATATTATATTGTATTATATTCAATATAATAATATATAATATTTTATTTAATACTAATATAATATTTAAAATAATATTATATTACATTTTAATATTATATTATACTATATTTAATCTAATATTTTATTTAATACTAATCTAATATTTAAAATAATATTATATTACATTTAATAATTAAATTAATATTACATTGTATTATATTTAAACTAATATTTTATTTAATACTAATCTAATATTTAAAATGATATTATATTATATTTAATATTTAAACTAATATTATATTATATTTAATCTAATATTTTATTTAATACTAATTTAATTTTTAAATTAATATTATATTACATTTAATATTTAAAATAATATTATATTACATTTAATATTTAAAATAATATTATATTACATTTAATATTTAAACTAATATTATATTATATTTAATCTAATATTTTATTAATACTAATCTAATATTTAAAGTAATATTATATGACATTCAATATTTAAACTAGTATTATATTACATTAATCTAATATTTTATTTAATACTAATCTAATGTTTAAAATAATATTATATTACATTTAATCTAATATTTTATTTAATACTAATCTAATTTTTAAAATAATATTATATTACATTTAATATTTAAACTAATATTATATTATATTTAATATTTAAACAAATATTATATTATATTTTATATAATATTTTATTTAATACTAATCTAATATTTAAAATAATATTATATTACATTTAATATTTGAATTAATATTATATTGTATTATATTTAATCTTACACATAAATTATTAAATAGTAGCTATTCCCTCCAAACCCTATTCCAAATATGCAATCCAAACAACTTTTTCACTATTCTGAATAGCACTGTTCTTAAACAGTAGCTATTCTTATTTACTATTCTAAACAGTAGCTATTCTAGCTATTCTAAAGTTCATCCAAACGTACCCTTGGAGTTCCGGTATGTTTGGATCTGTCAAGAACAAGATTATTCTAGAACAGAGGCTATTGAAAATAGCAATTGCATTCAAAATAATATTTTTGTTATTTTAAGTAGTTAGAATAACTGTTATTATATGTTTTTTTTTGTAAATGTTTGAGTAGTAACTATTTGAAAGTGTGAAGTGAGAAAAAATATTTTCTTTTCAGATATCTCAACAGCCCCAAAATGGCTAAGTTGACATCGCTTTTATCATCTTCACATCGTGATAATTCGTTTGAGATTGTACTTACCCATTTTTTTTTCTATTAATTAGCATATTGTTAGTACTATTCTTTCTTGGTTACAACTGTTCATTATTTTAAATGTATAATTTAAATAATATTTTTACTAATTATAATAGTATTGTTTTCACACTATTCTTAAAAATAACTATTTTTCTCTATCCTCATTTACAAATTCCAAATTTACTATTCTAGCTCCCATCCAAACATAGCAAGCAGCTCTAATTTGAATATAACCCTTTCATTATTCTTTCTAATGCATTTTATTTAACAATTATTTCATTTGAATAGCATTGTTCGAATAAAATGCCACAATTTCACAATTTCTAGATCTGCAGCTCGGTTAGCCTACTATATTTTAATTCAAACTCTGATAAACATACAAAACATGATATTTTCTAACAGCGCGCACGTCTCTTCGATACTACGAATTCACGTCCCCTGAGGTAACTCAAATTCTGAGTTTATATCCAGTGATCTATTTTAACATGAATATTATCAAGGGCGGATCTAAAGCCGTTCAAAAAGTGGCTAAGTCACTCCTATAATTTTAAAATTTTAGTTATGTATACTAAAATTTAATTGAATTTAATTTATTTTAGAACAATTTATATAGTCCAGCCCCCTTCATAAATATCACATGTTTACTTGTAGTCTAGTGGTAAGAGTTTATGCGCTGATTGTAGAAAGCATGAGTTCAATTTCTACTAGCCACAATTTGTGTATTTTAATTTTTAGCTCCTCCTATTAATATTTTCTAGTTCTGCTTCTGAATATTATTACCGTTGGTCTCGATTTTGATTGAACGGTCTGCATCCAGACTCAAATTTGAGTTAACGTAGGATCCGGACTCCAACACCACTTGGTTGTATAGAACTTAATGGCTAGACGAGGAAGGAAAGGGCTCAAAGGCGGTGCCTTTAGCGTATAAGAATGGCTCCTGGGGAGATTTTTTTATTTATTTATAAATTATAATAAATTTATTTAATATAGCAGCCAAATTTGTTGAAAAGTGAGAAATATAGCTTACACCGGATTGGGGATCCGGTGTGGCTTGAGAGGGGCCCCAGTTACCAGGGTCCGGTGCAGAAAAAGCCTTTAACTCCACACCGGTTTGGGAAACCGGTGTAGGCTATTTTTATTGATTTTTTCCCCTTTTAGCTGGTTTAGTTGATTTTTAAGTTATAATTTCTAAATAAATAAAAAATCCTCCTGGGGATTCGGAAGCACCAAAGGCCGCATTTATGCTGTCTTGCTTTTGTTCATTTAATTTCTTGGACAAGTTCATGGGTATTTCAATTTTCTTTTGCAATTACGTATGATTTTTTTTCTAAAATTCGTAATATTTTATTTATCCTTCTAAAAATTTGAAAACTAACTAATTTATTTAATTTATTAATTTTCTATTAAAACTCATTTTAAATTTATGAAGTACTCATTTTATTTTTATTAAAAAAATATAAAATATATAACATGTTGAAGAGAAAATTATTCATTTTTAATAAAAAAAAATCAATAAATTGAATAAATTTGTGAGTTTTTGAAACTTCTTTTTAGTAAAATTTGGAGATCAAGCCACCAAACTAATTGTTCTTTTCAGATTCAAATCCGCGACCTCCTACATGAAAAATATTGAGTTTACCAAGACTAAATAATGGTTCTGAGTTTTTAAAATTTAGAAAGATAAATATGATGTTATAAATTTTAGAGAAGAAAATACATAATTTCGAGATTTCAACAGTATACATGAAATTCCCTCTAATTCTTCTGCTGTATTTAATTTAAATTTCCGATCCGTCTAAAAATTAATCTATATCTTACGTAACTTGTGATAGTTTTTCGAGTACCCTGCGGTAAAATACTGATGGCCGGTCAAAGTTAATTCCGTACATATCTATATATAGAAATGATTTGTGGAAATTTTTGAATTGTTCATCTATATAAATTGTGGGGGTTTGTTTTAAGATATTTGAAACAGACAGGGTGCGTATCCTCTGAGATATCTCAATTTTTGCGTGACCGACGTGTCCGGTGCCTATTCGGGAACAGTAGGAGGGCAGTATTATTTGAGCTTTGAGATTCGTGCAGAACGTATTTGAACAATTGAGATATTCCAAAAAGTCATGCAAAGTTTGAGATATCTCAGAGATACGAATTCCCTGGCTACCTACCAGTGGTAGGTACAAATTGCCGCTTCGTTCAGCTCCGTCTAAAATCTAAATCATGATCCCCACCTACCTTGGTCAACAGTCGGACTGCGACTCTACGAGGGCAGAACTCAGAAGTAAATTCGGACTCGTATATTTTGCAATCTCTCACCGGCATGTAGACCCATTTGAGTTTCCTTAACAAAAATAATACATGTATGACTATGCGTGATCAGTTGGCACAAAACAACTGTTCGAACAAAAGAAGTGGGCTCTTTCTTCTTCGCATTCTCCGCCCACCAGACGGAGTACTAGAGAGTAGAGATCAACCCCGCTTTAAACCCTCTCTCTGTTAAACAGCTGAACCCTAGTTCTCTATCTAGAAAATGGCTCTCTCTCACTCTAACTTCCTCCAAACTCCATCTGTGTCCGCTCGATCAAAGCTTCGCTTACCGCGAAACTTAACCTCCGTCAAATGCTCAGTCTCCTCGAGTGCCACGTCACCTGCCGGAAACGTGTTGAAAGAGTGCAACGTCAAGTCGATCAAGGCGAGGCAGATCATAGATAGCCGTGGCAATCCGACGGTTGAGGTTGATCTGGTGACTGACAGACTGTACAGATCGGCGGTGCCCAGTGGCGCTTCTACTGGAATTTATGAAGCTCTAGAGTTGAGAGATGGAGATAAGAGCGTTTACGGAGGCAAAGGAGTGCTAAATGCCGTGAAAAACATAAATGAGATTTTGGCGCCGATGCTTGTTGGGGTTGACGTGAGGTATACTGAAGCCCTTTTTGTTTACATATTGTGATGAAATCGTATCCATAGAAGAGTTCATATTAGCAATATTCCAGTTGTGCCAATTTAGCTACCATTTTGCGATCTCTTACTTTCTATGGATTTTATTATTTGATTCCTCTCAGAGGAGGCTCTTGTGTCACAAATTGCCACAATATCTCTTTTTTCCAAATTATAAATTCCAAACATCAAATCTGAACCTTGATTTGGTCTTATTCACAAGTGATTCAGGCACTTAATTCATTAATTTCTTGGATGAACTCAAAAAGTATATAAACTTTTGATATAGATATGCTACATATATATTCCAAAGACAATCTATCGAAAAGACAAAAACTTTAGCTTATTTCTACTAAATCTGGCAACTGAATTGTCCGAAGTGTTTTTAAGTAGATTATTTCTTCCCTTTAGATAAAATGTTCCTTTTGACACCTCAAGGTTGGTCTTTTTTGGTTTATATTTTAAGGTCCACTTATTGGCAGGGAAAAATGTTACTTGTAAAATAATCAAGATTCAGGTCCTAGCAAAAAATTCATGTCTAAAATTGATACCTAAAAAGAAGCCTAAGATCTTCCTCTAATTTGATAAATTGAAGGTATAGTAATTTTAAAGCTGGGAGATAAAAAGGTCTGCAGACAAACGTAACAGACTAATCATGACAAGTCTTAAGATAGTTTCTTATGAGTTTTATTCTCATTTACATGTTTGTCAAGTCTTTTACATTTTAAGTAACAACTAACAAGCTATCTTGAGTCTTGGCTATTTTTTTTAATCGAATTTCCTTCTATCTAAAACAGGAACCAAGAAGACATTGATTCAATTATGATTGAAATGGATGGAACCCCCAACAAATCAACACTAGGTGCCAATGCAATACTTGGAGTTTCTCTAAGTCTATGCCGGGCAGGTGCAGGGGCTAAGAAAGTGCCTCTATATAGACACATACAGGAACTAGCAGGTTCAAAGGAGCTTGTTATGCCAGTTCCTGCTTTCAATGTGATAAACGGAGGTAGTCATGCTGGAAATAACCTGGCTATGCAGGAGTTTATGATACTGCCTGTTGGTGCAAGCTCATTTGCTGAAGCTCTGCGTATGGGCAGTGAAGGTTACTTATTTCACCTAAAGATCCCTCTTGTATTGTATTCAATTTCATGTCTGCCCCTACAAAATTTCCAAATGGGGTGGTACGCTACAAAGAATTTGAATGGACAAAGAATAATGCATACCATAAAGGTAGTAGAACAATTTAAGCCCTTAAATACATAAAATTTCTCAAAAGGATGCAAAAAGTATTTCTCCTACTTTGTTTGTACCCCTCTGCATAAATAAAGGAGAAAAAGAGGGATTGTTAGGATATTTTGAAATGAACAAATTGGCAGGATTAAAGGCAATGTTACCCACGTATTAAAGATTAAGTGTCATATATTAAATATTTTCATCACCTGATATTAAATGAACAAATTGGCACGATTAAGTGTCATATATTAAAGATTTTCATCACCTGATATTTTTAGATTTTGTTGGGGAACTGATGAAATTCCCTCCTTTTTTTTTGGTGTAGTTGGTTTCTCGAGAAACATCTGATGTATTTGTATTCTTCGTATTCTTCATCAACCTTTTTTATGCAGTTTACCATGTTTTGAAGGGGATTATAAAAGCAAAGTATGGTCAAGATGCTTGCAATGTAGGAGATGAAGGTGGCTTTGCACCAAACGTACAAGATAACAGGGAAGGGCTTGTCTTGCTTATGGATGCTATTGATAAAGCTGGATACACTGGAAAGGTAACTGCTGATAACAAATATTTAAAGATAATATTCAATGTTAGCCTAGGAAAGATAACATATATGTCCAGTCATTCCTCTAAATGTTGATACGTTCCAGTTTATGGTAAATCCATGTTTGAAGTAAACAGCTGAGGAACCATGCCTTTTGATTATTTGAGCTTGCACTTGGTTTCCATTATTTCCTCTAGTACTGCACTTTGGACGAAAACTGCAAAAGGAAGATCTTTATTTGCTTGCTCTTTTCTTTATTTCAACTTTTGAAATTGAAAACTCTTCTTATATCAGATCAAGATAGGAATGGACGTAGCAGCATCAGAGTTCTATACAAAGGATGGAAACTATGATCTAGACTTTAAAAAACAGCCAAACAGTGGGGACCACCTCCACACGTCAGAGAGTCTATGTGAGTTGTACAAGGGGTTTGTGAGGGACTTCCCGATTGTTTCGATCGAGGATCCCTTTGACCAAGATGATTGGTACTCATGGGCCCTACTTCGCTCATCAGTTGATATACAGCTGGTTGGAGATGATTTGTTAGTGACCAACCCAGAGAGAATTGCTGAGGCTGTGAGGAAGAATGCATGCAATGCTCTTCTACTGAAGGTGAGCTTCCATGGGAAAAGGACCTAATTACTGTTGCCGAGTGTTCCTCAGGGTTTATATCAGAATAATCAATTTTTTTTTACAGATACTAATAAGTGGGTTGATATTTGGAAGTATTACACATTGAAATATGCAACAGTAACAATATATATTTTTTTTTGGGTCATTTTCTAGGTTAACCAAATTGGGACAGTAACTGAATCAATAAAAGCAGCTCTTGATTCAAAGGCTGCTGGGTGGGGTGTGATGGTAAGCCACAGAAGTGGCGAAACTGAAGATAATTTCATTGCTGATCTTTCTGTTGGTCTGGCAAGTGGACAGGCATGGGATTTATATATTTTTTTGTATACTAAAATTCTTTGATGTTTATATGCTGAATTATATTTTTCATATTATTTTTATATGATGGAGCTTGACCATGGTCTTTATTTCTAATGATTATTTAATTTCTGCTTATCTCAGATCAAAACTGGGGCCCCATGTAGGAGTGAGCGATTAGCCAAGTACAACCAAGTAAGTCAAATCATAGACTCTTTCTTTCTCTATTAAAAGAAAATTTACTTTAATAAAAAAATGGTTAAGCTGATCCGATATCATATGCAGCTTTTGCGTATAGAAGAGGAGCTGGGAAATGTGCGCTACGCTGGTGAAAAATTCAGATCTCCATAGATTCATGTACTATGAAGCATGCTCTAGTTTTTGTGCATTTTACTTTTATTGGATGGATTTATTATTTGTTCTAGTTTGGCCTCTTATTTTGCTACAGAAGTCTATGGAGCAGGAATAAATGAAACCAAAGTGTAACCCTTTTTTAAAATCTTTTAGGTGAAACAACACTTTAACTTCGTTCTCATTATTGAAACAATTTTCTGAATAAATTTAAATCTGACTCCCTTGGATATATCAAGATCAATCGTTAGCTTAATGCAGGGGTAAATTGGTTTTGTGGTTTTTCAAAATTGTCTATTGTGTTTTTAAATTGGTAGGTTTGTTGTTTTATATGCATGCAGGCAAACTGCAAATACATCAAACATGATACTTCAGATGCATTCAATTCGGCAGCAACTCAAATTGTTAGGTAATGATCATCTAAAATCAAATATGCATTAAATACTTCATATTATACACAATCATAAATAGAGCAAATAAATTTGTCATATACATCACAAATAATTTCATATAGAGTGCTAATTGTCAATAATGTCATACCCAACCGAATGCAAACCACAACAATTTTTGCATGATACTTGGTACTCAAATTAACACCTCCACTGCTAATTAAACACATGCAATAAACTTATTTTACAAATATACAAACCCACGGTTGACTGAGCATGATAGACTTATTACTTGGAACGAACCTTGTTCGTGTGCATAAAATCCAATGTCAATACCATGCTTCCTTCTAGCCTCTTGAAAGAAAATCTCTCCACCAAGACAACACCGAATTTCACCTCTTCTAAGATTGCATGAGAGCCTTGATCCCATCCTCCTCTATTCTCTTCCCATTTGATCCTTTCCCACAAAGCCAAGCTCAAACCGATCCTCTCTCTATTCAAATTTCCAGTCTTTATAAACCATACAAAACCATCACTCGATTCCGCTTCTTCTCTCATTGATTCCTCCCCCCTCAACAAAATTCTCTTATTTTCAGTCCCACTATGCAAATTTTCCCAAAATTGCTCTAACGTGACCTCATAAAACATAGATTTCTGCATTTGATCTTTCAGTGCAGTTCCTTCATTCAAGAAAATGAATGGGCAATACCACTTACCAGTAATGACATTTGTTGACATGTTGAGTTCCAGATAATTCAATCTTGTTGTTTGGTTAACACCTAGAGACTCGCCTAATTGGTGATTCTTCAGCTTGTTCTCACGTAATGTCCAATATTTTTGTCTGAATATATATGGAGGGAACCCATCAGAGGCAACCGATTTGGCCGTGAACTTACCTTTGTGGGGTATTATCTCTATTTGCTGGTAGATATCTCTATAGTCGAATGGTTTCGGTTTGACATCTTTTATGCAATGGCAGAAGCAACATGTGGTCATATCGTCCTCCTTAGAGCATGTATGTACTTGCCTGTGGATTGAAAATAAACCCGAGTTCATATTATTTGTGGTATTTGATTATTATTCTTTCTGTCTTTAATTTGTTATCTTAAGCCAACAACATTTCGTTGGTTAAATATATTGAAAACAATAACTAGTCATCAAACTTTTGTGACATCAATGAATTTGCACTGGTAATCTAGTTCAGGATTTCAAGATAGCGGTTATCTGCTGATGGAAGTATTAAAACTTAAAAGGCATGCAAAACTTTAGATGGAGATGCTTCATGTAAAAATATCCTAAATGGTCCCATATAGCTAGCTTGCTTGCTTAAAGAAGAGGAGGGTTCCAATATCTCATGCCTTCCATACCTCATTATATCTCATATATAATATTTTTATTTTCAAAGTCCAAACCATCGATCTGAACTGCTCAACATAATATCCATACTAAAATATGACTTCGGATGAAATTTTAAAATTTTTAAAAATTGTTTACTATTTTTTTAAGATAGGTACAAAATCAATATTTTTGGACTGTTCAAAAATAGTTATTTTGTACATATCTAAAAAAGTAATAAAAAATATTCAAAAATTATAAAATTTGGTCTCCAAGCATATCTTATTATGGATATCATGTTGAGCGGTTAGGATCGATAGTTTAGCCTTAGAAAATAAAGATATAAAATATGAGGTATTGGAATCCTACTCATTAAATAATTAAATACTAAAATTATACTAAAGTTTCTTTTAACCTCACTTGGCAGCCACTGCCTAGTTCTAAAAAAAAATGAAGTTTCTTTCAACCTGCTTATTATCTAATCCATAATTAGTATCTGTTTTAAAATACAACTTTAAAAAGGAAAATCTAGTGAATAAAAAGATCCCATGTTTAATTTTAATACAAAATTAACATCATAAATATGTAATCCTAGATCCAACACAGAACAAGGCAAGAAAGTTAAAAAGGATTACCCTTTGCGTTTCCCTTCGGCTACAATTACATAGTAGCGATTAGCCGAGAGCGGTACATTGATGACTGGTATGAATAACACTGTTTCTTTGTAATAACTCGTTCTCTCCCCAGTCGACTGAGTAAATTCAACTGTCAGAGTTTTATTCTGGGGAAAGGGCAAATCTCTCACCCTGGGCGGCCCACGACAAAACCCCCAACAATTGGTTTCTTCATCAGGATCTTCTTCTTTTACCACGACATAACCTGAGCTCGGACCTTCAGGTGCCGGTCGCATTGCGGCCTCTGGGGTGGTCTTGAGCTCTGAAAGGCGCTTTGTAGCATACATCTTTTAGTTCGTTTGCTTTCCTCAAATTTTTTTTGCTTGTATGTGTACTAGATTTTGTGGCAATGCGAGCAGAAGTGAAATATCTAATGTCTATGATGAAAATGTCATGATTAGGGAGAACATGCCAAAAGCATCCGGAATTATATTGACGTTGATCTTTCACTTTGACTTTTCTCTATTTTGTTTTAAACCCTATACGGGTATTTAGGTACTATTTATTTTGATGTAACCCTCATTAATTACTAATAGAAGACTACGTACCTTTCCTCAAAAAAAAAAAAAAAAAAAAAAAACTTTGACTTTTCTTGTTCCTCACTTTGGGCGGAAGATTTGAAGTCTCCTTGCACAGAGCTTATCCAAAAGCTGCTCAGGATTTTTTTATTCTGTGGTTTTTATTATTTTATACAATTTGATTGGAGTTTTTTTTTTCCCAAGAATATTTAATACAATTTTCATAAGACTTATGTTTCTTTATAAATCATCAAGAAAATAAACAATTATTCATTGAAGTACTCTTTCAATTTACACCTGACCTATCCGTTTCCGTCGATGGTGAAAATTGAACAACAACAATATATAAATCTTGATACATGCAATTTCTAATGTTTATTTATTGCATAAAAAGATCTCGGTATTATGTAATTTCTTTGATGTTTATTTTCTTCGTCCTTTTATGTTAGAGGTTCTACAAGCAATTTCAATTTGGTAAATAAACCAAAACCGAAATTGAACTTAATTACAAGGGGAAAAACAACGTGGAGTTTGAAATTATCACAAAACGGAGGCGGGTACAATAATTTATTCAAATAGAGATGGGACGAGGTGACAATCTAGCTTGTACATAAACTTTTCTTTTATTTAATACAATTGTTGGCAATTAGCCAACCTTCAATATATATGTATTTTGGTTAAGTGTTCGTCTTCTTGTGTGCAATGAGTGGACTATTGATAAGTGCGATTAGCCAAGCAAGTTAAATCATAGACTCTTTGTTTTTGATCTATTAACATAAAATTTACTTTAATTAAAAATGGTTAAGCTGATCTGGAACCATATGCAGCTTTTGCGTATAGAAGTGGAGCTTGGAAATGTGTGCTATGCTGGTAAAAGATTCAGATCTCCATTGATTCATGCACTATGATTCTATGAAGAACGATCTAGTTTTTGTGGATTTTATTTTTATTGGAAGGATTTATTATTTGTTCTAGTTGGCCTGTCTCTTATTGCTACATAAGTTTATGGACTAGAAATAAATGAAACCAAAGTGTGATCCATTTTTAAGATCTTTTAGGTGAAACAAAATTTAATGCCGTTCTCATTGTTGAAACAAATTTCTGAGTAAATTTAAAGTTGATTCTTTCAGTTCTTGCTATTTCTATTTTTAATTTCCTTTCCTTCGAAAGGAGGACCCTCCTATATATCAAGATTAAGTGTTAAATGCAAAAGTAAATCGGTTTGTTGGCTTTTCCAAATTGTTTATTGTGTATTTGTGTTTTTAAAATTGGTAGGTTTTGCTGTTGTATATGTATGTAGGCAAAATTGCAAATAAATGATACTTCACATGCATTCAATTCGACAGCAACTCAAATTATTAGATAATGACACTGCTTGACACATCACATTCAGATATGCACCAGATACTTCATATTATAAACGATCATAAAATCAACTTTCAGAGCAAATAAATTTTTCATACACATCACAAAATCATTTCATATAGAGTGCTAATTGTCCTAACCGAATGCAAACAACAACTTTTTTTGCATGAGATTTGGTACTCAAATTAACACCTCAACTGCTAATTAAACACATACAATAAACTTATCTTACAAATATAGAAACCCACGGTTGACTGAGCATGATAGACTTATTACTTGGCACGAACCTTGTTTGTGTGGATAAAATCCAATGCCAATGCCATGCTTCCATCTAGCCTCTTGAAAGAAAATCTCTCCACCAAAACATTATCACCGAACTTCACCTCTTCTAAGATTGCTTGAGAGCCTTGATCCCATCCTTGTCTATTCTCTTCCCATTTGATCGTTTCCCATAAAGCCAAGCTCAAACCGAGTCTCTCTCCATTCAAATACCCAGTCTTAATAAACCATACAAAACCATCACTCGACTGATCTGTTTCCTCTCTCATTGTTTCCTTCCCCCTCAACAGAATTCTCTTATTTTCAATCCCGCTATACACATTTTCCCAAAATTGTTCTAACGTGACCTCATAAAACATAGATCTCTGCATTTGATCTTTCAGTGCTGTTCCTTCATTCAAGAAAATGAATGGGCAATACCACTTACCAGTAATGACATTTGTTGACGTGTTGAGTTTTAGATAATTCAATCTTGTTGTTTCGTTAACGCCTAGAGCCTCGCCCAATTGGTGAACCTCCGGCTTGTTCTCATGTAATGTCCAATATTTTTGTCTGAATATCCATGGAGTGAACCCATCAGAGGCAACCGATTTGGCCATGAACCTACCTTTGTGGGGTATTATCTCTATTTGCTGGTAGATATCTCTATAGTCAAATGGTTTTGGTTTGACATCTTGTACGCATTGGCAGAAGCAACATGTGGTCATATCGTCCTCCGTAGAGCATGTATGCACTTGCCTGTGGATTGAAAATAAACTGGAGTTAACAACATTTCTGTTGGTTATATATTATGAAAACAATAGCAATTCATCAAACTTTTGTGACTTTGCTGAATTTGCATTGGTTATCTAGTTCAGAAATTTAAAATAGCGATTTTCTGCTGTTGGAAGTGTTAAAAAGCATGCAAAACTTTAGATGGAGATGTTTCCTGTAAAATATCCTAAATGGTCCCATTTATAGTTAGTTTTAACTAACAAATTAACATAATCAATTGTTCTATCTGATAAAAATTCAAAACATAAACCCAAAAAGATTTAAAATATTAAATTATCCTAATAGTTTATTTAAATTGCTTGTTATATAATCTAAAATTAGTTATTATTTAAAAATAAAACTTGTTTAATTTCAATACAAAATTAACATCATAAATTTGTATTTCTAGATCCAAAACAGAGCAAGGCAAGAAAGTTAAAGGATCACCCTTTGCGTTCCCCTTTGGCTGCAATCACATAGTAGCGATTAGCCGATAGTGGTAAATTGATGACGGGTACGAATAACACTGTTTCGTGGTAATAACGCCTGTTCTCCCCCTCTTGCCGAGAAAATTTAACTGTCAAAGTTTTATCCTGGGGAAAGGGCAAATCTCTCACCCTGGGTCCACAATAACAGAAGCCCCAACAACAAGAATTTGTTTCTTCATCATGATCTTCTTCTTTTAGCACGATATAACCCGAGCTCGGGCCTTCAGGTGGCGGTCGCAATGCAACCTCTGGGGTGGCCTTGAACTCTAAAAGGTACTTTGTGGCATACATCTTTTAGTTTGTTTGCTTGTATGTGTACTGGACTTTGTGGCTATGCTTGCAGATGTGCAATATGTAATGTCTATGGAGAAACTGTCTAATGCCTACGGTGAACATACCAAGAAGCATCCGAAATTAGTTCTTTTCAAAGAGAAATATGCTTAAAAAATAATATGCATGGATCATCAGGTATCTAAAGAACTCATATTTGCCATTATTAAGTTGACATTTGACTTTGACTTATTTTTGTTCCTTTGCTTTGCGTGGATGACTTGACAAGCCTCTTGCACCGCCACCGTGCACGTAATAAGAGAATTTTTTATCCATATAAAACATTAAAAAAGAGAGAGAAACCAAAAAATACCACACTACCACTGAATTGTTTTTTTTTTTTTTGGAGAATTAATACATCTGGTCATATTTTTATTTGGTCCATTCTATTAAATTGGTTCTTTTGACAAACTATTTGAGAAAGCTGTATTACTCGCAAGCTAAAAATTTCAAAATTTGAATTGGTGAATATTTATCGATCCAAAGTTCCAAACTAACTTTTTTTTCTTTAGTTTTCCTATAAAATGAGAAGTGGGGTTACACTATTTGAATAACAAAAAAACACAGATGCGCCTCATTTTCGCCAGATGATAAGGGGTGGCGCACCCTTTTTTATTATATGAATAAAAGAAAGAAAGAGGAATTTGGATCCGGTAATTTTTTTTTTTATCGATTTAAAGTTAATTTGATGATGTAAAGTTAATTTTATCGATTTAAAGTCAAATTTTAAATCGATAAAAAAATTATCGATCCTTCTATGTATATAAAAAAAACAAAGATATTCTTTCTGTTTCTATTTTTTTTTTATGTTTTCTACAAATTAAAATTCTTCACGTAGAAGCAATCCAAAAGCTGAAGATTTTTTTGTCTATAGAAATCTTAAAAAAAAAAGAGAAATATAAAGAGTATCAATAAATATTCATAAATAGAAGGATTAGTACGAATTTTACATATCTAAAAGTTGAACCAGTAGAATTCCTACTGATCCAAACTATTTTTTTTAGTGTTCTCTATTAAAATATAAAAAAAATTAGATATACTAGATCTCTATCTATTTTTCTAAAATTATTTTATATTTAATAGAGAAAAAAAGAACAACTGGTTTGGTCCAAACCTTAAAACGGTATAATTACTATCAATCCTTCTACTCATGAAAATATGTTTGTACCATTTCTATTTTTCTCGGGAGCTGTTATTTTAAGCTCTCAAATTGCAATTTGAGTGCAGAGAGCAATTATTTTTATATATACCGAATTTGTCCTTACAAATTGTAATTTGACCGGACAATTTTATGATAGTTATTAGTTAATTAAAGAGATAAGGGGGAAGAAAAATAATGGTTGAGGAGGAGATCATTCTGATAGTCTAAGATAATTTTTTGGTGTCTTTAGTTTTATTAGTGTTTGTGTTAGAAAAAAAAGTCTACCAGTATAATTCAATCAATATACCCAAGACTTAGACTTACTGAGTCGAAAAAAAGAAGAAGAAAAAAAACTGAAGAAAAAAGCCAGCTCAAACAAGACAAAAGGGGGGAAAAAGGGAAAATTGGAATTGAATTTATATTAGGAAAGTTGGCGTTTAAAAAACTTAGTGGAAGGGATTCTATGCACCCAACAGAAAGTTGGTGTTTGAGTGTTTCCTACCAGAATATATTCCTTCTGCTTATCACATTTAACTGCGAGATGGTAAAGCTAAATGACTATGCTTCTCATTTCTTAGATTCCTAATATCCATTGCTCAACCATCATAACTTTGTGAAATTTGGTTGAGGAAGCCCATTATCTTTGTTTTATTAATTATCTCACAATTTGTGCTTTCCTTTTTCAACAACCATAGGCATTGATTTATCGAGAAAAGACCATCTGTAACAAGCAGGAAGAACAAAGGCCTTTTTGCAGCATCCCATTCCAGTGGAGTACATACTACATACATATAACGGTCAAGATTTGTTACCCTTGTACCCTTGGGCAAGCCTCAGCCCTCAGCAGCACGGGATCAGGTTTAGATTCCTCTAGCTCCTGCTATGTACTACAAGCTAGCTAGGCAGCATGAGACCAGGCCTTGTGCTTTTGGTACTGGCATTGATAAAGCCTTAGGTCAGGTTTTTAATTTTGAATTGCAGAGGGAATTTTGTTAATTAAATAAGAGGGAATCTGTTCCTGGATGTATATATGCAGGGGCGGACCCAAGTGGAGCATCATCATGACCACCACCACCATAATCATCACTGTCATCATCCCCATCACCATCACCATCACCATCATCATCATGACCACCGCTGCTGCCACCATCACCATTATTATTAATGAAAGCCTCACAGATAGTAAATATCAGAAAATTAAGCACTAAAGAAGAAAAATGACCAAGAATAAGTTTTTTTTTTTTGTTGTTGTTTGTTGTTATGGAACATGTTTGCCTGCTACATTGCAACCAAAAAAAAAAAAGTGAAAATTAAATTGTCCATAGGTTTACAAAAATTGCAACAGTTAGCCATGTATTGGGAGTAAAATTTGCCAATTATGAACTCATGCGCAACATCTATCTTTTCCTTTTCTTTAATTTTTTTTGAAGACAACAGTATAACTAATTTGCCAGAGAGGAGCCAGTGCAATCCTTGATATGTCGTGCCCGTTTGGTTAGCTCAACTAGTGCCAGGTCAACTGCATCGTGGAACCCTATCTCCGCCCATGTTGCATTAGGATGCCCATAGGTAACTTGCGGTATCATCCCTATGACTACCTCTCTCATTCGTTCGATTTCTTTCTCTGGTATCTGCAACAACACCTCCTCAATCCGATATAACTGATCTGGCTCAATTAAAACTGACCAATTCTTCTTGGGAATATACCATTCATACTGTAAGTAAGCTGTTTCATCTGTGAAAAACACTGGTATGCATCCAGTCAAGATCGAGTCAAAAATTGCCCTACGTGTCTCAGTGTCACCTGGCGGTTGGAGGCAGAAGTGGGATCTCTTCAGTGCTCCGATTATCTCATCTACTGCATCCCACACAGGTCCCCAAAAGTTGCACGTTACAAGCAAGCAGCTTTCTGTCCTGTTGCACTGGCTAATCCCGGCTGAACGATAGTTCTCTGAACCATGTCCTTTATGACGGGCCCCGCCAACAAAGGAGAAAAGGTGTGTTCTCTCTGAATGACGAACCTCATCCTGCCAGGATCTGAATTCAGCATCAGACTGCGGATGGAAATAGGATGGATATGGAATGCCGATCTGGTTCTTGCTATAGATGCTACGTTCAATGATTAGTGCCGACACGTTTGACAGCTGTGGGAATTTAAGAAAATCATTTATGCGTGAGGGTTCTCCGTCCTTTTTGGGGGGCTGTATGAAGTTCCACCTCATGAGTCCACTCACTAAAAATGGTCGTGACCACCATGCCGTTGGAAGGTTGGAAGACTTGAGATATGGTCCAGCAAGTCTAACCATAGTGCTGCACGCTGTGTTATGTTATTCTCACTTTCAAATACATGCACATAGAGAGAGGTATGGAATGGAATGTAGAACACAAGTGCAGAGGACGAATCGTATGTGCGGCAAGGGTGGTTGATTGCTCGTCCATAGAATATCATGTCGGAGTTGAACTGGTATGTGTCATACCAGCTAGACTTGTTAAATGGCTGGCCCATGCCCTGGTTTTCAAAGTAGGGGCACATGTTCATCCACTGGTTCAAGCTGCTACAATTGCGGATTAGTGGCTCGCTAAACTGGGCCGGTAGGTCATATATGTAAAAAGGGGCAATATCAGGGTCGCATTGTTTGGATTGGACTGGATGAACTACTACTGAATTTACGAAACTATCAAAATTTGGACTGTAAGAGAAGAACATGTAACATGTTACAGAGAAGAAGACGAGAAAGGTGAGGAGCTTTACTTTCATGGCTAAGCCGCTAAGACCTCAAATGTAGATTGTAAGGGAGTAGTAACGATACTTACATTTATTCATTTGGTACTGCTTAATTTGAATTAAAAAGTAATAGTGTCACATACATCGTACACAACGCACTGCGCACTACATCACCGCTCCACATGTGTTGCCTATGATCAACTGTTCTATAATTGACGAGAATATACAGCTCGGATTTATTTATTTTTCAACAGCAAGAACTATATATTTAAAAACCTCCCACATACTCTACGTGCAGAGAACATATATGGGGACATGGGGGGATGATATTAACCCAATTAATTTTTTATTAACATAAATAACTACAAATAGTTCAATTGAAGGGACGATATTGTCCCTACTTATCATTAAGTACACTCCAGTTACATTCTTTTCATTATGGAGGAATTTCATGTATACCCTCAAAAACTTTAAATTACGGATTCCTACCACTAAATTTCAAAATTACGTAGTCCACCTCTAAACTTCCAAAACTCGTGAATTTCAATAACGTACGAAACAGGAATAAATTAGAATCATGGACACTCTAGTTATCAACTTACTGAAATCAACATACAATTTTCTAAGCAACAATTTCATCAAAAAAATTTCTAAGCAACAAAGCACGCTAGCTATTTTAAGTTTTGCTTGAAATCAACCTAGTGAAATATAAATGTCAGTCTAACTGTCTAAAGCTATGGCTTGATTCTGTTACTAAGTAACAGAAATGATCTCAAGAACTCATCTATCCTCACAGATATTAAAAGCCAGAGTGTTAATAACTAAAGATAGAAAAATCACCAGGAATAGGCTCCTTTCTCTTTTCTGGAACAAGTTTTTCTGCTGCATTGAAACCGATCGAAAAACGGAAAAAGCTAAACTTAAATTGAGCACACAGGTTTTAAAAAAAACTGCAACACTAAGCTATGTATATATTGAGAGTAAATTTTGGAAATCAAGAAACTTATGCGCTTCAAATAAAAAAATAAAATAAAGGAACTTATGCGCTACAGCTATCTTTTCCTTTCCCTTATTTTTTTTAGAGACAAAGTGACAAACACTATGGCTAATTTCCTAGAGAGGCGTCAGTGCTATCCTTGATATGTCGTGCCCGTTTGGTTAGCTCAACTAGTGCCGTGTCGACAGCATCGCGGAACCCAACCTCTGCCCATGTTGCATTAGGATCCCCATAGGTAACTTGTGGTATCATCCCTATGACTACCTCTCTCATTCGTTTGATTTCTTTCTCTGGTATCTGCGACAACACCTCCTCAATCTGATATAGCTGATCTGGCCCAATAAAAACTGACCAATCCTCTTTCTTCTTGGGAATATACCATTCATACTGTAAGTAAGCTGTTTCTTCTTTGAAAAACACTGGTATGCATCCAGTTAAGATCGAGTCAAAAACTGCCCGACGTGTAAAAGTGTCACCTGGCGGTTGGAGGCAGAAGTGAGATCTCTTCAGTGCTCCGATTATCTCATCTACTGCATCCCACACAGCTCCCCAAAAATGGCACTGTACAAGCAGGCAGCTTTCAGTTCTGTTGCACTGGCTAATCACTGCTGTGCGATAGCTCTCTGCACCATGTTTTTTTGGACGGCCCCCGCCAACAAAGGAGAAAAGGTGTGTTCTCTCCGAACAACGCACCTCATCCTGCCAGGATCTGATTTCAGCATCAGACTGTGGATGGAAATAGGATGGATAAGGAATGCCGATATGGTTCTTGCTATGCGTGCTGTGCTCAATGATTAGTGTCGACACATTTGACAGCTGTGGGAATTTAAGAAAATCATTTATGCGGTAGGCTTCTCCGTCCTTTTTGGGGGGCCGTATGAAGTCCCACACCATGAGCCCACTTACTAAAAAATGGTCATGACCACCATGCCGCTGGAAAGTTGGAAGACTCGAGATATAGTCCAGCAAATCAAGCCATAGTGCCTCACGCCGGGTTATGTTACTATCATAACCAAATTTATGCACATAGAGAGAGATATGAAATGGAATGTAGAACACTAGTGCAGAGGACGAGTCATATGTGCGGCAAGGGTGGTTGATGGCTCGTCCATGGAATAACATGCCGGCATTGAACTGGTATGTGTTATACCAGTTTGACTTGTTAAATGGCTCTCCCATGCCCTGGTTTTCAAGGTAGGGGCACAAATTCTGCCATGGGTTGAGGGCGCTACAATTATTTATTAGCGGCTCGCTAAACCTGGCCGGTAGGTCATATATGTAAAATGGGGCGATATCAGGGTCACATTGTTTGGATTGGACTATAGGCACTCCTATTACTGAGTTTGCAAAAATATCAAAATTTGGGCTATAAGAGGCCGGGGAAGAACAAGTAGCATGCTATAGAGAAGAAGGCAAGAAAGGTGAGCACTAACTTTACGTTCATGGCTAAGACCTCAAATGTGGATTGTAAGGAACAAGTAACAATCATGCATGCATTTATTCATTCGATGTATAATTGAATTAAAAATAATTTCAACTTAAGTATACCACGCATTACATCACCCCATGTGTTGCGTTTGAACCGTTGTATTTAATTGACGAGAAAGTACCGATTGGATTTAAAATCTATTATTTATTAAGCCAATGGCAAGATCTAAGCCGGCCGTATCCGATCGGCTGATCGATTTTATATCAAAATTCATCCTTAAATGAACCGTATTGCTCAAAGTCAAATCATACAGAAACACTTTGAATTTTATTTGATTTTATCAGTAAGTTACATCTCGTAATATAAAAAGATAAACCTAGCTTTCGCTACAAAAAAAAAGAAAAACACATATGATATATGTAGTTGATGTTTTTCTTATATGGAATTTGTCAATGTAAAAAACATAAGCAATTGGTACTCGGAGTTGTATGGAAATAAATCTGGTGTGATACGAATGTTGTGAACAATATTTCTAAAATTCTTGCTTTTTCAAATTTAGCTGTCTAATAATTTCTGTACACATATTTCAAAACAACTAATTTTTTCTATGCACGAATCTTGAAATAATTCAATAATTAGATTTGAAAAAAAAAATTATAGAGTACTGTTCACGAATTGTAGAGTACTGTTTATTTGTAGAGAATCCCAGCATATTCGGATCTGAATTGTATGAAGTTAATTAAACACCTTTTCCTTTCCTAGTTAGTTTTTTCAGAAAGAAATGACTCATTGGTTTTGGGGAAGCTTAAAAAACATCTCACATATTCTACGTGCTGAAAACATATGGTAATGTGCAGTCATAATATGCTGATCGAGGCGACTTTGACGCCAGGAATTCATGAACTAATTAATGGTCTAGCGCTACCGAAGCTTCTTCGTGGCGTTTCCGGCCAGATGCATCAGATCATTAGCTAGCTACTGGTTAACATAGTGGCGTACAAAAATGGACGAACCACCACTGTTAATCATATACATTTTCGAAATTCAATTATCTTTTTAATTTACTGATTGCCGGTATTAATTGAGTAAGAGGTAAAAAAATGAGCTCAGGGATAAATTCAAACTTTTAAGTCAGTATTAGGCGGAAATAAAAGAAAACAACTAATTGCGATATTATTTCCGACGGTACCTACGAAAAAATATGGCATATTTTGAAGTCAACTTGATGCATATTTATATATGTATTGCAATTCTCATTTCCGTTAGTGAGCAAGAAAAATAATAAAAAAATCATGTCATAAAAGTTGTGCCAGCTATACTTAAATCGTGATTATGCTTATTTAATGACTTTATATTTATTATGACATTTTTTTTTCCAATAAATGAATTCGTCACCTTAACGACAAACATAATTCTCATTAGCGGTTAATTACTATCCACCACAATGCAAACAAATACCCACGTATATACGTACAACGTAGATTCTTATAGTGATGGCGATAATTTTTTTTCATTAATCAAAGTTAGTAGACAATTTCAATAAGCTAAAATCATTACAAATTTAAAAATATAATTAAAATATTTGTAAATAATCCTTAAATTGAGGCAAAATTATATCATAAGATATCCAATAATTCAAAAAAAAAAATTAGATCTTTGAATGTTGAACCGCTCAATTGATTATGTTTTACATTTTTTTTCATCGCACTTACTAAATATTTGATAGCAACCCGACAAAATCAATTTAGTACTAGGGTCAATTTCTCCTGTCCAATGAAAGTTAAATTGAAGCTATCGAGATCCAATCTAACGTGCAAAACGTTCACATATATGGGACCACGTCGGCC